>LPNX011048770.1:102145-188179 GCA_001517045.1 Pseudotsuga menziesii
AGTTGGAAAGATTCAGAAACATGCTCGGACTTACGAACACCCCTTCGGATTAAGAGGGGGATTGTTAGAATAATCCGTCAGGATTATTGTAAATAAATAAAATAGGAATATGAATAGATAGGAAGCTAAACCAGCTGAGCGGAAGGTGAAACCCAACCGCCAGGAGATTTGTATAAGTATAGGCTTTTGCATTGGAATAGATAATCGAATCGGGAGTTATACCAACAGGAAGGATCAGGAGCTGGTTGTGTCCTGAGTGGTCGAAAGAAAGATAAACATCTTCTTTCATGTACATTAGAGTTTGAATGTACCAATAACACAGCCGAATATGAAGCATTAGTTCAGGGACTAAGAAAAGCAATTGAATTAAAAGTATAAAATCTGAAAGTGTATGGGGATTCTGAAATAATTGTAAAGCAAATTAGAAAATAGATACATTACATCTCACCTCATTTAAAAGCTTATTAGAATGAAGTGTGGGATTTGCTGACAAATTTTTATGCCTTTAATATTGTATCCATTCCTAGACTTAAGAATGTAACAACTGACTTGTTAGCTACCTCAGCTGCAAGGCTTGTACCTACAAATAACAAATGTTCTATTGAATTACTTTTCAGGCCTTCAGTTCCAGACATGATTACTAATATATGAGTTTTTGATGATGATCAACAAATCTTGGAATGTTTCATGAATGATGAAAGGGGAAATTATCGATGACGAAGAACACCAAGCTGAGTTAAAATTCGACAACTTCATTCCTAAAGGGGTCAGGACCTTAGAGCAGATGTTTGATTTAGGCAACAAATTCAGAAGACCAGCAAATTTCAAGACTCATAGCTCATCTTTGCAATTCGAGCTAATAAATTTGGGAACTAAATTTAAACCCAAATATGTAAATTTGGGAAAGTGTTGGTCCCCAGGTGAAAGAAATAAGTTCATTAGTTTGTTCAAACAGTACAAATATGTATTTTCATGGACATATGAAGAGCTTAAAACATATGACAACAATATTATACAACACATCATCCCTATTAGATATAGATTCAAGCCTTATCAACAACCTTTGAGGAAGATGCATCCAAAATTGGAGCCTTTAATTCAGAGTGAAGTGAAAAAATTATTGAATGCCACAATCATATTCAAAGTCAGACAATCGGAATGGGTTTCAAATTTGGCACCAGTAAGGAATAAATCTGGAGAAATCAGGCTATGTGTGGATTTCAGAAACCTAAATCGTGCTTCAGACAAAGACAACTATTCAGTCCCACCCATCGAATAGATATTGCAGATGGTTTTGGGTTCTGATTTATTTTCATTATTGTGGAAATTGGACCTAGTGATAGATTAATTTTACTCACAACAATTAACAATTGATCATGCAAAATCACTCACAAAAGAGACTGAAATTGGAGCTGAAAACTAAACTATATTAAATCAGTGTACAATAGACAACCCTGTATCATAATAGGTTGCTTAATAAATAACATACATCAGGGATTTGAATGGATGAGGAGCAATTCAAATCTAGCATAAAGCAGGCTTACTAAAAATAAGCAAATCCCCCATAGGTGTAAAAAGTTGATCCCAAATCTGTCATGGAGCTCACGAATTGGAAAAATGGATTAGGCAAGCTAAAGAGTGGTGGAATGGAAGCTCATACATTCTTTTTCATGGAGAAAATAGTGGAGGATGAAGAGGACAAAAAACTAGTTCACCTCACCTACTCTAGCTTTTCTATTTGCCTCAAAACACTGAAAAAGCAGGGAATAAAGCAGAAAAAATAGAAGGGCGCCTAGGAGGCCAGGAATAAAGAAAATTTGATTCCTTGGGATTTCCCATGCACTATAGGAGTCAAATAAGGCAAGTTTGACCACTATGGATAGGTAATAGACAACTTGCACAAGGTAGGACACATGAACTAGGCTAATAAGACATAAATAATTAAATTAATGTCTAAATGGGTAAAATATGGGTTGATTATTCTAACAACCCCCCTTAATCCTGACTTATGAGTAATATATCAAAAAATTACATACTGCAACAAGTCTTAGTCACCCTTTACATACTGCATGTCCATTTAAACAAGGAAAGAGGCAAAACCAACTTGGGAAAATCCTCCCTTAAACATGGACTGTAAAACAAAATTGTAGAATCTTGTCTTCACTCATGCTTCACAGCATGATCAGAAATCCCCAGTAGTGATTTGATATTGCTGAAGGTCTTCTCACAAAATGATTTGGTGAAGATATCAGCTACTTGTTCTAAAGATGAGCAGAAGAGTAGGTGAATGGTGCCATCATGCACAAGTTCTCTGTTGTAGTGCATATGGATCTCAATGTGTCTGGTTCTATGCTTCTGAACTGGATCTTTGCAGATTCGAATGGTACTCTGGTTATCATAGTATATGGTAGTTGAGTACTCTGGTTCGAAACCACACTCTCCAAGTAAACCCTGCAACCATAAACATTGAGTTGCTGCATTAACAACTCCTTTGTACTCTGCTTCTGTAGATGAGAGTGCAATGGCACTCTGTTTCTTACTTGACCAGCTGATTGGCCCTTCTACAAGCATGAACACATATCATGATGTGGACTTTATTTCTATGCTATCACCTTCCCAATCACTGTTAGCAAATCCAATCAAATCAAGATCAGATTTTGCTTTATAGAAGATCCCATGTGTCCTTGTTCCCTGAACAAAGTTAAGGATCCTTTTGGATTCTTTCCAATGGATCTCTTGAGGATGATCCATGAATCTAGAAGCCACACTTATTGCATAACAAAGATCAGGTCTAGTATGTGTCAGATACAACAAACATCCAATCATTTTCCTATACACTGTATTGTTTACCATAGGTGAAGAATCAGCTTCTTCCAGCTTCACTCCTGAAAGGAAAGGAGTTTTCCTTGCTTTGCAATCCTTCATTCTGAATTTGTTCAGCAAGTCCAAGGCATATCTGGACTGGTGCACCTTGATTCCAGCTTTGGTTTGAGCAATCTCAAGCCCCAAAAATTGACTTAAGAGCCCCAAATCTGTCATGGAGAAGGCTTAGTTCATAGCTCCTTTTAAGGAATCAATCTCAGCCTTTGAGCTTCCTGTAATGAGGAGGTCGTCAACATATAACAAAATGATCATTAATGAACCATTAACTAACTTCAAATATACATTTGGATCTGATTTGCACCGAACAAAATTCAGTGATAGCAAGAAGCTATCGATCTTGGCATACCAAGCCCTGGGGGCTTGCTTTAGCCCATACAATGACTTTCTCAACCTGCACAAAAGAGAAGGGTTAGTAGAAAAACCTTGAGGCTGCTACATATATATATATTTAGTGATATCTCCATTCAGGAAGGTACATCTTACATCCATGTGATGTACCTCCCATTGCCTTGAGGCTGCAATGGCTAAGGCTAGCCTAATGGAATCCATCTTTGCCATTGGGGAAAAAGTCTCATTGTAATCTATGCCATGAACCTGTGAGTAGCCCTTGGCTACCAATATGGCCTTGTACTTTAGTGGTGAACCATCATCATAAAATTTGGTCTTATAGACCCACTTACACTGTACTAGTTTTCTCCCTGGGGGAAGATCTGCTAGCTCCCATGTGTTGCTCTTCTGGAGTGAGCTGAACTCCTCCTTCATGGATTTTTTCCATGTTGTATCTACTGCTACTTCTTCATATGTTTGAGGATCAGACTCCACCATCAAATAGCATTTTTCAGCAAACATAGGATCCTTCATGCACAGGCCACTCTCAAACTGAGATCTAGTCCTTCTTGGGTCATTGGGATCCCCAGCTAGCTCTCCTGCTGCATGTAGTGTCTTGGATACCCATTTTGGACTTGTAGGGATATTAGGGTCTTCAATAAACTCATATCCATTGGACAAATCAGAATCAGCATGTTCAACAAACTCTTTACTTCCTTCTTGAGGTTCAGGTGGTGAAGAGGCTTCACCAACTTCCACTGCTGCAAGAGGTTCTTCTTCAAACTGAACACACCTTTCGATGAAGGCTTTGTTTGTGCTCAAATTTATCAACTTGTACCCTTTTGAATATTTAGAGTATCCAACAAAAAGACACTCTTGGCTTTGGGGCTGCAAAGCCTTCCTCTTCTCTATTGGAATTCTAGCCCAAGCCTTTGAGCCAAAAATCCTGAAATGGGTCACATCTGGCTTGTGCCCACTCCGTGCTTCAAAGGGATTCATACCATCAAGCTGTTTGTGAGGCACCCTATTCTGAATATAGGATGCACATTTGATAGCTTCAGCCCAGTACTTTGGTGGCAAAGTTTTGGCCTCCATCATGCATGTTGCCATCTCCTTCAGTGATCTGTTCTTCCTCTCAGCAACACCATTTTGTTGTGGTGTGTAAGGGATAGAATGATGCATATGAATACATGCATCTGCACAATAATTAATAAAATTAGACTTGACATACTCACCACCATTGTCAGATCTAAGGGCCTTGAGTTTCCTTCCAGACCCATTTTCAACCAAAGCCTTAAAGACTTTGAATAGGCCAAAAACTTCAGACTTGTGTTTTAGGAAGTGAACCCAGCAATACCTGGAAAAGTCATCAATGAAATTCAATACATATTTGGAATGAATCATGGACATATGAGGGAATGGGCCAACAACATCATTGTGGATCAGCTCGAGGGGTGCAGAGGTTCTCTCATGACTAGCTCTCTCAAATTTATGCTCTGGGTGTTTTCCTAGGATACAACCTTGGCAAACTCCTTTGGAAAATTTTATCTTGGGAAACCCTATGACCATCTCTTTTTCACTAAGATCAAAAATATATTTGTAGTTTAGGTGGCCAAATATTTCATGCCAAAGCTTGCTTGCTTCATTATCATGAATCAGAAGAGCAAAGGGGTTTGAGTAAGGTAGGAAGTGTGAGAACATGTATACCTTTTGAGCATGATTCACAACTCCTTTTGCAATGACTCTACCAGTTGAGATCTCTGTGATATCAACTTCATCAGGTGAGAATATGAATTTCTTAGGAGACCCAGTGTGGGTCATCTGGTACACTTATAGGAGGTTGGAGGCAAGACCAGGCACATACAGCACATTCCTGAACTGACCATGATCAAGATCTATGCTTCCTTTACCCAAAATTTCAGTGAGAGAGTCATCTCCCAGTACTATAGATGGTCCTTTTGACTTGTCCAGTGAGGAGAAGGCCTCCTTAGTCAAAACCATGTGTCTTGAAGCTCCATAATCAATGATAAAACTGGGTGAGCTTGATGTGCCAACAACTAGAGCATGAACTCTCTCTCTGTCATCTAAACTTGATCCTCCTTCTCTCTTCTTTGAGCTTTCTGAAAGGGAGATGCCATTCTTCTTCAGAAGTTGGGTCAGCATATCTATTTCCTTCTTCATACAAGAGCTTTCAATGTGATTTCCCTTATTGCAGTATGTGCACTTGCTCATTTCACCTTTGTTTTTCTTCTTCTGGTAGTTCTTCTTGGGACCTTGTAGATCCTCCGGAGACTGTTTCTTGTCTCTCTTTTGCTCAGGTGGCTTTTTAGATTTCTTTTTTCTTTTTGAATCCACCCTCGAATCTCCAGCAATCAAAGCTTTATCTTTGGATGGTTTGATGGTGCCCATCATCACCAACTTGTCCTGTTCTTGTGTGAGATATTCCATGAAATATGCAAGGATAGGAATCTTCCAGGTTCGAGCTGTCAGTTTTGTGGCATAGAAGGTCGAAACAAACACTGAATAGTCAGGGCCTAGCTTTGAGAGGATGGCCAGGATTAGCTGATCATCTTTATTTTCGATCCCACACCGTTTCAGCTGCAAAACTAGTGCTTTGAACTTGGAGAAATATAGCTGCAGGGATTCAAAGCTATTTGGACTCAGAGAAACCGGCTCATTTTCGATTTTATGTCCCCTCATCTCATCTGTCTTTCCAAAAAGATCAGAAATATTCTCCCATACTTCATTCGGTGATGTCAATCCATCAAGATGGAAAAGGAGGTCTTTGAAAATACTCAGACACAGGAGGCCATAAGCCTCATCCCTCCTGTTGTGCCATTTTATCTTCTCTGCAGCTGCATTGGACTCTGCTTCTATTGCCATAGTAACCTTGTAGAGGCCTTTTTCTCTCAAAAGTATCTCCATCTCTTCTTTCCATTCAAATAAATTAAAGGGAGTCAATATAGTTTTCTGTGATTGATCCATAGCTTAGAAAATCTGTCCCGGCTGTCAGTAGAAGTCTCCCAGTCACTGCTTTCGAACCTGCAAAACAATTTTGGAGGAGAGAAAACAATCTAAAAGTGCTCTGATACCATGTGGAAATTGAACCCAGTGATATATTAATTTTACTCACAACAATTAACAATTGATCATGCAAAATCACTCACAAAAGAGACTGAAATTGGAGCTGAACATTAAACTGTATTAAATCAGTGTACAATATCCAACCCTATATCATAATAGGTTTCTAAATAAATAACATACATCAGGTATTCGAATGCATGAGGAGAAATTTGAATATAGCATAAAGCAGGCTTACTAAAAATAAGCAAATCCCCCATAGGTGTAAAAAGTTGATCCCAAATCTGTCATGGAGCTCACGAATTGGAAAAATGGCTTAGGAAAGCTAAAGCATGGTGGAATGGAAGCTCATACATGATTTTTCATGGAGAAAAGAGTGGAGGATGAAGAGGACAAAAAACTAGTTCACCTCACCTAGTCTAGCTTTTCTATTTGCCTTAAAACACTGAAAAAGCAGGGAATAAAGCAGAAAAAGAAGAAGGACGCTTAGGAGGCCAGGAATAAATCAGATTTGATTCCTTGAGATTTCCCATGCGGTACATGAGTCAAATAAGGAAAGTTTGTCCACTATGGATAGGTAATAGACAACTTGCACAAGGTGGGACACATGAACTAGGCTAATAAGAAATAAATAATTAAATTAATGTCTAAATGGGTAAACTATGGGTTGATTATTCTAACAATTATTAGATGGATTCTCTGGCTACAATCAAGTGTTAGTGGCTGAAGAAGATAGACTTAAAACTACATTCCAAACAAAATGGGGAACTTTTGCTTACAAAAGGATGCCCTTTGGATTCATCAACGTTGGAGCTACTTTCTTGAGGGCTATGGATATATCTTTATGCGGTCTAATTGGACATATTTTCATAGTGTATCTCGACGATGTCATGATATTTTCAAAGAAGAGTGAAGAACACGCATTCCATCTAAAACAAATTTTTGAGCGTTGTAAAAAATATGGCATCTCACTGAATCCAAGGAAATGTGTGTTTGTTGTTATAGAAGGAAAGCTATTGGGTCATGTGGTTTCTAAAAAGGGGATCTCCATAGACCCAAAAAGGATCAAAGCTATCTAATAGATCCCTTTACCTGATAACAAAAAAGGTATGCAATCATTCATGGGGACAATAAATTTCGTGCGAAGGTTTGTGCCAAATTTCGCTCAAATTGTTAAACCTTTGCAGCAAATGGTGAAACAAAGTGTACAATTCAAGTGGATTGATGTAGAGAAGAATGCATTCAGTAAAACAAAGAAATCTATTGCTCATGCACCCTCTCTCAATATTCCAAATTTTGAGAAGGATTTTATTTTGTACACTTTCACATTTGACGACTCATTAGCAGCGGTGCTTACTGAGAAGGAAGATGGGGGAGATGAGTACCCTATATCATTTATGAGCATTAGTCTATAAGGGGTTGAATTGAATTACCCAGTTGTGGATAAACAAGCTTACATAGTCTTCAAAGAAGTAAAACAGTTTAGGTTGTACATACTTAAGAACCGGATGGAGGTAATAGTTCCACACCCAGCTGTAAGGTCTATTTCGTGCAAAAAGAATTAGGAGAAAGAAGAGGCAACTAGGTAACGACTTTACAATAATATGACCTTGAATTCAAACTAGAATCCATAGTTAAAGGATAAGGACTGTGCAAATTAATGGCTGAAGCTAAAAACAATGAAGAAAATGATTGGGAAAATGAAGCTGAATTACATATAATGGATGTATGTCCTCTTTTCAGAGCTCTAGATTCCTGGTACCGAGACCTTGTTCATTACCTTCAGGAAGGATTGTTTCCAGAACTATGGAATGCCAAACAGTGAAGAGTGTTTCACCTTAAATCAACTGCATATCAGATCATTGACAGAATTTTATTTAGGAATAATTATGATGGATTCCTTCTTAGATGCTTAGAGAAATAAGAGGCAAAAAAAGTCATAACAAAGTTGCATGATGGGCCTGTTGGAGGTCATTTTTTGGATATACGACAACCCAAAAGATTCTTAGAGTTGGATATTATTGGCCCACACTATTTAAGGACATGTACACCCATGTAAAAAAGTGTGATATCTGCCAGAGATGTGGAGGAAGACAAGCCAAAGCACCAGGACAATTGAAGCCTGTGATGATAACAGAGCCTTTTGAGCAATGGGGGATTGATATCATTGGAGAAATAAAACCAAATTCTTCCTTGCAACAAAAATACATCTTGACAACAACTAGCTACTTCACTATATGGGTCGAGGAAATTCCGTTACGTAAAGTGAATGAAGATGTGGTCATGGACTACTTGCAAGATCATATTATGACCAGGTTTGGGGTTCCATTTTCCCTGGTTTTCGATAATGCTACTTATTTTTCTTCTATTAGATTAACTAATTTTGGTCATGAAAGAGGAATCAAGTTGCATTATTCTACAAACTATTATCCACAAGGAAATGGTTTGGTAGTATCTACCAACAATAATCTAATTAGGATCTTAAAAAAGACTATGATATAAAACCAGAGAAGTTGGCATTTGGAATTACCGAATTCTCTTTGAGCTGATAGGGTCACACCAAAAAATTCCTTAAGAGTATCACCGTATACCCTTGTTTATGGAAAAGAAGCCATCCTACCTCCTAACATTATGCTACCATCTTCCATAATAGCTCAAGAGTCTAGAGGCACAGATAACGAAATCTTGCAAATTAAAATCTATAATCTTTTGAAGGTGGAAGATCCTATATCCAAGGCCAAAGAACATTTTAAGCATCAACTGGAAGTAGTAAAAAGGTGGTTTGATAAACATAAGTCTAGAAAAAAAGGAATTTGAAGTGGGACACCTGGTTCTTAAGTGGAATCACCCGCATGATGAAAAGGGGAAGCACATGAAGTTTCAACGGTTATGGGTAGGCCCTTTTCAAATTGCAACAAAACTTGGCCCCTCAACCTATAAATTGCAAGATTTACAGGGGTGGGAAGAGAACTTACTAGTTAATGGTTTAGTTCTCAAACCTTATTTTTCCTATATTTTGTTTTTATTTTTTGTACGTAAATAAATTGATTTGGTTGTTCTTTTTTTATTTACTTCATTTCTGTTTGATTTTTATTGATTTCAATAAGAGAAGCAAACTTTGGTTGCATGGAGAGCATCAATATTATGGATTGACTGAAATATTTGGTTGTAAGACTGTGTAATATTGATTTATGTGAAATAATTTCTTCTTGTTAGCATTTTTTCTTAAATGGCTATGTACAAATTGAAGTCCTACCTAATCCTTGTAAAATAACTCAGGATCAAAAGGTCTGGGATACTATTTCAAGGCTCCATCCATCTCACATTTAAAAATGTCCTAGGGAGTGATAGCAAAAGACCCATGGAAAGGAAGCAGGGTAAACAATATATTATATATAAATGATCCCATGCCAAAGATTTGAAATCCAAAAGGAAAATAAGAGTAAAAAAACTCCTAAAAAGGAAATATGTATCAAAACAAAGTACTGAACCATATGAGTACAAAATTGCCAAAAGTTCTTCTTCGTCCGTGAGCTGAAAATTAAATACATCTCTCACACAAAAGGACACTATGGATAGAGGAGCCTGAATACAAATTCAGAAAGAAAGGCATGCAGGAGGAATCAAAAGAAAGGACAAAACTCCTAAAGCACAAAAAGTGAAAAATGGCATGGGAATGTGGAACAAATGAATATTTTTGTTTACCATATGTTACAATCTTGTGGTGTCCAAGCTGGAAACTACTCGAAGACAGAGGTAAAAATGAAATTCATATTCCTGGACTCAAGAGAGTTATCTGAAATTTTAAATCTTCGTCCCATTATCCCTAAATTGGAATAACATCAATGATTAAAGTACATACATTTTTCATTTGGGAAATCTAGACATCTAAAGGAATTTAGCATGCTATTCTCTATTGTCAAAACAGTCTGTTGCTCAAAGAAGAATTTTTTCAGAGATCTGGGTTCACCAGATAGTCGCCAATTGTTGCAGTTACAACTGTTTTTCCCAAATTTTTAAATTTTTGGACCCTCCTTGTTGATTTTATCTTGCCTGGATTTATTTGGATTCCTAAACTTGGTTGTCCCTCTACTACAATTTTGATTTTTTGAGTTCGATTTGAGGTAAACTGTTTTCTTTCGTTTTTGAGGTTGAATGATCTAAAAAGCCTTTGTTTAGCTAATACTTTTGACTTTGGAACTTCAAGTTTTGATTTGTAAATGTTTTCATCTATCACTATCGGAAATCTTTTGTACAGTACATCGGGGCCGTAGTTCCCTATGGAGCCACTGTTGTGGAAGCTAAACGATGAATGTTGTGATGGATGGCTCTTTTCTATTCTGATGTTGTGGTTTTATTGTTTTATTTTTATTTTCTTGGTGCTAGCGGAAAGGTTTTTGACTATTGATCGGAGGGCTAGTCTTTTTAGTCACCGACACGGCAACGACATTGAGCTCATCATCACTGACATTTAGTCATTGAAACTTCCGATCGCCTTGGTTTTTCATTTGAAAGCGGAAGCCATACTCTTTTTTTTCCCACCATTGGGGCTGAATAGCACACTATCTTTCCAATGTTTAGTTGATTTATCTGCAAATGCATCTCTAGTTAGTTCACAGTTCTTCCAATCGCTGATGATGTCCTATTGTCACAGAAGCCGTAGTCCTTATGTCTTCCACCGTTGCGGCTCCTTAATGCACTAACCATCCGACTTGTAGTTCTTTTTTGACCATCGATGAGAGTGTTGTTTTTTCCCGATGCTTAGTATGTTTCTCGTCGGTGAGGGTTTTCTCACCTTTCTCATGTGCTGTTACTTTATTTTGATGGCGGTTACTTTTTCATATTTCTTGTCGCGATCGGAGGATGTCGTATTGGTATAGGGATGGCCTGGATTGAGATAAGGAGTTTGTTTTTCAGACTTGTGATTTTAGTTTGGATAGTGGATTTAGCAGGGTTCAAGATACGAAGTGCAGAATTTTCTTTGCATTATCATTTTTCTCTTGTCAATATTTTTGATAGTTCATTTTACAAGATGTATGTTCAGTTTGTGTTACTTTGTCAAACGCTAAGAGATCCAAGAATTGGTTATTCATGACATGGTGATTTATTCTAGAAGACAAAGTAGAAGAAAGCAGGCAGCAAGAAAGGAAGAGATAGAAAATGAAGAAGCAGAAATGAAGAAAGAGAATAAGAAAGGTGATTACTGCTAGAAGACAAAGCAGAAGAAAGGGGGCAGCAAGAAAGGAAGAGAAAGAAAATGAAGAAAGAGAAGAAGAAAGTAAGGGTCTAAGATCCCAAAAGGATAAATAGTAGCAAAGACCTATGCTTGGGAAAAGTTAATCAATTACCAAGCTGGTTCCTTTTTATAAAGTGCTCTCAATTTTTTAATCCGGAATGTTACATATTGTATAAATCATAAGCACTCACTAAAAGAAAAAATTATGGAACATAAGGGTTTGGGGTAGCCCAAAGGTCACCAAAGGGTAGTCCAAGAGGTTTGCTTGTAGTATAAGTATCGGAGAGTTAGATAGACTGGGGAATTTTTTCGAGATAGATTTGTGAGAGTATGATGTAAGAAGAACTATTTCCTTTTGCATAAACAAATTACAAGTTTCCTGTTGGAGAAAGCTTTGTGGAAGGTTTCAAATGCTCTGCTATGGATTTGTTGAACATCAACTATTTCATTTTCAGTTGTTATCCATTAACTGTGAGATCTTTCTAAATCTTTGAACCTATGTTCTTGTTATGAATGCGCTCTAGTTTATTCTATGAAATTTCCACTGTGAGTAATGAATGACATTCATAAACAATTAGCTATCTGGTTTTTCATATATCTATAAATGTTCATGTGTTTTGAAACAAGTAACATCTATCTGTGATTTTGCTTAATGCATGCACAAAACACATTACTCATTGATGAATAATAATCTTGCTCTGTAGGGATATGTTAGATAGTTAGTTTTAGTTTTTCTTGTTGTGTGTGATTTAGATGTGAGAGAGTTGAGGCGAGAGGTAAAAACCTGCGCATCACATTGTGACCTCTCCTTGTATTCTATACCAATATGCATTCTTAGATAGGTAGTTGCATCTCATACTTAAATAAAAAAAACTAAAACATACACGGTGGACCGGGTCATAACCGGTAAAACCTTTTATTTTTGTTACTTAACCTACGGTAGACAGACCATAAACCAGACCGATTCCCCATACCAAATAGTAACAAGCTAGTTGGGAATGTTTACTGAGGATAATCCCTAACTATTGTTCCCTATGATTTTCCAGGCCATAACAGTTTTTGGCGCTAGAAGGAGGGATGCCAGTGCATGGTTGGCTGAGGGAACCCATTTCCTCAATATTATTCCACCAGTGATACTTCTGAAAGCAGTCTGTGGCCCTATCCAATTCCTGAAGAGAAGGGTAAAAAGCATCTATATTCTATTGATAACGAAGTAGTTAATGATCTAAGAAGACATACTAGGGAATATGTGAAGAAGATTGGAGGATTACCATTTATTCATGTCTTTACCATAAGAGAATATAAGAAAAAAGATTGTCCTATATTGGAAGACGCAGTCTTGGTTGGAGATTTTGAAGAATTGGTAGAAACAACATTACAGAAAGTTGTTCAACCTTTGAATCAAGTTGGCCCAGATACACCTTCCTGTTCACCTGTTCAAACCCCTGTTTATTCACCACCTCATTCTCCACCCAGACTCATGGCAAACGTGAATGCAAATCAGCCACCCAACCCACCGAATTCACCACCTGCTTGGAAGGCCAGGTCACCTTTAAACTTGGCACCCCCTTTACATGAATTACCTCACACTTTTGAGAAAATGCTGCCCAATTTTGACACAAGTGAAAAGACTTTAGTAGATGATAATTTGCAAAGCTCTTACTTGGCTATAGAAGGACTAAAGGCTGGAGAACATGAAGATGTAGTTTGTAGATTGTTTGCACATACCCTAAAAGGAACAACAGCCTCATGGTATTTTTCTTTGCCTGCAAACTCAATCCCAGATAGGGACACATTTGAAAGGATATTCAGAAGTAAATATGCAGCCCAGAAAACTCATGCAGCTCTGATGAAAGGGTTGTGTGCTTTAAAGAAAGAAAGAAAAGAAAAAGTGCATAGTTTCACCGAAAGGTTTGCTGCTTATCTTAAATTGTTCTTGCAAGTGATAAACCATCTGACAAGGTTTTGATTAAATAGTATACTTCAGATTTAGGGCCTGACATGGCCATGTTTGCCAAGATTAAAGTCAAACCTACATTATCAGAAACTTATGAAGAAGCTGAGAGAGTAGAAGCTAAAAGAGAGAGCATAGAAGATAGAGGTAAAAATGAAATTCATATTCCTGGACTCAAGAGAGTTATATGGAATTTTAAATCTTGGGTCCCATTATCCCTAAATTAGAATAACATCAATGATTAAAGTACATACATTTGTCATTTGGGAAATCTAGACATCTAGAGGAATTCAACATGCTAGTATTTATTGTCAAAATAGTTTGTTGCTCAAAGAAGAATTTTTGTAGAGATCTAGGTTCACGAGATAGTCGCCAATTGTTGTAGCTGCAACTATTTTTCCCAAATTTTTAAAATTATGAACCCTCCTTGTTGATTTTATCTTGACTGGCTTTATTTGGATTCCTAAACTCGGTTGTTCCTCAACTACAATTTTGATTTTTTGAGTTTGATTCGAGGTAAACTATTTTCTTTTGTTTCTAAGGTTGAATGATCTAAAAATCCTTTGTTTAGCTAATACTTTTGACTTTGGAACTTCAAGTTTTGATTTGTAAATGTTTTCATCTATCACTATCAAAAATATTTTTTATAGTACATCAGGGCCATGGTTCCCTACGGAGCCACCGTTGTGGAAGCTAAACGATGAATGTTCCGACAGATAGCTCTTTTTTGTTCCAATGTCACATTTTTATTGTTTTATTTTTCTTTTCTTTGCACTAGCGGAAAGGTTTTTGACTATTGATCGGAGGGCTAGTCTTTTTAGTTGTTGACATGGTGGTGGCATTGATCTCATCATCACCGACATTTAGTCATTGAAACTTTCGATCACCTCAGTTTTTCATTTGAAAGCGGAAGCCGTAGTCTGTCTTTTTCTTGCCATTACAGTTGAATAGCACACTATATTTCCAATGTTTAATTGATTTATCTGCCGATGCATCTCTAGTTAGTTCACCATTTTTCCAATCGCCGATGATGTCCTATTGTCATGGAAGCCATAGTCCTTATGTCTTCTACCGTTGTGGCTCCATAATGCACTAACCATTTGACTTGTAGTTTTTTTCTTCCCGCCGATGACAGTGTTGTTTTCACCCGATGCTTAGTATGCTTCCCTTCGGTGAGGGTTTTCTCGCCTTTCTCATGTGTTGTTACTTTATTTTGATGGTGGTTACTTTGTCATATTTTGTGCCACCATTGGAGGATGTCGTATTGGTCCAAGGATGGCCAAGATTGAGACAAGGAGTTTGTTTTTCAGACTTGTGATTTTAGTTTGGATAGTGGATTTAGCGAGGTTCAAGATATGAAGTGCAAGATTTTCTTTGCATTATTATTTTTCTCTTCATACATCAATATTTTTGATAGTTCATTTTACAATATGTATGTTCAGTTTGTGTTACTTTGTCAAACACTAAGCGATCCAAGAATCGGTTATTCATGATAGGGTGATTGCTACTAGAAGAAAACGCAGAAGAAAGGAGGCAGCAAGAAAGGAAGAGAAAGAAAATGAAGAAGCAGAAATGAAGAAAGAGAAGAAGAAAGATGATTACTACTAGAACACAAAGTAGAAGAAAGGAGGAAAAAAGAAAGGAAGAAAAAGAAAATGAAGAATCAGAAATGAAGAAAGAGAAGAAGAAAGTAAGGCTCTGAGATCTCAAAAGGATAAATAGTAGCAGAGGCACAGGCTTGCGAAAAGTTAATCAGTTACCAAGCTGGTTCCTTTTTATAAAGTTCTCTCAATTTTTTAATCCGGAATGTAACGTATGTATAAATCATGAGTACTCACTAAAAGACAAAATTATGGGATTGAACGGTTTGGGGGAGCCCAAAGGTCACCGAAGGGCAGTACAAGAGTTTTTCTTGTAGTATAAGTATAGGAGAGTTAGATAGAGTGGGGAATTTTTCCCAGATATATTTGTGAGAGTATGATGTAAGAAGAACTATTTCCTTTTGCATAAAGAAATTACAAGTTTCCTCTTGGAGAAAGCTTTGTGGAAGGTTTCAAATGTTGTGCTATGGATTTGTTGAATGTGAACTATTTCGTTTTTAGTTGTTATCCATTAACTATGGGATTGTTCTAACTCTCTAAATCTATGTTACTTATTACTTGTTACTTGTTACTTGTTAAAACCTTTTATTTTTGTTACTTGAATTGCTATAGCCAGATCGTAAACTGGACGGATTCCCCATACCAAATAGTAACGAGCTAGTTGGGAATGTTTACTGGGGAAAATCCCTAACTATTATTACCTGCGATTTTCTAGGCCTCAATAGGTCCTATCCTTTATTTATTACTAGCACATCACATAACACACATTGGATGAATGATGATAGAGATCAAATGGCATTCATGTCTTAACTACATCACATCAAATCAACAAATACAAGTGGGAAACAAACTTGTCTGTAAAAATCAATAACTCCCATTTAGAATTGTTTGGAGTGTCAATAGTTTCATGGATCCTTTCTTATTTAAAGTGAATTCAAACATCTACAGTGAAATTGCATGCTAAAGAAAAATTTGGATGCAACATACCGAAATGAAATTTACTGTATTATTGAAATATATATTAAAAGAGCACAAAAAGAAAAGATTGTGCAATCAAGAGTGAGTGAATGTAGAAACCTGTTAAATTCAAATCCCCAAAGTTTAAGCTACTAAAACCACATTTAGGACAAAAAATTGCAATAGAAATAGGCGAAATAAAATACATGTAAAAACCCACAATAAAAACAAGGATAAAGAATCCTCATGAATCTAGGACTTTTCAAGATGGACCTCCATTCCAAAAACATGGAGAGAATAAGTAGATAGTTACATCATGGTCACATTACCTCCAACTTATCATAAAGGAGATTCATTTGTATAGGCATTCTATCTTGTGTTCTGCATTGGACATATTGTAAAAGGAGGTTGACACCTCTGAAGACATTGTTTGATGACTATTTATCATTCTCAAGGCATGGAGACACTTTCATTTATGTTTTTATGTTATCTACAAAATTTGGTTCATAACACAATATTACCCTCTTTAAATGATTTCTTAAACATCCACTAAAAAATATTGAAAACACCTAACAATTTTGCCTTTTTGAATTGTTTCTATAACACAAATATTGTTATCCATAATAATATAACAAGTTTTAAATTTACTTTGCATTAAAAAATGCATATAAAAGCTAATTAAAAGACACAACCACTTCATAAATATACTTATTGTTAATGCTAATATCTCATCTCTAAATTTATAGATTCTTATCGACTTCATCTAAATTTATAGCTTCTTATTTGCAACAATGTAACAGGACCAAATTTTCATTCTAGGCTATGGCAGGATGCTAGCAAAATGCTAACCCCAAGAATTATCAACACATACTCTTTCCCTCTTATTTCGTAAGACCAACGATAAGATTCAAAAGCCATGGGTGAATAGCTTAGAGTTATTGCTTGACAATATTACTTAGGGAATTTGAGAATGGTATCTTTAGAAACATTGTGATGCAACCTCTTAAGTGATACGAGAAATTGACTCCCATCTTCCTTTAAAACAGGAAACTCAGTAATTCTTCCACTATTTTCCTTTAGTATTCTCTCCTTCAGTATTCTTCCATCCTACAACCACACAACTGACGTTCATTCACTATTTTGGACATTCATAGAAAACTTGAAATTTCCTCAATACTTGAGCAAATAAAGTAAAGACAAGGAATGAGTAGACAATTTTTTAATGTTTCGTCCTAAAGAATTGGTCAATTCTTCAGATACTGTATGCAACATACAAAATAAAACAACATAAAAGGAAAGTAATATAAAGACAAACACATTTGAGAATCCTTGCTAGTGTAAAGTTGTACGTTTTAACATAATAATAGTATTATGCAAATGAAATAAGTTTAGATATAAAATACATGAGGTACAGAGGTTTGCATCAACCAAATTAATAAATATACTAATAGATAGAGGTCACATGTATTTATTTCTCATCTTTGATGAAGTGTCACTCCATATAACAAGGTTTAGATGGGTATTTATTAATAATTTTCATTCTAAGGAAAATATGTTAAGATGACTTTTCACCCATTTTATGGATAAAACATTTAAAAAAAGATTACTAACTAGAAAATATCAAGGTGTTTAAAAAAATTCAACATCTATATCGATCTATGATGTCTCTGTTTTCTTATTGGTGTTTAAGTACAAACTTTTGGATGAATCTATGATGTCTCAGATTTTTATTTTTATGAGTGTTAACGTGTTGTCAGCAATAAATTTTCTTTGTTATGTGTTTGGTTCCCAAAAATTTTACCCCAACTCATACTATCCTATTATGGAATCAAGTTCAATTCTTCTAGAATCAATTTCAATACTTTTGGATTCAACAGCAAGCCGCAATGAAGAATTCCATCCAACAAAAGTGGAGAAAAGTGGAGAAGAGGAATTGTTTAGAACAATGCCATCCAACAAAAATGGAGAAACTGGGTGGGTTGCCATGATGATTTGTTTAGAAGAGTTGGTCAATTATTTAGCTACTATATGCAACATATAAAATACAAGCCCATTTGAGAATCCTTGCTAGTGTAAAGTAGTACGTTTTAACATGATAAAGCAAAGGAAATAAGTTTAGATCTAAAATACATGAGGTATAAAGGTTTGTATCAACCAGATTAATGAATATACAAATAGATAGAAGTGAGATGTATTTATTTATCAACTTTGATGAAGTGTCATATGTACTTTCCAAAGACAAAGATGAAAAAATGCCAACACTATCAAAATTAAACAAGAATTTTTCATACTTATAAAAACAATCTCAATATAGAAGATGGGTATTTATTAAAAACATTCATTATAAAGTAAATATTTTAAGATGACTTTTCACCTATTTATTGGATAAAACATTTAACAAAATATTACTACGGAGTAAATAGCATGGTGTTTAAGAAAATAAGCATCAAGATGGATCTATGATGTCTCAGTTTTTCTGATAGGGTTGTGTGCTGGGTTTCAAATGTTCATCAACATCTACATGTTTTTGTGTAACCACAAACCTTACATGGTATCAAAGCACCTCAAACCTTACATTTTTTTAATTTTTATAGGTGTTTAAGCACAAACTAAGGTAGCAAAAACTTTTCTATGCTTAAAAAATATCAAGTTAAAATAAATTTACTTACATATAGTTAAGCACAAACTTTTGGATGAATCTATGATGTCTCAGATTTTTATTTTTATGAGTGTTTAAACACAAACTAAGGTAGCATAAACTTCTTTGTGTTTAAAAAATACAAGTTGAAATAAATTTACTTACATATAGTTAAATAGGTTAGCTTAACCAGTTGTCACCAATAAATTTTCTTTGTTATGTACTTTGTTCCCAGAAACATTACCTCAACTGATTTTAAGTAGCATACTATCTTATTATGGAATCAAGTTCAATTCTTCTGGATTTAATAGCAAGCAACAATCAAGAATGCCATCCAACAAAAATGGAGAAGCTGGGTGGGTTGCCATGATGTTTTGTTTAGAAGAGTTGGTCAATTCTTTATCTACTATATGGAACATACAAAATAAAACAACATAAACAAGAAAGTAATATAAAGACCAGCCCATTTGAGAATCCTTGCTAGTGTAAAGTAGAATAATTTAACATGATAAAGAAAAAGAAATAAGTTTATATTAAAAATACATGAGGTATAGAGTTTTGTATCAACCAGATTAATGAATATACAAATAGATAGAAGTGAATTCCAACACTATCAAAATTCAACAAGAAGTTTTCATACTTAAAAAAAAGGTCAATATAGAAGATGGGTATTTATTAATAACATTCATTATAGGGTAAATCTTTTAAGATTACTTTTCACCTATTTAATGGATAAAAAATTTAAGAAAATATTACTAAGGATTAAATAGCATGGTGTTTAAGAAAATAAGCATCAATATGGATCTATTATGTCTCACTTTTTTTGTTGGAGTATTGGTACAACAACATGGTATAACTTGAGAACCTATGGGAATGTAAAAATGTGGACTAACATCCATGCCTAGTGATGTGTCCATGTGCTCAGTTTCAAATGTTCATCAACATCTGCACATTTTGGTGTAACCACAAACCTTACATGGTATCAGAGCATATCAAACATTACATTTTAAATTTTTTTATGGGTGCTTAAGAACAAACTAAGGTAGCAAAAACTTTTTTGTGCTTAAAAAATATCAGGTTGAAATAAATTTACTTACATATAGTTAAAGAGGTTATATTAACCTATTGCCACCAATATTATTAGGTGTTTGGTTCCCTAAAGGTTATCGCAATGGATTTCCCTATTATGGAATCTAGTTCAATTCTTCTCGATTCAACAACCAATTGCAATGAATAATGCCATCGAGCAAAAGTGGAGAAGCTGGGTTGTACTAAGGAATTTTATCTTTAACAAAAAATACACATATAGTCATGGACATTGTCCACAAATTTTGGGGAAAATGTTTCCTTAAAAAAGCTATACATATATCCAGATAGTATGGTAAATTTTATTATATCAAACCTGAAATAAAACACTTCACAAAACAAAGAATATATACACAGTGGGTACCATTTCAATATCTTCCTATGTATTTTGGGGAAGATCCCATTTCAAATTCTTCCCATGTATTTTGGGCCAGATCCTATTTCAAATTCTTCCCATGTATTTTGGGGCAGATAGTGTTTTAAGGTTTTCGTTTCTGTGTGGAATGTTGGGGCATATCATGTTTTTAGGTTTTTATTTCTATGTGGAATGTTCAAAATTCTATTCTTTTGTTAATTTTTAACTGAAAAAAAAAACTTTGGCCTTAGAATAAAATTTACATAAGAACAAGAACAATAGTCATGGACATTGTCCAAAAGTTTTGGGGAAAATATTTCCTTAAAAAAATTATACATATATTCAGATAGTATGGTAAATTTTATTATATCAAACCTAAAATAAAACACTTACAATAGATTTAGAGTTAATGAATTACATCACTAACTCCACTAACTCGAGATTAAGTCTATATGGATCTCACCAAAGAAATACCAGAATCTATCAGAATGATATGGGAAGATGAGGACTAGCTGCAAACCCTAGATTATGAACAGATCCCATTTTGATGTCGAAGGTGCCATGAATATGGTAATCCATTTAGGGAATGCCCCATGAAGATTCCAAAACCAACACCAAGGAAAGAGGAGAAAAAGAATGATCAAGGGTTTACTTGGGTCCCCTCACAAAAGTGAGGAGGGCGAAAGTAGGACAACCAACAGTTGAATAAGAATATCTCAGTGAATAATAAGTTTTATGTTCTTGAGGACCTCTCGGAGGTAACTCTTGATAAGAAGACATAAGTAAATTAGGGGGATAGCCCCACTAGGACGAAATGGATATACCTATTAAGACTGGGGATGAGGCCACATAAGAGAGACATCGAGATGTTTTGGATCGAGACATAAGGGAGGGAAAAGAGGATATGGACATAGGATATCTGGACATGGAAGGAATCGATCAATTGCATGTGGATGTATGAAAAGGGTATGTCTCGCGCGAGCAAGTGATCCTATTAAAATAAATCATTCTCAAATAAAGGGAAACAAATCAACTTGAGATTAGTACAGATTCCCACAAGGAGAATAAGCGGAAGTATGAAGAGCCAAGAAAGAAAATGACAAGAGAGTCAAACAAACAGAGAGTAGCAGAAGCATGATGATAATTGGTAGAATTAATTCAGTAGCCTACCATTAAGGAAACTCAAGGATTGTAATTTGTTTAATGAAGATAATATCATGGAATATTTGTGTCTTAAATAGTTACCTAAAATCAAATATCTTTAGCAAGAAGATCAAGAGAAAAAATCAGACCATAGTGTTTCTTCAAGAAACTAAGTTCCCTTCGACTCAGATCCAGGAAAATGGAAAGAAAATTTGGAAGGGGGGTGAAGGGATAGGAATAGATGCAAGAGGCTATGCAGGAGGCTTGGGAATCTTATGGGATCCCAACAGGGTGAGATTGGGAGGATTCCATGGTAACTAGTGTTTCATATCACTAGATTTTAAGGTAATTGTTTTCTCAGTTGAAGGAGCAGTGACAAATGTATACAGACCTCATATCACTAGAGAAAAAAGGATTTTTATCAATTCACTCTAAAAAATACATGAAGAGATTGGCAAGAGACACTAAGTATTAAGTAGGTATTTCAGTATGATAACCTCTTTAGAGGAGAATAAAGGACGTCGACATAGGTTGGAGGAACAATATGAGTCCTTCAGAGACACTATTAACGAATTAATACTAGTAGACATTACCCTGGGGGAAGGTTGGTTTACATGGAACAATAAGAGGATAGGGGACAGACACATTGATTCTCACTTAGTTAGATTTTTTGTTTCAGAATCAATAATGTACTTAGGAAGTGAACTTCATTCAACAATCCTTCCAGGAGCAAGATCGGATCACTGGCTAGTTGAATTAATCTTGAGCGGCCTGGGTTAGCAATTCAAAAAACCATTCATGTTCAAACAATTTTGTCTAGGGAATCCATATTTTGATAAAAAGATCAATACTTGGTGCATTGAACTAAGAGAAGGACCCGACCAGAGTATGAACAAGTCCCAATGGAAGCTAAAAGGATTGAAGGAAAGTGTAAAAAAATGGAAGAAGGAGGAGTTTGACAATATATTTGCAGACAAGAAGATTCTGGAAACTCAGTTGCAGGAGATCTAGACCATAGGGATGAATAACGAGTCCAATTTACATATGAAAGAATTTAGCCTATGTTCAAAAACCAAGGAGAGGGAAAGGGAAGAAGAAATTATTTGGCACCAAAATTCAAGGAATCAATGCCCAAAAGTGGGGCAAAGAAATACAAAATTATTCCAGCAATCAGTTATCTAGAAGATATTGCATAACAAAATATTCTCAATTAATAATTCTTGGGAGGGGGAGGATGCAAACCAAGGAAGAAATAGAAACAACCCTGAATTATAATTTCAAGGACATAATGTTTGAACCAAGACAGGATAGAAGGGGGACATTGATCAAATCACAAGGCACATCCCTTCTCTTGTTTCCCAAGAACAAAATGAACTACTAATGAATCCTATATCCCTCATTGAGGTAGAGGAAGTTGTTTCTAGATGGCATAGGGAAAATCCATAGGGCCATATGGATTCATGATTAACTTCTTTCATTATTTCTAGGACCTCATCAAGCTAGAAGTTTGGAAGATAGTAAAATATTCCAGGGTTTCAAGGAATATTTTTCCAGTGTTCAATGCTACCTTTCTTACTCTCATACCAAAGTGTGAAGGGGGTTATTTTCCAAACAAATTTATGCCCATAAGCATGTGCAATGTAATCTACAAAATCATAACTAAGGTGATTTCGAATATACTGAAACCCCTCTTACCCTACCTGGTATCCCTAGAAAATTTAGGGTTTGTAGATGGTTGACTAATAACGGGTGGTATAATATTGGTGCATCAAATGGTTCATTCTATTAAAATAAATAAAATCCCGAGAATGATGGTGAAATTGGACATAGGTAAATCCTATGACAAAATTAATTGGAAATTTATCAGAAGTATGCTAACAATTTTTTGTTTCTAGGTTGAGTGGGTTGAGTGGATAATGAACTTAGTTTCCTCATCCTTATTCTCCATTCTGGTAAATGGAGTGTCGTCGGGTCTCATCAAGCCATCGAGGGGGATAAGATAGGGATATATTGTATTCCCTTTTCTCTTGATTCTTATTATGGTGGAAGGACTGGGAAGGTCAATTTCATCATTGCAAGACAAAAATGATCTCATAGAGCTAAGAATTCAAAAAAAGGCGGATAAACAAACTCATCAACAATTTTTGTACAATACCATGATGATGGGGTACCCCTCAGTCCAATAAGCCTGGAATATCAAAGATTTTCTTTCCAATTTTGGTAAAGGCTCGAGCCTAGAAAATTGTCTCACCTAGATTGAACATTGGTTGTTGTACTTTCCATCATTCAAGTCCCATTTAGCGACATACACTGGGATACCTCTACATATCCAAGCACCACACAAATATAACCCTTCCCAAGACAAATATAACCCTTCCCAGGCCCCCAAGAATATTCAATATGACATCCATGAGGCTTCTATTTTCAACATGCTATTTATATAGATATCTTGATCGAATCACATTTTATGAAAAAAGAGTGCAATGAATATTTTCTCTTGTCTCTCTGCTGGATATTATTTATGCAACAAATTCTTAAAATCAATTCATTCACAAGTGCATGTCCGACATGAAATTTTGCATTATTGCACTACTACTTTCACGAGCGAAGACTATTCAATAAAATTATAATAAAAATTGATCTTATATTCTTATTTCAAAATTTTAGACTTCGGCACTTCTACTTTCATGGGGGTAGACTATTCTATGTTCTAGAACTAGGATCCATTGCATGTGAATCATTTTCCATCACATTGTTTGGCTTGTATATGAAAGTCATCTCCTATGTCTATAGTGTATTTTGAGGATTTCCTCCTTTAAATAAAGGGTCTGTCCTTTGTTGACCTAGATACAAGTCACAAGAGGAATCCTTATTTGGCACTTTGTTCCTTCATTTAGACAACTTCCTTAGGCCTCTCAAGTGAGAAACAATGTTCTGATTCTTAGTCTTTTCTTAGAATTAAAAATGATTTAATATTGTTGTTAATATTGCCCCTTTCACCAATTCTTAAAGGGTTTTATATCAATCGAAGAGCACCTTCTTTACAATCAATAGGTTGAAGGTTCGATTCATTCGTTCACTAATGATGTTGCAATATTGATATTTCAAATAAAATATATTTTATTATGGCTTCGAGGGGGTTTTTAAACTGACTTTATATGTCACTACGAGGGGGGTTCAAAACTTTCCTTGTATGTTACAACGAGGGGGATTCAAAACACGCCCTCTAAGTTTATATGCGGGGGGTTAATAACCTTCCCCAGAGGTTTGTAAAGAGTTTTAGGGGGGTTTTGAACCGCCTTCGTAGGTACCTATGAGAGGGATTTATAACCACCCCCAAATTTTTGTAAAGAGTTTTGGGGGGGTTTTGAACAACCTCCATAGATATTTACGAGGGGGATTTAGAACCGCCCCAAAGGTTTGTAAAGAGTTTTAGGGGAGAGTTTTGAACTGACCTTGGTTGGTTTCGGTACTCCCATTGGCTCCTAAATTGTAAGGATTGGTCTAGGAGGCTCGTAAACTGATGCAATCAAGTGCAATCAGTGGCAATAAGCCTCAATTAGTGTTCCCCATAGTTTAGTAACTGAAAAATGTGCCCCAATTAGGCCAAGTGGACCCAATGGTGCTAATGACTAAAAATAGACTGGATAGACTCTTGATTTATACATATGACCAAATTGGACAAGGGAGGATTAATAATCCTGACATCCCCCCTGAATGCTAAATTAGACAATATATGGGCCCTAGTAACTAAGACCATAGGTCACCCATTACATCAAGTAAAATAAAGTAACTGCTTGATCTATTTTGTGAGTTGTTTGTTTGTCCATAGATCTATGTGCTCAATTTAATAGGTCTATAACCGCCCCCAAAGTTTTGTAATAAATAATTTTATGGGGGGTTTTGAACTGCCCCTGTATTTAATTACGAGGGGGGTTTATAAACACCCCCAAAGGTTTGTAAATACTTTCAAGGGGGTTTCAAACCTCCTTCATAGGTGCTTATGAGGGGGGTTTATAACCTCCCCCAACGTTTTGTAATAAATACTTTTAGGGGAGGATTTTGAACCACCCCCATAGCTACCTACGAGGGGGGTTTAAAACCGCCCTTGTAGGTACCTATGAGGGCAGTTTGTAACCACCCCCAAATTTTTGTAAAAAAGGAATTTTTGGCGGTGGAGGAGGGTGGAACCCTTGCGAGAGGTGTCTATGAGGGGGGTTTAGAACTGCCCTTAAAAGCCACTTTTTTTGTTTGTTGGGGGGGGGGGGGGGGGGTTAGAACCACCCCAAAAAGTCACTTTTGGGAGGTTTTAGAACCACCCCCAAAAGTCACTTTTCGGAGGTTTTAGAACTGCCCCCAAAAGTCACTTTTAGGGGTGGTTTTGATCTCTTCCAGAACCACCCCTAAAAGTCAAAATTTTTAGCATTGGTGCTATTAGGGTCGGTTTTGTAACGACCGCCTCCAAAACCAAAACCGGCCGCAAAAGTGACTTTTGGAGGAGGAAGACAACCGCCCCTAAAATTCAAATTTGTTGTAGTGTTTGCATGTGGATGATAGATAATATTTTTGCAAGTGTGATATATTTCAAAGAATCAAAAAGTTGGTGCGACAAGATGAAATGCCACTACTACCTCAGATAACTTTGTAGGCATTTGAAAAATGGGAGTTTGATTTTTTTATACCTATTAATCCACCAGGGAAGCGAACGGGTGCAAGATACATTATTCCTGTGACATATTAATTGACTAGACGGGCTAAAACAGCATGAGTAAAGGATTGGAATGTTGTGACTGCTGCCAAATTTTTGTTCGACAATGTAGTGACTAGATTCAGCTCAAATATTTTGATAATTGATTAGGGCACACACTTTGTCAATCAGATAATCTAATAATTGACTAAAGAATTGACTGAATAATTCCAAATCCAACACAAGAAAACTACACGAAATCACCAACAAGCGAATGGTGTTGTCAAGGAATTCAACAAGATCCTTAAGAATGCATTAACAAAGATTTGCAACGTTCAAAGAGATGATTGGGACCATAAATTTTTGTGGTGCTGTGGAAATATCGCACAAACTGTCATGAATTGACACACCAAACTCCATCCCTATTAGTATATGGGAAAGAGGTTGTTATGTCGATGGAATAAATTGTACCCAATCTAAGACTTGTTTCAATTAATGAAATGATTGATGTCGGTATTGTCGAAGAAATATTATCACAGCTTGTACAATTAGAGGAAGAATTTGTTTCCGTGATTTATCAGCAAAATGTTGATAAGGAATCACATAAAGTATGGCATGAACTCCACATAAAGAATAAACATTTTCAAGTCGGAGGACTTGTCCTCCTAAATGACAGTAAGTTTTTTAAGCACCCTAGTAAGCTAAAAACACATTGGCTGGGGTGTATGTTGTCATTCAAATCATTCAAGGAGGCTTAGTAAAAGTACATAAAGTATATGGAACACCTTTCAAAGGATTGGTGAAAGGAAGTCATCTAAACACTTACCAGGATAATCATGACTTGGTCGACTCGAAAGAAAAAAAAAGACGTAGAATTAGAATTGTTAGTTTTGTAACAAATATGGTTATTTGGTCATAGAATTCCTCTAAGTTGTAGGTAAAGAAAAAGTTTCGGTCGAATATATACCTACCGAATATGAAAAAAGGATGCAAAGACTCTCCATCTGTCGCAAAGGAAAGAAATGTGTCGATGACTAAATCCTATTCATGGGAAGAAAATTCCTTTTGCATGATGGAATTTGGTAGGAAAAAGACAGCTCGCCATAGTTAAATTGAGGATGTGGGATATTTTGGCGACATAGTTTTTGGTCCTTTTTGTCATTAATGCAAAATAACTACCACTAAAGTGACACACGAAGTGATGGTTTCCTTGTAATGATTCATACAATTTCTCCATGTGACATAAATCGTTTCCACCTTTCCAATTATTTCCTGCTCATGTGAAGAAAAGACTAATTGAATGAGTGAATATCATCTTCATGATGAATTTTCGTTCATTCTATTTACACCCAACTGAGTAAGATGAGTTATTGTGTCTGCAACTATAAGAGATAAGGCGATTTTTTAGATATTATGGTCATCTCTATATCAAGTAAAAGCACAGTTGCAGAATCAAGTGTTGAGACACCTTCACCTACAACCATCATGGAAGGCTTTTCCGCACTTATTCCACCGATGACTATGGTTATAGATGAAGTTGAACATATACCATTCATCCCTGAAGTGAGGTTAGGACCAGACCCACCTGACACGTCGAAGAGGAAACGGTATAGTAGCCGCAAGAAAGTAGCAAACCACCACCAGAAGTTAAAGAACCAGACTCCATGAGCATGCAACCAAACTATATTCCTCCTCGTTTAGATGATGCTCCTAAGATAAAAATCGACAAAAATGAAATGTATCTATTGGTAAAATCAACTATCTTGACAGGAGTTCAGATAACAATGAATAATGGTAAGATCCCACAACTTCATCCTCAACGTTCAAATAATCTCAAGATATATTAGGTGATTTCGCTAAATGTTTTTTTTTCATTGAAAGAAAAATTGGACAGCAAAGGGCTTGGATGGTGTTGATGGGATAAATTATGAAGGATTCAAAATAATGGAAGATAAGTTGGAGCCAATTTTTGTGGTATAGAAGTGCATGATAGTGAATGATGATTAAATTCATGAAGCATACGTGCTAGAACATTTTTAATATATATGTGTGTGTGTGTGTGTGTGTGTATCTAGTTATGACGTCCTCTGAAAGTAATCCTATCAGCCTAGAGTACTAATTACATTTTTCACCCCTCTAATGGAATCTATCACTATGTGCACTAAAAAGATTGTTCCATTGATGAAGAACTGCAATAATAAAAATCAAGGTCATAGATGATGTATTGGTCAATCAAGATAGAGAATCAAAAAAGACTGTTCATAAGATGAATAAAATAGTCAAAGAAACATAGCAGAAAGCTACTAATTTAGAGGGGAATAGGAACAGGCTTGACATAGTCATAACACTTGCTTGCAACAATTTATCTGATGAAGGAATTACGCACGAGATGTATGCAGAATCCAAATTGTTTCAACTTAGTGAGATTGCAGAAAACTTATGCAAGAAGGTCGTTGATTTGGAAGCACAAGTGACACCCAGTACACCTCCAGAAGTACTAGAAGAGAGAAGAAAAGCATCAACTAAATCTGCGAAGAGAATAGAAGAGGCGAAGGAACTTTGTGCAAAATAGGTCGACGAATTTTCTCAGACGTGGGAAGCTTTAATCAACAATGATGAGTTGGAGAAAATCACAGAATAGTTGTGCACTACTGAGACATAGGTGAACCAACTAAAGAGTGAAATGAAGAAGTTTTCATTAGCATAGAAATTGGCTAGCACTATCAACATGAAGAGGATATAGAATCAAATCACAACAATGTAAGGGAAACAACAAAAGCAGACTGACAGGGTCACAAAACTATAAGAAGAGGTACAAAAATTTATAGGGATTGTTCAACCTGTACACAAAAAAAGTACGACAAGTAATATAGTCAACAGGACTTCCAACTTTTAGAATACAACAGTTCCAAACTTATGGAAATTTTGAAGAAGATGGAAGTAGAAGTATGGGAGGAGACTACGTGGATAGTGAAAATATTTTAGGATTTTCAAGGTAAGGTTATCACAATGGAGGTTTCAGACTAATGTGGCTCGGGATGAGCCACATGTGAGTGTTGGGTTCCTTTTGTCCCTAATAAAATTTAAGTAGAATTCAATAATAATTCTATTTAGAAATATAAATATTTTAGTCACAAGAAGAGTTGCAATGAAAAAAGAGTCTGCGAATGAAGAGAAGATGCGATAGAAAGACTAGCAGTGAAAGGAACCATGACAAAAGAAGAACAAAACTACTGAAAATGATAGTTTGGTTGATTGTGGGTAAGGAGTTAGTTAGAATAAATCATGCTTTTGGCAATAAAGTGTAATCGTATTTTTGGGCTGATAGTTCCTATTTTCAATTGTAGTTGAATGTATGAAAATAGAAATAGAATTATGTCACCTAATAGAAAAGAGTTGGTTGATTAAGATAGGTAGAATCTTATAAAAGGGAAAACCTAAGCTGTGTGTAGGGTTGATGTTGGTTGGTGGTTAGTTAGTGAAGGTCATGCGTGGATCGAGAGAGGAGTAAAGGAGAGAAGAATGACATAGTCCCAAACCTTGAGATCATGAGAGGAGAGAATTTTGTATGATTTGTAAAGAATTCCTAGAGAAGAGTCTACAAGATAAGTGCACAAACAAAAGTGATAACATAATTCTCATGCTAGATGAAGAGGGCCTTTATGGTTTTTCCCATATGGGTTTTCAAGTTAGTTGTTGTCTTTATGTGTCATTGATTAATGTGTCTATGTTGAATGCATGTATGTTGTGAATAAGTAGATATGAATATGTCACGCTGCATATGTTCATAAAGAATCCCATACATGTATGTGTCGCATCACTTATTGAATGAATATGTGATAAGGATGTTATGTTGAATACTGCAATATGGGTAGACTGGTAATTAGAATATTATATCGAATGGATAGAAAAGGAATAAGAAGTACAATCCCTGACTTCGATTGAGTAATTTGAGAAAGTAATGCACATGTAGAGATCCCTACATAAAACCAAAAACCTGGTTCCGACAATTGCTAATAAGATATCACGGGTGAGACTGCATATGTGTCGCAGGTGCATTCGACAGTGCCCTTGTTTCTTGTGACGATATATTGGGATTTTTATTCCAACTAAGGATCTGAAACTGGGTCAACGGGAGAGGAAGGGAAATACTTGACACATTTTTCAAAATTTTACACTCCAATGAAAATTACGTTAGATGTTATTGAGCAAAAACCTAGTTTCAAATATCATCAAAATAGACAATGTTTGATCCATGAATTCACTAGAGAAGGGTTTCCTTGCGGTACTATGATGTCACAATTTTAATGGAACTAACGATTTTTCCATCCTAGCCTTAGTTACTAAGTTATAGTGATTTTCAACTCGCTACCAAAATCCATTCATGGACACTTAGGGAATTTAAACCAATGGCATAAAAACCAAACTGAGCAATCAAATTGAGTTCCATAACCTCATAAAAAATGTTTGGGGAAAGGCCAATATGACCACACTTTTATTGCCTTCACTTGGAATTTTTTTCAAAAACTTTCCCTCTAATGAAAAAATAGAATTACATGTTGCTGAGCAAAAACTAGATACGAGTATCTCTAGCTATATTATGATGTCACAATGACAACAAAGATGAAATTTTTTCCATGCAAGCATCACTTATTAATTTACAGTGTTTCAACTCGCTACCATAATCCATTCAGGGACACTTGAAAAATTCCAACAGGGGGCATAAAAACAAAATAAACAATGGAATTGAGTACAATGACCTCCTATAGGTTTATTTGGGAAATGCCAATATGAACACGATGCCCATTCCCTCAATTTGAACATTTTTCAAAAACTTTCCCTCTAATGAAAAATTGCATTGCATGTTGCTGAGCGAACCCTAGTTGTAAAAACCGTCAAAATAGACACCATTTAGTCCATGAATTCATTGTATGGAAGTGTCCCTATCTATTCTTTGATGTCACAATTCCAACAAAATTGGCATTTTTTTTCATCCGAGCCTAGATTATCTATTTATGGAGGGTTTCAACTCTTGACCAAAGTCCATTGAGGGACACTTGGCATATTTTGAATAAGGGCACAAAAAACAAACTGAGCAATAGAATTAAGTTTCGTTACCTTATACAAGTGTTTTGGAAAGTTCAAGATGGTCATCATTCCCACATCCTCACTTAAGAAATTTTTCAAATATTCACCCTCTAACAAGGAAATTGCATTGCATGTTACTCAACAAACCCTAGTTGCGAAAATCATCACCTGAGATATTTTTCAAAAACATTACCTCTAATGCAAAAATTGCATTACATGTTACTGAAAAAAACCCTAGTTGTGAAAATCATAAAAATAGACAACATTTGGTCTGTGAAGTCACCCAATAAGGGTGTCCCTAGTGCTATTCTGATGTCACAGTTCCAACATAAATCATGGTTTGAACATATGAAGCTCGATTATTAAGTTATGGGGAGTTTCAACTCACTACCAAAAGTCATTTTGTGTCACATGGAAAATTTAAACTAGTGCGATAAAAAACAAACCGAGAAACATAATTTAGTGTCATTACCTTTTGCAATAGTGTTTTGAAAGGTCAATATGACCATGATTACCATGCCCTCACATGAAAAAGTTTTCAAAAATTCACCTTCTAATGAGGGAAATGAATTACATATTACTAAGAAAAACCCTAGTTGCGAAAAATTGACGAAGTATACTACATTCAATCCATGAGGTCATTTGATGGGGTGTCCCTAGTGGTAATATGGCGCTAGTAGAACTAGATTTACAAAACTTAATAAAATCACATAAAAGGATTCCATCTATAGACATAGAAATGATAACACATATCATAGATTATGGATGCCACATAAAGCAATATAAGAATAATAAAAATAAGTCTCAATATATATAAAAATCATATTTATCAACTATCAATAAACCCTAATAAAATTTAGATCTATTGGCCATCCAATAAAAAATGAATCTACAACAAATCAATAGGATATATTGGTTATCATCTACAACCATACAAACATAAAAACATCCATATATCAAGTATTCCATCTAAAGCCAAAAATCATCAAATCTCATGGTTTCCACCTACATCCATATAGTCCATAAGCCATTCATATCCTTGAGCACATATTAATAAAAAATATAGTAAACAACATATAATAAATTACTCATCATTGACTACCAACCATAGCCATATCAACATAAGAAATATCAGATATGAAAGATGTTATCTATAGCCATATATCATCAAATATATTGAATGTTACCAATATCCATACAATAGAGGTAATAATCAGATCCATGAGCACACATTTAACTATAAATTTTCGTAAATAAACACTTAAGAAAATGCTCATGTGATTTAGGGGAAACTATATTCAACTAGATAGGTATAAGTCTCATGACCCATAAATTATTCGAACACAATGGCATATGTCTCATGACCGATAAATTCTCAAAAACATATGAACCAAAATATGTGGATGGACCCTTCTCAACAACCCTACCACACAAAAATAACCATACCTTAGTCATATTGAAACCATTTTTCGGTGAAAGAAAAGGTGTTTCTTACTGGAAACATCACTTTGCATGCAATGGAATAGGTCTTGTGATCAAAAAAATATCAACAATGGCTTACCTGAACCATATGGATTCTTCTTTCGAGGCTCATTCCAAGCAAATCTCCAATTATTTCCATATCCAAGAAAACATATTTCTCTGAGAAAGGAAACATAATTTAAACTATCCATGAAACAATTTGGTATAGCATTTCCATCACAAAAAACTCATACTATACTCATAAATCAAAAACTATCTAGGAAACACTATGGGATAGTATTTCCATCGTAGGAAACTCAATCATACACATTGAGAAAACAAAATAAGATATATCCAATCAATACTCTAGCATAGATCAAACATCAACACTATACAAGAAACACTATGGAATAGATCAATTCATCATATATTCATGCAAGTTATTTAATCTTTTAAATCTATATAGAAAACACGTTGGCATATATCACTCTTCATACCTCATTACAAGGCCTTCAATCTTCATTACCTGGTGAGTTGTGATTATCCACGCTCACTATGGCCTTTCAAATATCACCCCCACCAAATCCTTCAATATTTATCCATACAATGCTTCTTCTCCATGAGACCATTTATCCAAGAGATATCCGAAAAAAGAGCCCATTCGAATTCATATAGAGAAATTTGAATCCACTCTAAGAGTCTAACTCCAACTCACTATGGAAGTTACCCAAAGCATAAGAGGTTAAATCTAACAAAAAGAGGAAAACTAAAATTAGTGAGAGGGGGTTACAAAACATGAGGGGAGTTACACATGTATTAGATTCCTCTCCCCAAATAGCGAAATGGGTCATCATGAAAAAGGAGTTACACTTTTCACATACACTAGATAAATTTAGCCAATGAGGGTGCCTTTGTGCAAGGGAGGAGTTAGAAACTCATCAAACCAAGCAAAGGAGGGTTCATTAGTCAATAAGGCCCAAAGCGACAGTAATAGTTAATTTGTGAACCAAAATAACCAAAAATAGGGACCGAAGAGTAATATTAGGGAGAGAAAAAACTCGAAGACCCCAACCCCCTTACATGTGGGATCCATGACCCCCCAGCCACATTAGTTGTCCATGTTGATCTAGTTACTTAATTAAAAATAAATAATAATGTCCATGTCCTAGGCACCTAGTGCCACATAGAAATAAAAATGACAATCATTAGATATGTCAAGGGGCTTAACACACCAAGGGAATTAAAATGAAAACCCAACAAATTGAAAATAATTTTTTTATATAGGCTAGTGAAAACTACCCAAAGGGGATCATTATTAATCATGTGGAATTACATGTGCTACTTATACTTTTGATCTCTTCGGAAACTTCACATACGGACTTGTTAATCTCGTATCCATTCAGTGATTATTAGTGCGTTTACTTCTCATGTCTTAATTCTATTATTTAAACTATTGTTACATCTTAGTTATTACTGTCGGTGAATTCATGAATTGTATAGATCATTGTTTTTCTCCTGCACATGTGTACTTTGTTTATTTAATAAAAACTAACTTAACTTTATTGATGGGCACAAAGTGGTGGAGTGGTGGGACTTGTTCTCCCATGATGATCTCGGAGGTAAGGTCATTCTTCGTTTATTCAGGATTACTTAGTTCATTCGAACTAAGGCATCTTACTTATTGACTTACAAGTTACTTTTGTGACATTAGGATTATTTGGTTACCGGAAGCAATTCAGTTCCTAGTTATATTCCCAGTTCTGCCTTGCACTTTATTACTGCTATGTTTTTACGAATCAGGTAAGCCCTATGTTTGTTAATTATGTTTCTTAGTTAATTATCTAGATGTTGTGAATTTAATTACTATCCTTACCATTATAAATTATCTATATCTTGGTTTATTAATTACTCTTCTCTTGTTTCTATTTTGCAGGTCTACCTTGGTTATGAGTTTGGAATACTTACGCTTGTTCTTCCTAGTGAGGGCATCATGGCATACTACATTTTCCATGATTCCTAAATACTACAAAACCTAGAATATGACCTATGCACAAACTCTACCTATAAAAACTAGCAAGAAGGGGGATGTGATAACATAAAACTTGATGCTAAGGGGATGACTTTGTAAACACTATACCATAGTGTTAAGGGTTGCACATACTATATCGTTGGGAGACTATGGTATACATACCATGTCTCAAGTATTAAGTCTTCACTGATATTTAAAGGGTCGAAAAACCATAGGATAGAGGGTTTAAAATCACAACTTGCATGGTATATGGTATAACAATGAACCCTAAGCTATGGTGAGGGTTTATGGATGTGTTAATGGCCACCAGCTGGTGCCATTAATGCCATTGGTGTTGCTGAAAAACACTTGGAAAAATATTTGGCATTCACTATTTGTGCATTATGTGGTTTTGGCTTTGTGGTTTAGTGTGTCCTCTACACAGTTGGAGGAGGGAGGCGACCTCCATCGATTTATAGGTAATCTAGACTAGCTATGTGTAAAATGCAGTGCTTCATTTTTTTCTCCATGGAATGGTCATGCTTCTCATGCCATCATTGAATTGTTTGCATGTGGAAATGAAGGCACTCTGGGGTTTTCACAGGACTATGTTGTTGATTTGGGATTTCTTCTTTATGGCCATGGTAATCCTGCTAGCAATATTTACTTGTCTCCTCTCATTCTAGGCATTTTTGAGTTGGGATTCTTTACAAGGTTGGGGTTTCATGTGGCACTTCTTGACTCTGCCTTCAGGGTTTATAGTGCAGCTTTCTCTTGTTTTAATGGAATCTCGCTGGGAGTTTTGGCATTTTTGGGTCGTGGCTGCACCATTACTTGTAATGGTGCCATAGCTCATGGCTTTGCCATTTAACATTTTTAATAGTTTGAATGGTGTAAAAGAGGATTTGTGCCTCACTGTGTAAATACATTGTGCATTGGATTTTATGTAAAGACTGTAATGTGTTTTGGTATATACGATTTCATTCAACGTTTATAATAGATTTTGCTATGTAAAATTGGGACTATGTAGTTATTTTAAATGTTGCATTTTAACATGTGGATTTTATTGGGTTCGATCATGGCTTTAAGCTGGTAGAATTTTACTCTATGTATAATTTTAACAGTTTGGGTTTTGGGAGAAATGCATAGCACTCCGTTTACTGGGGTAATTTTCAATTCTTAAGCTGGGAACTTTTAACTAGTTCCTAGTTAGTTTTTCATAGATATTTCACTATTAAATAATAATTGGTGGAGTTTCTATTCTTTCTTTATTCAATTATATAATTAATCATAATTAATTCTTTATACATACTATGTATAAAATACATAGTATTAAAATACTTGTTAACATTTGTCTTCAGGCATCATGCATCACGATCCCTAGAATCAACAACACTTCTTTATGGAGGTCAAGTAGATAGATGGCTCATGTCTACTAGGATAGGCAACTCTAAACATCCTTGCATGTTGTATTTCCCTCGTTAACGTGGTAGTTCTTCAGTACTTGATGAGAATATAGAAATTTGAAATTTCATTTAATCACTTAAAATAAGTATGATGAGATCAATATTATTCTCGAGTTGTTTTCACTCGGAGGTGATTTTAATGTTTTCAGTAACCCCTAGTGCTTACCAGAGCCCATACTCAACGCTTATAATAGGGAGTGACAAACATAGTGCAATTCCATAGCTCTTGCTCAATACTAAATTCTAGGATGTATTTGTATGATACACCAAGGGATACAATGGCCAAAGATCCGATGCTCCAGAGCTTATGCTCACCACCAACATGGAATGCTCCAAAGCTTATGCCCAACATTTCCAAATTATATTTTCATGTTTTCCAGAGCTTTATGCTCAACACAAATGTAAGTACTCATGTGCTCCAGAGCCTCTTGCTCAACACAAAACATCTCATCGATCATGTGCTGTAGGGTCCATGCCCAACATAGAACATTTTATCAATCATGTACTTCAGGGTCCATGCCCAACACAACCAACATATATATACATATATATCACCAACAATTGGCTTACACCCAATATACAAAACAATCATCATGTTCATATACAGTGGGGTCTTCGACCCAATATAAAATAAAACATCAATATAATCATCATGGTCAATAGGCTCATTCCTATAAATGGTAGGTCCAAAATTTGGGATATTACATCCCTCCCCGCTTAGTACAACACCGTACCTGGTTTTCTAGGGACTCTGAATGATATCATGAAACAAGGCGGGGTAAGCCTTTCTCATGGTGGCCTCATTCTCCTAGGTAGCCTCATCTTCCTCAAAGTGCTTCCACTGCACTTTCAATTGGACTACAGTGTGCTTCCGATGCTGCACTTCTCTCTTGTCCAATATATGCAAAGGATCAAGGGAAAATTCCCCTTCAGGTTCCACCTGTAATAATGACCAATCAATGACATGCTTAGTATCATAAACATATTTCTTTAATAAAGATGCATGGAAAACATTATGAACTCTTACATGCGCAGGTAATGCTAGTTCATAAGCCACTGGTCCTTTGTTAGCCAGAATTTCAAAAGGTCCACAAAATCTAGGTGCTGACTTGCCACACCTACCCAAGCTCAACGAGCTCCGTTTTTCATTCACTTTCAAGTAGAGATGCTCACCTACTTGATAGTCTTTATCTTTGCTTTTCTTATCCGCATAACTTTTCTGACAGTCTTGTGCCTCTTTAAGGTTTCCCTAGACCTTGGTAACTAATTGTTCCAAGTCCAATAACAGGTTAGGCCTCAACATGAGCCGATCTACTGGACTATCCCATGTAACTGGGGGCCTACACTTCTTTCCATAGATTACCTCGAAAGGACTCATCTTGGTGGAAGCCTGATACCCATTGTTATATGCAAACACTGCAAGGTGCAGATAATCCTCCCACTTGGTGGGTTTGTTCACAACATACATTCGAAGCATGTCTTCAGCAATTTGGTTTACTCTTTTAGTATTCCCATCTGTCTGTGGGTGATAAGCAGTGCTAAAGTTCAGCTATGTCTCTAATCCAGAGAATAAAGATCTCCAAAATTTTAATGTAAAATTAACATCTTGATCTGAGATAATTGCTTTGGGTATCCCATGCAATCTAAATATCTCTTTTAGGAAGATATTGGCAATGTTTCACGGCCTTGTAGGTTGATTTTACGGGGATAAAGTGTGATGCTTTGACAGCTTGTCAATCACTATGAAGATGGAATCATTTTTCTTCTTTCTTTTTGGTAATCCAATAATAAAATCCATACCGATAACCTCCCATTTCCATTCTAGAGTGGGAAATGGCTATAGAAATCCTGAAGGATGTTGGTGCTCAGCTTTAACTAGCTGGCATTCCTGACATTTCACAATAAACATTGCAATGTCAGCCTTTAACTTAGGCAAAAAAAAGTGTCTCTTAACGGCAGATATCATCTTTTGATATCCCGGGTGCCCCAAGTAGGGTGCCCTATGAAATTCTATGAGGATAATGGAACGAATGTCCCCTCCATATGGAACATACAATCTATCCTTGGACCATAGTAGTCCGGAGTCATCCACCTTGTATTCCTTCTGTTGTTGAAACAATCGGTCCTGTTGGACCTTCTTGAGGATTTCCACGTAGAACGGGTTAACCTTGTTGGTTTTTCTAATCTTCTCATGCAAATATGCATGAGTTTGACTTAGGGTCACCTCATATATCATATGAGTTCATCGACTCAAAGCATTAGCAACTTTGTTCTCTTTGCCCTTAATATGCTTTAGTTCGAAGTGATACTCACTCAGGAAATCCAACCATCTAGCTTGCCTTGCATTCAGATCAGGTTGATTGAGTAAATAATTTAGAATCATATTGTCAGTATTTAGAAGTAACTTCCTTCCCATGAGGTAGTGCCTCCACATCTTCAGAGCATGGATAATGGCCGCTAGCTCAAGATCATGCATGGGATAATTCTGCTCATGCTCTTTTAATTTCCGCGATTCATAATAGATCGCATGCTCATTTTGCAAGAGGACTCCTCCAGGTCCTTCCTTTCTTGCATCCATGCATACCATGAAAACCCCATCAGGATCAACAATACGCAACATTGGTGTGGTCATTAAAAGCTACTTAAGCTTTTGAGAACTTTCTTCACACTTGTTAGTCCATAAGAACTTGTTTGCTTTATTCTGCAAAGCTGTCATGGGGAAAGAAATTCTTGAGAAGTTCTCAATGAAATTTTGATAATACCTGGCTAAACCCAAAAAGGACCTAATGCCAGTGACACTAGACGAGGTAGGCCAATCCTTTATGGCTCAAATCTTTTTTGGGTCCATAGCTATTCCTGCCTTGGATATGATGTGACCTAGGTACTATATTTGTGGCTTATAAAAATTACATTTACTAAACTTAGCATAGATATGGTGTTATATCAGCACTCAAAGTACTATGTGAAGGTGTTCTTCATGTTCCTCTTTATTCTTGGAATAAACTAGAATGTCGTCAATAAAGACTAGTACAAACTTATTTAGATATTTACTGAATATGTTGTTCATCATACACATAAAGTTTGCGGGTGCATTGGTCAACCCGAATGGCATCACTACAAACTCGTAGTGCCCGTACCTCATATGAAAGGCGGTCTTGGGAATATTTTCGTCTTGGATCTGTACCTGATGGTACCCGGATTGCAAGTCAATATTCGAAAAGATTTTGGCTTCTCCAACCTGGTCGAACAAATCATCGATTCTAGGGAGCAGATAACGGTTCTTTATAGTCATTTTGTTCAACTGACGGTAATCAATGCACATCCGCATCGTATCATCCTTCTTCTTTATGAACAAAATCGGTGCTCCCCAAGCGGACACACTGGGTCAGAATATACCCTTTCTCTATTAATTCCCGCAACTGCAGTTTGAGTTCCACCAATTCTGGTGCACTCCTGTGGTAAGGGGATTTATAGGTCGCAACTGATCCTAGGGTCAGGTTGATGGAAAATTCTAGGTCTCGTTTCTAAGGTAATCCGAGTATTTCCTCAAAAAACACATCCTTGAATTTTTCAAGAATGGGGAAGTCTTCTATGTGTTGTTCTCTATAAGACTCTACATCTTGAATGTTCACCGCAAACAACTTGCAGCCCTTCCTAACACATTTCTTCACTTGTAAGGCAGAGATTTGTCTTACAGAGACTTTATTTGGGATCTTTTGAACCTTTACTTGGTTCCCTTGGCTATCAGTACACAAGATAGACTTGTGTAAAAAATCGAGCCTGACATGGTGTTGTTCCAACCATTCCATGACGATAAGAATATCATACGATCCTATAGGTAGGATATTATGGTTTACCTTAGTAAGGAAACCATTCAGGTTTACTTCACACTCTTTAACAATTTCCAAAATCTTATGTTTCGTACCAGTGGCTAACTATACCAGCTAAGGTTTAACATGTTTTTCTTTGCCTAACTTGCATAAATCAGCAATATTCAGTGCAACATAGCTCCGGCAAGCAACAAGATCAATAAGTATTGAAACAAAGTTGTTCAAGATCTTACCTTCGATCTCAACCATGGTAGCTTGATGGTCCACTTGTCAGCCATCTAATGCTGCATAGATTAGTGGGGTTCCCGCTATATCCTCAATGGTAGGTTCTTCTTGCAGGTTATGCAAGACTCCATTGTTCTTGTTCTTACAATATCGGGCATAATGCAGCCCGTTGCACTTCCAGCACTTGATTTCTAAAGGGCTAGCATTGGATCCACTTCCCACTTGCTTATTACCATTAGGATCTAGTACATAAGTATTCGTACCAATTTTGTTGAAGTTCTTGTTTGCTTGAAAGCTGTTATTTTTCTTTGTATAAGGCTGCGGGTTTGACCCAGGCTTGTGGTTATCATAACATTTTCTAGACTTTTCCTTGTTTTGGTTTTGGTGGTCTTTCCATAATCTCCCATGCTCGTAATAGAGTTGGGCATTGTGTAGTGCAGTGTCTAGAGTCTTTGGCATGTTGAATTCAATCCTTTCCCAAAAACTAGGAGGAAGACATCCTAGGAACTGCTAGATCTTCACCTTCTCTTCTTTGATATACGGTACATAATGCCGCATATCTATAAATTTGTTTATAAATGCGTCCATAGTCATGGACCCCATGTGCAGCTCATGGAAATATTTTACCTTGCGGTCAAAGAACCTTTCTGGCATGTATTTTTCTTGGAAAATATTTCAGAAGTTTTCCCAACTTATTTCTCGTAGCTCATCTTTCTTGGTGTGCTTTAAATCTCACCACCATCTTGTTTCCTTACCATTCAAGTTGTAGATGACAAGCCTATCCTGCATCATACTTGAATATTTATGAACCTAAAAATACTTACTCATTCCAAGCAACCATTCTTCATCCTTTTCTCCCGTATTTACTTCACCTTCATAGGTCAGCGATCTTATTTTTTGATACTCTCCCTGAAGACTGTCATCATTTCCTTGCCTCTTTCTCTGTGGAGAAAATGAGTCATCACTAGCATGACTGTGATGATCTCCTTTAGTTTCTTCAGGTGTGTCTTCTTTTTCAGCTTCTCTTGGTATGCTGTCCCACTCATGGTACGGTTCACTTTTGGATCTATTGGTGGACTAGGTAGGTTTACCTTGCGGGCTCCCTCCCATCATAGTACGCAATAATGTTTCATTTATTGCTTGCTATTCCTTTCTTTCATTTAGATTGTCTTCTCTGAAACTTTTTAGTTCAGCTTGAATATTGTGCAAGGTTTTCAGCACATCAGAGTTTAGCTCGACCACCAAGTTCACTTCTGGAGTGGGGGTGGTCATTTCTTCCTGTCGGCTGTTTTCTTCCTCAGTATTCATAAACTGAACAGTGCTGTAAAAATTTTCATGAAATACAAAGATTTTTAATAGCAGAAAAAAAAAAATGTTAGTAACAAAAATTACTTATCATACTTTATTTTCTCTATGTGAATGCCTGGTGCATCCATAAGTATCTCAGTATTGAAACTAGGCTCTGATACCACTTGTAATGTCCCCAAAAATTGAAAATAAAATTTTTCTATAGGCTAGTGAAAACTACCCAAAGGGGATCATTATTACTCGTGCGGAATTACATGCGCTACTTATACTTTCGATCTCTTCGAAAACTACCCATACGGTCTTGTTAATCTCTGATCCATTCAGTGATTATTAGTTCGTTTACTTCTTATCTCTTAATTCTATTATTTAAACTATTGATGCATCTTAGTTATTATTGTCAGTGAATTCATGAATTGTATAGATCATTGTTTTGCTCCTACACATGTGTACTTTGTTTATTTAATTAAAACTAACTTAACTTTGTTGATGGGAAAAAAGTGGTGGAGTGGCGGGACTTGTTCTCCCATGACGATTTGAGAGGTAAGGTCATTCTTCGTTAGGTAGGCTTACTTAGTTCATTCAAATTGAGGCATCTTATTTATCGACATATAGGTTACTTTTGCGACATCAAGATTATTTGGTTACCGAAACCAATTTAGTTCCAAGTTATATTCCCAGTTCTGCCTTGCACTTTATTACGGCTCCATTTTTACGACTCAGGTAAGCCCTATGTTTGTTAATTGTCTTTCTTAGTTAATTATGTAGACACTCTGAATTTACTTACTGTCCTTACCATTATAAATTATCTATCTCTTGGTTTATTAATTACTCTTCTCTTATTTCTATTTTGCAGGTATGCCTTGGTTACGATTTTGGAATACTTATGCTTGTTCTTCCTAGCGAGGGCATCATGACATACTACGTTTTCCATCATTCCTAAATACTACAAAACCTAGACTACGACCTATGCACAAACTCTACCTATAAGAACTAGCAAAAAGGGCATGTGATAACATAAAACTTGATGCTAAGGGGATAACTTTGTAAACACTATACCATAGCGTTAAGGATTGCGCATACTATAATCTTGGAAGACTATGGTATACATACCATATCCTAAGAATTAAGTATGCACTGATATTTAAAGGGTGGTGAAAGCATAGGATAGAGGGTTTAAACTCACAACTTGGATGGTATATGGTATAACGACGAACCCTAAGATATGGTAAGTGTTTATGGATGCGTTAATTGCCACCAGCTGGTGCCATTAATGCCATCAGGGTTGGTGAAAAAAACTTGGAAAAGGATTTGGAATTCGCTATTTCTACATTATGTGGTTTTGGCTTTGTGGTTTAGTGTGGAGTCTGTGTAGTTGGAGGAGGGAGGTGACCTCCATCGATTTGCAGGTAAGCTAGACCAGCTCTGTGTAAAATGCATTGCTTTGTTGTTTTCTCCATGGCATGGTCATGCTTCTCATGCCCTCATTGAATTTTTTGCAGGTGTAAACAAAAGTGCTCTGGGGTTTGTGTTGGCAAGGGGTTGGCGTGAGTGAAATGTGCAGTGTCATGGTAACTATGCAAGCACATGCGGCACCGCGCAAGGGCCGTTTAGAATGACGATCCGAGAAGTAACCACTTTTTGAATATTTAATGTATATGTGGGCCCAATTTTGTTGTAATAGGTAAGTAGCAGTTAGAAATTAGTTAATAGTGGACCCTTGAGGCAAAGGTGTAAGCCTATTTATAGATCCATTTTTGTAGCGATAAACAGAAATGATTTTGGCATTGTATCTGGCGCACTATGTGCTGAAGACTGTTCTGTCTTGACTGCGATTTTGTATGGGTTTCTTTTGATGCACTCTCCGATTTTGGAGGAGGATGGTGTAATGTGGCACGTTTGCACAAGATTAATATAATATGTGATGAGTATGGTTCAATCTTTATATGATGTTTGTTATGATGTGACAGTACCTCTTTTTGCTATAATGCAATGCGATTTATGTAGATCTGTTATGATGCTAGGATTATGCTTTTGATACAATGATGCGACTTAGTTTCTCCTTTGCTCTGTTAATGTGATCTGTTAAATCTTTGTGACTGTTGAATGTAGTATGATGTTTCATGATTACTGTTGTGATAATATACGGTGATCGCATAAGTCATGGTTCCCCCTAGTCAGATCCCCATGTCCTCCTTCCCCACTATTGGAAACTCGGTTCTAATAGCTCTCCCTTGAACACCTCAAGTGAGACCTTGTCTGCTTCGCAGATGTTTTTGGGTAGGGTAAAACATGTTCGGGTCAATGCTCAGGAAGATCGCGCTGCAGGACATCGACAAAGATGGAACCCTTGTTGACGAGATATTGTTGGTGGGTTGCGCAAACAAATGGTTATGTTGCTGGGACTGAGTTGCAACTAGGAGGGGGATATGTTCTAGAATCAGACTCGATAAGAGATCGAGGATTGGTTTGATCAAAAGTTGCAGGAGTTTGTTGAAGCTGAAAACCAGAATCCAAAATTGTTGACAAGTCAATGGCTGGCTAGATATATCCATGACGGTCCTCATGAGTGGTACTTCTGTGAATTTCTGATACTCTTGCATGAATGGTTGACCAAATTTTCTAAGCAGAAGATGAATTTCCAAGGAGGAGAGCCAACAACCTAGACCCTAGAATTGGTCTAGGCGCTGCAGGAAACTAGCAACAAGGCATCGCAGGTAGTTGAGGTATGGTTGGATAGTATCTTAGAGGGATACATCACTAAATTTGCTGTTGATACTAATAAATCTTTTAGCAATGCGAAAAGTTAATTTTCAGTAGACCTCATGGCTGGTTCTTATTGTCGCTACAACTTTCGATTAGGCAACTAGTCTGTGAAAAAGGTATCCTAAAGATGGACCAAGAGTAGTGGACCTCTAGTGTGTGGGGGATGTAGGCACTGCAAAAAAAGGGGGAAAATGCATAAGGAAATAAGGGGTAGATGGGCATGATTTATGGTGAGAATATAAAGGTCATTGAAGAAACAAGTGGTTGTACAAGGGGAGGAGCAAGGTTTCAAGAAAAGAGGCAGAGGATAGGAGAAGTTCCTGGTGAAGTCAAAGTGCAATACCATGAAGAAAAACCACACGGGATGAAGTGACCTTTCTGTGACGATGAGGATATACAAGCCCGGAATACACCTAGAAGAACAATAGGATTGAACCCCAGCAGTAGCATGCCTACCCCTCCATGCAATACTCCACCATAAGGAAGGAACACGCATTCTACGTCAACTTGCCCGACGTGTCAACAACAGTCTAGTAATAGAACACCAGCATGAGGAAGAAGGCCCAGGATGGTGGATGATGAGATGAAGTTTCCAATATTCAATGGAAATGGCATTGATGGTCTAGAACAGTACTGGTTCTTATGTGAACCTATCTGGACTGCTCGACAAATTGCTGATGATGATGTCAAGAAATGTCAGCTAGCCACTACTCTGACGGGGCATGCATTAGAATGGTTTATGAGATTCACTCAAGTGCCTCAGGGAGGTACTATAAAAACATTAGATGAGATCAATATAGGGATATTTGGGGAATTTAAGAAGCCAAAGTTTGAAGCTCAGTACATTACTGAATCGAAAGAGATAAAACAATTCCCCAATGAAACAATTTGGGATTTTGATCAGCGATTTAAGACATTGATGGCTTGGGTCAGTTTTCAAATGAACGATGTTCAGCACAAATAATGGTTCATTACAGCGCTTGTCCCACATATTCGACAACCATTAATGCAAAAAAAGATTGTGACATAGAGCGAGGCTCTAGAGACCATGATGAAACTGGAAGCATCACCAATAGGAGAAAATGTTGTTGGAATGAATCAGATTGAGGTGTAGCTAGCCAATATAACACTGCAGCTACAAGACATCAAAAATGCCAAGGAGGATCGTGATGATCTTTGGTGTACCTGTTGCCATGCAGGTGGACATACCAAGGATACGTGTCCGACATTTCAAAATTATTTGCTATCAGGAGTCCCTAATCCGTTGAGTAGTGCTGGTGCACCATTGTGTCATATCTTCCAGGTCTATGGGAATTGACATGAGGACTGTTATTAGATGTAGAAGATTGTCACCAAAGTAGAGAGCTTGTACTGTACATTTAGTCAGTCAGTTGGACATGATGACATGAACTGTCACTCTTATGATTTGCTCCAAGAAAGGACATACAATTCATACTTTGCGAAAAGGGAAGAACCCTAGACAATGTAAGAACCACCACAAATAGTGCATCCAGTAGTACAAGTATCGTACACACCACTGCCTCCATTATAGTTCATCCATGCGCAACCTCAGCCATAGTTTGTAGCATAGCCACAATTTGCGCCACAACCGCAAATAGTCATACAACTGCAGCATAACCAGGTGTAGCGACCACAGTATAATCAGCCATAAGCTGCACAATATGTTCAGTAGCAAATTCCACAACAACAGCTGGCTCAACCACAGTTCCAATAGGGTGGAACCCGTGGAGGATTCCATGGAAGCTTTAGGGGCTGCGGTGGAGGATTTGGTCGAGGAAGTGGCCAAGGTCAGGAATCCATTCAGTATTATACATGTGGGATATTTGGGCACTATCAGAGAGAATGTCCACATGCACAGTGTACATACTATGCAACCAGTAATCATAACATCTAAAATTGTCCTCAGTTGATCGCAAAATGGTAGGCTGACCATATTTCCCAGCTGTAGAGCACCCAGAATCATAATCATCCTCTATTCCAGGTACAGAATCAGTGACCCCTGCAAGGTCATATCCCACCATAGAATTAGACTCCTACTCAGAATCCACCTGAGGCTCAGAATATACAAATGAATCAAGCTACGAATCAGCTGGGAGCTCAAGACCATAACTTTCATCAAGGATCGACAGTTGCAGCAATCCATGCAGAACCAAGGATGGAGGATGCCGATGTTGGGATTTTCACTCATGTTGGCATGACAGCTAGTGATGATGGACCATGACAACCTATTCGACTTGCTGGCAAGAAAAAAGTTGCATTTGACATTGTAACAGAAAAAGACACTTTCTTTGAAGTGAAGCACACGATTGGAAAGAATCCGGCTAAGATTCCAATTATTGACATGCCTTTTTCTTTTGACCCATCTGTAGAAGCAGAACCATCATGGAAGCATGGTGCTTTGCATAAGTTTTTTGAAAGTTGTCTATCAATGGAAAAGGACTCGGACACCCTTGTCGAGCTTGAGACATTGTTGCACATTCCGAATAAGATAGTGAAGGATTCTGCTGTGAATTCCTTGCAAAAAAAAAAGACAGGAAAGGGAATGAAGATGGATATCCATATTGGGGATTATGAGGTTGACTCGGTCATTTTGGACCTTGGATCTGATGTCAACATTCTAACAAAGCAAACTTGGCAATCGATGGGGAAGCCAACGCTAGGATGGTCACCAGTGCAGCTGCGGTTAGCAAATCAGAAAAATGTTTAGCCCATCGGTTGTGTTTCAAATTTGATTGTTGACATTGAAGGTATGAAAATGCGTGCTGACTTTGATGTGATAGAATTTGTAGAGGATGGTGGTTCCTACCCAGTGCTACAAGGAATTGGGTGGGCTAATGATAACATGGCAGTTATCAACTTCAAAAACAGAGTTATGACGTTTGAGAACTAGGATGCTAGGGTCATTACTCTTATGGACCCTCAGGAAGGATAGCGCTACATTGAACCAATGAAGGATGAACTCGGAAGAAGTTGGGATCAGGAATACAACATCTCTGAGGACTACATCCATCCCATTGTTGATGGTGAAATTGGATGGTACAGCGTAAGTTCCACGTCCTGAGATTCTGATGATGCTCTAGAAAATTGGCAATATCAGTTGCATGAGGTATCATGCCAGAAGTGTGGGTTAATTACACAGTCTCTCCGACATGTTGCAACTGAGATGGTCGAGTTTCCCATCTATGAAAGACTTCTAGGACTCTGTGAGTTCTTTCAAGAATTTGAAAAGAAAGTGTTGGAACCACAAAGGATATTGGCTCTTGACATAGCATTAAAGGCTACCCCAGCCCGCTGGTGGGTGACACACAAATAGACAATCCATGACTGGGATCAATGCCGGAGATTGATGATGGTCCATTTTGGTGATGTAGAGGTTTACCATGCTGGGAGATATGACGGAAAGAATGACCCTGCTAATAATTTAATCGAATGTCAAATGTTATGGACATCATGACCTAGAGATGAGTGGGTTCATGCTTTTGTTCATACTCTCAAAGAAATGCCACGGTCCTGGTATGTAGCAGAAAAGTTGTGCAAAACCATTACCACTTGGGAGGAGTTGTCAGTTCGCTTCATGCAGACGTTTAACTTCCAGGATGCCAATGTTGAGGTATGTAATGCTTTACACATTATCCATGAAATAGTACTAAAAGTCACCTCTGTTGCCTACCCAGTTGATCCCCATGCAAATTGCTTCGTCCAATCCATGATGATGTGCTACAACTTGTCGAGGGAACCTGAAGGCGATGACAAGCTGTGAAATGTTAATATCCAAGAGTCCAAGGAATGTCACGGTGTCGCAGATCCTGACATACCGATCGACTCGATGAACCAGCCCCTACGCATCAGGAAAAGTGACATTAGGACAACAAAAAACCCAAAATTTACCAATATTGGGGACTATTGGGGTGAAGAGACAATAGCCAAAATCACAGATCTGTAACTACATCAATTCCAGGATTTGTTCCCCATGCAGTTTTATGATATGAAGGGGATCCTTGGAAATTTGGGAGAAATGAAGATTTCGCTCAAGGCGGATGCAAAACCAGTCTGCCAGAGGCCATATAGACTGAACCTATGGTATAAGGATTGCATGAAAACTTATCTTCATCGGATGCTTTATGCTGGGATCATTGAGCCAGTAGAAGAATCATAGTGGATAAGCTCAATGGTAGTCCAAGGCAAGAAGACTGAATAAATATGCATTTCTGTTGATTTAAGAAAATTGAATGACGCATGTATGCATGACCCGTTCCTAACCCCTTTCACAGATGAAGTCCTGGAAGGTGTAGGTGGCCAAGAGGTATATTCCTTCATAGATGGTTTTTCGGGCTACCACCAGATATAGATCACGAAGGAGGATCACCATAAGACTACATTCATCATCGAGTGAGGTTGTTTCCAGTATACCGTCACGCCATTTGGGCTGAAAAATGCCCCCGTCGTGTTCTCCCATGTCGTTGTAACAGTCTTTAAGGATTTTACTAAGAAGTTCCTGTAGGTCTTTATGGATGACTGGACCGTCTACGACATGGCTAAAGACCACCTGGACAATCTGCGATTAATGCTGGAACTGTGTTGATAACATCAGATTGCATTGAATTCCAAGAAAAGTATTTTCTATGCACCCTTTTGTATATTACTTGGGCACTTCGTTTGCAAAGAAGGTTTGTTGGTAGATTCGATAGAGATTGTGTTGATCCTCTGTTTACCACCATCGACGAATGTCAAAATGCTTTGAGCAACACTGGGCCACACAGGCTACTATCGCAAGTTTATTAGGGGATATGTTGTGATTACCGCTCCAATGGACAAACTGCTAAAGAAAGATGCTTCATTTGAATGGACTCGAGAATGTCAAAGCAGTTTCGACACCTTGAAGGCCAAGATGGCCTCTGCACCCATACTAGTTTTTCCTGACTGGAATAAGGAATTCCATGTGCATGTTGATTCCTCTTCTACTACACTGGGGGTTGTTCTTGTGCAACCAGGTGAAGGCAACTTGGATCATGCCATAGCGTATGCCAGTAGGAAGTTATCGTTTGCTGAACAGAATTACACCATGACTGAAAGGGAAGGCTTGGAGATGGTATAAGCTCTACAAAATTTCAAGCACTATTTGTTGGGTGGACACTTTAAAACGTTCACTGATCATTCAGCTTTGCAATACCTAGTAAATAAGCCTGTGTTGGGGGGGAGAATCTACAGGTGGATGCTTTTGTTCCAATAACTTGATTTTGAAATAGTGGTAAATCTAGGATGGTTGATTGCTGGCCTAGATCATCTATCACATATTGAGAATGGTGAAGAACCAACTAATATTGACAATAGACTTCCTGATGTGCAATTATTCAGAGTTGAAATCGCAGAAGATTACTATGGCCCCATTGTTTATTTTTTATCCACTGGCCTCACCCCTGCAGATATGGCAATTAGCCAGAAGAAGCAGTTGATCGTCAAAGATTTTGATTTTTCACTCATTGTAAGAGAACTCTATAAACTTGGACCAGATGAAATATTGCGACGATGCATCTTACCACATGAGCAGGGTCCCATTCTAGAGGAAGCACATGCAAGTGTTGCAGGAGGTCACTGTGGAGATCATGCCACTACCCGGAAGGTGCTGTGTGCTGGGCTTGGGTGGCCCACATTGCATAACAATGCAATAGACTATGCTAGGAGCTGTGATGTATGCCAACGGGTTGGTAAACCATCGTGAAGAGATGATATGCTACTGGTACTGCATGTGACTTTGCAACCATTTGATGAATGGGATGTCGAATTTGTGGGTCCTATTAATCCGCCAGGTAAGCGCACTGGTGCCCATTATATTATCACTACAACTAACTATCTGACTTGGTGGGCGGAGGCTGCACCATTTGTTGATTGTACCACCACGACAACAACATGATTTATTTTTGAGAACATTGTGACATGCTTTGGGTGTCCTTGAATCCTGATGAGCGACTAACGTAGTCACTTTGTCAACCAAACGATAAAAGAGCTAACCAAGGAGCTTCACATATAACATAAGTGAAGTACTCCCTATCATCTGTAGGAAAATGGCACTGTTGAGGCCTTCAACAAAATTTTGGAGACAGCGCTGACCAAGGTATGTAACATCAACTGCGATGACTAGGATATGAAAATTCTTGTAGTTTTATGGGCCTATCGTACTACCTGCAAACAGCTCACAAGTCACACACCGTTTAAGTTAGTTTATGGGAAAGAGGCAGCCATTCCGATGGAGTACATTGTTCCCATCTTGCGCATTACTGTGGCAACAGGCATGGTGGATGCAGAGGCATTAGAAGCGTGTGCTGCGCATCTGATTTAGCTCGATGAGGATCGCTTCATCACAGGATTCTAGCAACAAGTTGTGAAATATCGGTAGAAAGCATGGCATGATCACCATATTAAGTGCAAACAATTCACGGTAGGAGATTTGGTGTTGTTATATGACAGTAAGTTTATCAAGCATCCAAATAAGTTACAAATGCACTGGATAGGTCCCTATCTTGTTCAGTCTATTACCTCTAGAGGTGTCATGTAGTTACAACAATTAGATGGTGTCATGTTACCAAAGCTCATTAATGGGACTTGCTCAAAGCCCTATATAATGCGGCGGCTTTTGCACACCACCTGACATGCTAAAAAAAATTAAAAAATTCTAAGTTCAGCATAAAGACATGATCCTCAGGAGTGAGGTTGCGCAAAGAACATACAGTTGTTGGCAGTAGTTGGTCAACCTTTCGCAACATTTTTCAAGCTGTGGGATGGTCAAATCGGGTAATAAATGTAGGTAGTTAAACCAGTTGGTTGGCGGCGCTTGTTGAAGCGACCCGCATTAATGGGTGATCTTACTGTTAGCCGCATAAGATCACCAGTGAATTTGGCATCATTAATACCTGATTTGGAAATAATGGTGCAATTAGATTTGGTAATGATGGATTTGGAGTTAGAGGTGTTTACAAAACACTGCGCGGGAAGCGTTGGTTTGCATTATTCAGTTGTGAGAGCCGAAGTCAAAGGTGAATTTGGTGCAGAGTATTGAGCTAAGTGTTGAGCATAGTTCATGTTGTTGAGTGTATCTTCTGGTTTTGTGGGGTAAGGAATGCTAAGTGGCCTTGACGCCATTGAAAGTTTGAGTGAATATGAGTCCCCTGTTTGGCCCACGGCTATAGAAGAGGAAGTTATGAGTATGTGGAATTGACAGGCTCAGAGACCTAGTCCAACACCCCCTGAGAAGCAGCAAACTTGCACCTTTGTGTGAATGTGGGGAGAAGGCACTGCTTAGAGGAGGCCATTGAGGTTAGGAGTGGTTGAGTCCACAGCACCCCCAGGTGTCTCGATGAATGATATTTTGGGATATGTTTCTCCCATGTGCCCAGGCGCTAAGCCATGACACCTGTCAAAAAACTAGAAGTACCCACCCAAGTTGCCACCACTACCAGAAGGGATGACATGCTCCGTAGATATCGTCCCTGCGTTGATCTTTCTCAAGTTTGATGACCATGAATTGATTTTGCTTAAAGATGTCCGGAACAAGCCTTACAAGTCTGTTACGACAGCACCTGGTAGCTCCGTTAAGCAAATTCCGAAGCCATGGGCCAATGGCTTAGAGAAATATGGATTGTTGGGGTTCATCAATATGCCCCACTTTGGTCATTTGAATGAAGCACATGCATGTGTAAAACAAATATTGGCATGCTTCCATGGAGGGATGCTTTGGCTGAGTACGCTAATCCCGATTACTATCGACTTCATTTCCAGCATTACTGGGTTTCATGGCTGGGGAGGACCCAGCGCAATATATGCATGGATGAGATATGGAAAAAAGGCTTGCGAAGTAGCAGAAGCAGCGCTTTGGGTTACAACAAGATGGTCGTTCCTATCGCATCGACAATATCAACTTGTAGACGGTGCGAATTGGCACTAGAATTCTAGCTAGAAAAATTGTTTGCGGCAATAGACCTATGCAATGCAGTTCAAGAGTTGTCGCCTATTCTAAGAAATGTGCGAAGGGAGTTCAGATGAATTGGTCATTATTTGTGTTAAATGAGTTGCTTGTAGATGCGCTCACTATTGAGAGTGGGAGCCCCTTTTCTTATAGTTGGATTTTCATTCTCATCACCCTGGTTGCTTAGAGGGAACTAGAGGACTACCAGCCAATGATAGTTGAGGCAACTAAGGTTTGTTGTGGTGCCCGCTATCAAAACTTGTGGTGGGTCGAAGAACCCAGTCGCAAAATAGATTATGCGATTTATTTTTGGATCTATTGGGAGGCACTGCAGCTGGCCGCTGTAGCTGTTCCACATTAGAGGAAATTTGGGGTCTAAAATGGGCCTTATAAGAAAACGTGCCAACAGTAAATTTTGTGAGTTGAAATTCAAGAACCAATAGAATTTCAATAAAATGGGTCAACCATAATGGTTGAATTGACATATTTGTCATAAAGGAAAACTATTTTTTTCTTCGTATTTTTGACATATCTCCCTGTGTTTTTACTCAAATTTCGAGCGGGGGAGCTCGTTGGATGCAGAATTTAATTCTGCATCCAACGAGCAGCCACACTGCATACTTTTGATAGACCCCGCTACCAAAAAAATAAGAAATACCTTAAAAAATGTGATGATGATGTCATCATCACATTTTTTAAGGTATTTCTTATTTTTGTGGTAGCGGGGTCTGTCAAAAGTATGCAGTGTGGGTGCTCGTTGGATGCATAATTAAATTCCGCATCCAACGAGCTCCCCCACTTGGAATTTGAGTAAAAACACATGGAGATATGTCAAAAATACAAACAAAAAAGTAGTTTTTTTCATTCTTCCTTCAAAATTAATAACTATTATTTTATTATTTTAACCATTATTTTATTATTTTCCTTAGGAGGCCCATTTTAGACCTCAAATTTCCTCTAATGAGAATCTCTCCCTACACCATGGCCAACTATCATAGGATCATTTAGATTGTTGTTGGACCCCACTCCATTCATATTTAGTCTAGGCAGGATCCCGATAAGCGATGGCTACCATTGCCTTACAAGATTACCATGGAATATTTGGATGCAATTGTGCAAGAATGGTTGGGTGAATGGTGCGTCCTTGTGAGTCAAGAGGAGTTAGATAAGGAGATACCCTCGAAATCCCATGAAGACCCTCTCCCGCCGGAATTAAGCACCCATGACTCTGACAATGAGTCATCCATGGACCCCAAAGATGCAGCACAGCGGATGCAGGAGGAGACTCACACCAAATGGAAACAGGAGTATGAGGCTAGCAATGGTACTAAATCTGGATTAGAATATTAATTACAGTGGCTTATCAAGGCCATAACAGATTCCTCTATAGCTGTGATTAAGACAATCCGTGAATCAAACCGGGCATAATTTGGTACAGTGAGAACTAAGCTAGAATCCATTTTTGGTATTCTTTCCAAGCAATTGTCGATGCAACTTCTATTGCAGGATAGCTCGTCGATCAGTACCAAGCCTTGGGTTTGGAACATGCAAGTTCCCTGAACTGCGATCGGCGCAAGAAAATATAGAAGGTTCTCAGCAGTTGCACCCAATCTAGAGCATGACTTTGGACCTAAACAAGATGTCCACTACAGAATTGGTTGAGTTGCAGCATGGCGCCACACTGGAGTTGGCAGCACGATAGCAGGAATTGACAATGGGTTATGTTGAAGCCCAGGATTCTGCTGAGTAGCTGAAGAAGAATGTTGCGGAGCTGCACTAGGTTTGTGTGCAGTTGGCTAGAGAAAAATTACAAGAAATCAACACGCTCAAGGTGACACAGGCTCAGATGCAACGAAAGATTGTTGCGAAGATTACGGATCTCAAGAAGGCGTAATATCACGTGATTGTGGAGCAAGTGCAGCTATGTGCACAGTATAGCGAATTGGAGCAGGCTATCTCTGGGGCTTGTGAGGACATGTTTGATGCCACCACCGATCTCAACCCACTCGAGAAGGCCCAATGATCCAGGCAGACCTTGGTTTAACTTCAGGACCATAACTTGTTGCTTCAGGCTCAAGCACAGCCCACTACCCGTCCAGAGTAGGTTGCAGAGCATAAGGCCTCCATTGAGGAAATTTCTACTTAGTTTGGCCACATGGAGCAAGAGGCCAAAGCTATTATGGAGGAAACCACGCAGTTCTGGTAGAGTATTTTCCAAGATGAGCAGCTAGACCAACTCACTGTGTAGGTGCAGGAAGAAGAGGGTCAATTGAAAACTTTGAAGTCAATGTTGAAGGCCATGCCACTGATGGTACAAATTACTTGGGCAGTCAAGCTGAAGGATCTCCAAGAGTGCGTTTCCCATGCCCAAGACTGCTAGCAAAAGCATTGCAAGTAGCTTGATGGATTCCAAGATCTTAGTGGTCAATTGGATGTTAAAGCTATCACCACACTTCAGGCTGTTCAAAAGAGTCGACAAATGGTTGACAGCAAGACTACTGAGGATCACTTGGTCCAGCAAACGGTGAATAATTGTCAAAATACCATTGCTAAAGCGCAACTCCAAGTTTGGAACATCACCCAACAATTTGTCGATTTTAAGGATAAGGTTGTTGCATACACCTTGTCTACTTGACGTGGCTCAAGGATGAGACACAAAACTATGTTGGGGGTTTTTTGTCAATGGGTTAGGGTGAGTGAATTACATAGCATTGTGGCAGCTACACAAGCTCATGCGGCACCGTTCAAGGGCCGTTTAGCACAACGAGCAGAGAAGTAACCATGTTTTGAATATTTTATGTATATGTGGGCCCAATTTCGTTGTAATAGGTCAGTAGCGGTTAGAAATTAGTTAATAGTGGACCCTTGAGGTTAAGGAATAACCCTATTTATAGATCCATTTTTGTAGCAATAAACAGACATGATTTTGGCATTCCATCTAGCTCACTCTGTGCTGAAAATTGTTTTATCTTGACTACGATTTTGTCTGGGTTTCTTTTGATGCACTCTCCGATTTTGGAGAAGGATGGTGTAATGTGGCACATTTGTGCAAGATTAATATAAGACGTGCTAAGTATGGTTCAATCTTTATTTTTTTTATGTTATGATGCGACAGTACTGCTTTTTGTTATAATGCAATGTGATTTATGTAGATTTGTTATGATGCTATGATTCTGCTTCTGATATAATGATGCGACTTACTTTCTCCTTGCTCTGTTAATGTGATATATTAAATCTTTATGAATATTGAATGTAGTATGATGTTTCATGATTAATGTTGTGATAAGATAGGGTGATCGCATAAGTCATGGTTCCCCCCAGTCGGATCCCCATGTCCTCCTTCTCCACTGTCAAAAACTCAGTTCTGACAGCTCTCCCTTGAATGCCTCGGGTGAGACCTCGTCTGCTTCATAGATGTTGCTGGGTAGGATAAAACCTATTCGAGTCGGTGCTCAGGGAGATCGTGCTGCAGGACATCGACAGAACTAGAACCCCTATCGACGAGGAGTTGTTGGTGGGTTGAGCCAACAGTTTGCAAAAGGATACATTGTTGATTTGGGATTTGTTCTTCATGACCATGGTAATCCTACTAGCAAGATTTACTTTCCTCCTCTCGTTCTGGGAATTTTTGAGTTGGGATTATTTAAAGGGTTGGGGTTTAATGTGGCACTTCTTGACTCTCCCTTCAGGGTTTATAGTGTAGCTTGCTCTAGTTTTAATCGAATCTCATTTCGAGGTTTGGCATTTTTGGGTAGTGGCTGCACCATTACTTGTAATGGTGCCATAGCTCATGGATTTTCCATTTAACATTTTTAATAGTTTGACTGGTATAAAAGAGGATTCGTGCCTCACTATGTAAATACACTACGCATTGGATTTTATGTAAAAATTGTAATGTGTTTTGGTATATATGATTTTGTTCAATATTTATAATAGATTTTACTGTGTAAAATTGGGACTTTGTAGTTATTTTAAATGTTGTGTTTTAACATGTGTACTTTACTGGGTTCGATCACGGCTTTAAGCCGGTAGAATTTCTCTGTGTATCATTTTAACATTTTTTGTTTTGGGAGATATGCACAACACTGAGTTTATATCATTTGTATTTGTATTTTAAGTTGGGAAAGCTTCTAGAAATTGTGGCGTTATGCCATGGGTTGCACCATTGTTACAATGGTGTCGTAGCCCATTGGATTTCCATCATATGCTCGATGTTAGCATTAGAGGAGACTGTGTTTTAGACATAGTATTGAACTTTTGGTTTTGTAAAGGCTCAGCATGGGTGCAGGCCATGCCATGAATGGAATGTGCCTCTCCCAATGAATGCGATATATTTAGTTGCATTTTAATATGTAATTTGTTTATTAAATGGATATGTGTGTAACATCTAGGGTTATGCCAAACCCATGATATCGATTTGGTTATTATAGCGTGACTATGTGATTAAATTGGAAACTTGGTCGAGGCCGAGCTAGGGTCTTTATGACCTCACTGTTAGCATATGTGTTGTTGTTTATATGGAATTTGGCATGATTTAAAATGCAGCCCGCATATATTAGATGTATAGCAAGGACTGTATAAAGATGGTTATCATCGATTTGCTTACTATTTGTGTATAAAATGCTTATGGTTTATTATTAATGTTTGTGCCATGAGTCTGTACATCCATAGGATTCGATGTCACAATGTATGTTGGTAAAATGGGTTTTAGTATAAATTGTTTAATGTTATGCATCGGTTGTGTGAACATTGATATGGGACCTTTAAACACTTTATGTTTTTATAAAGGATGACTGTAATAATAGGACTCTGGATTAAACATTTGAGTTATGTAAATGGATGCGATTATTGACTTAGCAATTTGGACTGTGGAATTTATATAATAAGAGAGAGGTTTGATATTGGACCACATGGATGGTGAGGATGCCTTCTCTATTTGGTTAGTTATGATTATGTTTATTTAATGGAATGTTATGATATTCGATTTGCACTTGTTGAGACATACCTTGAAGGTATTTAATGAGTTATTATCTTAGATTTATTTTGTTTTGTTTGTACTTAGTTGATTCAGTTTAGAATATTTAAATTTTGTACTTTAGTTTATAAATAAATTAAATAGTACATAAATTATAAAACTATTTGAATACTAATATATATGTATTTCTATATATATTTAACGTGTACTTCTAAACAAATTTTGATTTTAAAACAATCGTTTGTTAACAAATGAAATATGTGAGCACAATGATGCAACCTGTAGAACAATAATATGCTAACTCATAACAAAACCTAGCTATATTGCACATAAAATAAACACGGAAATAATATAGAAATCAACTCAAAAGTACAAGCCCTTGTAATGTACAACATATAATAAAATTTACAGCCTAAACATAGTATTAAAGAAAATACAAACCCTAGCAGATTCTAATGAGAGAATTCAAGACCTAGTGTTAGGAAATGCATTGAAATCATTTACCTAGCAAATTGAGTAATTAATTTAGAAAAATAGAATAGGGAGGCTAGGGATTCACACCTGATCTTAAAGCTGTGTTAATGGTTGAACGTGCACACTCAAATAACTATCATTAACAATGCAATGTAGATCTCACCTCTGTTTGATGACCAAATCACTTGGGAACTACCACGTTCCACCCAACCATGACCCGAAACAGTTCCTGGTTCTAATCTCGATCCCCCCGAGCTGGAATCCAACACAAAAGTAGCTTAGAGCTCCTAAGGTAGGGTTTCCTAACTATTCAGTTTTGAATGAGTCCTCATTTCCTTGTAGGAGAAAGTTCTCTAGTAAAACACTTGGGAGCCAAAAACGAGCACAATAATAATTCTCCAAGATAAAAATCAAAACCCCAAGCCTTTTCTTGGCTTGAGTCTTTATAGAGAAATTTTTTAGTCAAAGCGGCAATTAAATCAAGAAATACTTGATTTCTTGATTTAACCCTTTTTTAATTTACTTGGGTAATTTTCAATTCTTAACCTATGAACTTTTAACTAGTTCCTAGTTAGTCTTTCATAGATATTTGACTATTTATTAATCCTTTCATAATAAATAATAATTGGTGGAGCTTCTATTCTTTCTTTATTCATTTATATAATTAATCATAATCAATTATTAATACATACTATGTATAAAATACATAGTATTAAAATATTTGTTAACATTTGTCTTTGGGCATCATGTATCATGATCCCTAGACTTAAAGACACTTCTTTATGAAGGTCAAGTAGATAGATGTCTCAAGTCTACTAGGCTAGGAAACTCTAAACATCCTTGCATGTTGGATTTCCCTCATATAACATGGTAGTTCTTCAGTACTTTATGAGAATATAGAAATTCGAAATTTTATTTAATCACTTAAAAATAAGTATGATGAGATCAATATTATTCTCGAGTCGTTTTCACTAGGATGTGATTTTAATCTTTTTAGTAACCCCTAGTGCTTACAAGAGCCCATACTCAATGCTTATAATAGGTAGTTACAAACATAGTGCAATTCTAGAGCTCTCACTCAACACTAAATGATAGGATGTATTTATATGATACACCTAAGGATACAATGGCCAAAGATCCGATGGTCCAGAGCTTATGCTCAACACCAACATGGAATGCTCCAGAGCTTATTCCCAACATTTCCAAATTATATTTTCATGTGTTCGAGAGATTTATGCTCAACACAAATGTAAGTATTCATGTGCTCTGGAGCCTCTCGCTCAAAACAAAACATCTCTTCGATCATGTGCTTCACCGTCCACGCCCAACACAAAACATTTCATCAATCATGTGCTCAGGGTCCCCGCCCAACACAACCAACATATATATACATATAATCAACAATTGGCTTATGCCCAATATACAAAACAATCATCATGTTCATATGCAATGGGGTCTTCTACCCAATATAAAATAAAACATCAATATAATCATCATGATCCATAAGCTCATGCCTATAAATGGTAGGACCAAAATTGAGGATATTACATTCTCAATCAAAGTTTAAACAAAGAATATTAATGAAGTTTCTTAACTCTATGGTGGTGGGGCATTTAAGATTCCTTAAAATATATCAAATAATATAAAAAAACTAGGGGGAGGAATAAAGAAATATATTCACATATTTGTAAGAGGATTAGGTTTTTCAAAAGAACAAACGAGAGATAGTCAATCCTCCATGGTTACTTCAACCTTTACACATGCGTAGTCAAAGATGGGAAGTGATATCAATATACTTCATTAAAATTTTAGAAAAATCAAAAGTAAGGATGCCATTTTTATGGTGGTGGAGTGATTCACAAAATACAAATATTTTTGTGGAATTGAAAATACATATACTACAATCAAGTGGAAAAATTGTTCTCAAATAAATCTCATAGAATTCATGGATCTCCTAAAGTAATAATAAGTGATAGAGATCCAAAATTCATAGGAAATTCCTCTAAAGAATTATGAAAGTTAAGGGGAACAACACTAGTTATGAAATAATCATATTATCCACAAAGAGATGGTCAAATCGAAATAGATAACAAATTTAGGACTTTTGGAGATAAACCTCCATTCCACAAACATGGAGAGAATAAGTGGCAAGTTACATCATGGTCACTTTACCTCCAACTTATCAGAAAAAAGATTCAATTGTATAGGCATTCTATCTTGTCTTTTGCATTGGACATATTGTAAAAGGAGGTTGACACCTCTCAAGACATTGTTCCATGAATATTTATCATTCTCAAAGCATGGAGACACTTTCATTTATGTTTTTATGTTATCTACAAAATTTGGTTCATAACACAATATTACCCTCTTCAAATGATTTCTTACACATCCACTAAAAAATGTTGAGAACATTTAACAATTGTGCCTTTTTGAATTGTTTCTATAATAAAAATCTTGCTATCCATAATAATATAACAAGTTTTAAATTTACTTTACTTAAAAAAATTCACATTAAAGCTAATGAAAAGACCACCACTTCATAAATATACTTATTGTCAATGCTAATTTCTCATCTCTAAATTTATAGACTCTTATGGACTTCATCTAAATTTATAGATTCTTATTTGCAACAATGTAACAGGACCAAGTTTTCATTCTAGGCTATAACAGAACGCTAGCAAATCGCTAACCCCAAGAATTATCAGCACATACTCTTGCCCTCTTATTTCGCAGGACCTTCCATAAGATTCAAAAGCCATGGGTGAATAGCTTAGAGTTACTGCGTGACAATATTACTCAGGGAATTTGAGAACGGTATCGTTAGAAACATTGTGATGTAACCGACTGAGTGATACTTGCAATCGACTCTCGTCTTCCTTCAAAACAGGCAACTCAATAATTCTTCCACTGTTTTCCTGTAGTAGTCTCTCCTTCAATATTCTTCCATCCTGCAACCAGACAACCGATGTTCATTCACTGTTTTGGACATTCAAAGAAGACTTGAAATTTCCTCAATACTTGAGGAGATAAAGTAATGACAACTTCTCCAACAATTTATGGCCGGCCATTAATGTTTTAACTTTTCGTTCTGAAGAATTGGTCAATTCTATATTACTGTATGCAACATACAAAATAAACAGCATAAACAGGAAAGTAATATAAAGAAAAACGCATTTGAGAATCCTTGCTAGTGTAAAGTTGTACTTTTTAACATAATAATAGTATTATGCAAAGGAAATAAGCTTAGATCTAAAATACATAAGGAGGTACAGAGGTTTGCATCAACCAAATTAATAAATATATTAATAGATAGAGGTTACATGTATTTATTTCTCAGCTTTGATGAAGTGTCACTCCATAAAGCAAGGTTTAGATGGGTATTTTTTAATAATTTTCAATTTTAGGGGAAACCTGGTGACTTTTCACTTATTTTATGGATAAAATATTTAACAAAAGATTGCTAACTAGCAAATATCAAGGTGTTTAAAAAAATTCAACATCAAGATGGATCTATGATGTCTCAGTATTTTGTATTGGTGTTTAAGCACAAACTTTTGGATGAATCTATGATGTCTCATATTTTTATTTTTATTAGTGTTTAAACACAAACTAAGATAACATAAACTTCTTTGTGTTTAAAAAATATAGGTTGAAATAATTTTACTTACATATAGTTAAAGAAGTTAGCTTAACCTATTGTCACCAATAAATTTTCTTTGTTATGTGTTAGGTTCCCAAAAAAGTAACTTCAAGTGATTTTAAGTATCATACTATCTTATTATGGATTCAAGTTCAATTCTTCTGGATCCAGCAATGAAGAATGTCATCCAACAAAAGTGGAGAAGAGGAATTGTTTAGAAGAATGCCATCCAACAAAAATGGAGAAGCTGGGTGGGTTTCCATGATGATTTGTTTAGAAGAGTTGGTCAATTCTTTATCTACTATATGGAACATACAAAATACAACAGCATAAAGAGGAAAGTAATATAAAGACCAGCCCATTTGAGAATCCTTGCTAGTGTAAAGTAATAACGTTTAACATGATAAAGCAAAGGAAATAAGTTTAAATCTAAAATACATGAGGTATAGAGGTTTGTATCAACCACATTAATGAATATACAAATAGATAGAAGCTAGATGTATTTATTTTTCAGCTTTGATGAAGTGTATGTACTTTCCAAAGACAGAGATGAAAAAATGTCAACACTATCAAAATTAAACAAGAAGTTTTCATACTTAAAAAGAAAAAAAGCTCAATACAGAAAATGGGTATTTATTAATAACTTTCATTATAGGGTAAATATTTTAAGATGACTTTTCACTATTTAATGGATAAAACATTTAAGAAAATATTACTAAGAAGTAAATAGCATGGTGTTTAAGAAAATAAGCATCAAGATGGATCTATGATGTCTCATTTTTTTTTGTTGGAGTATCCTTACAACATCATGGTATAATCCTAGTACCTCTGGGAATATAAAAATGTGGACTAACAGCCACTGTGGTGATAGGGCCTTGTGGTGGGTTTCAAATGTTCATCAACATCTACAGTTTTTGGTGTAAGCACAAACCTTACATGGTAATAGAGTACCTCAAACTTTACATTTTTTTAATTTTTATAGGTGTTTAAGCACAAACTAAGGGAGAAAAAACTTTTTTGTGCTTAAAAAATTTCATGTTGAAATAAATTTACTTTTTTGTGCTTAAAAAATATCAGGTTGAAATAAATTTACTTTTTTGTGCTTAAAAAATCTGACTTTGAAATAAATTTACTTACATATAGTTAAAGAGGTTAGCTTAACCTATTGTCACCAATATTATTAGGTGTTTGGTTCCCTAAAGGTTATCTCAACTGATTTCCCTATTATGGAATCAAGTTCAATTCTTCTGGATTGAACAACCAATTGCAATGAAGAATGCCATCCAACAAAAGTGGAGAAGATGGGTTGTAGTGAGGAATTGTTTCTTTAAAAAAAATACACATATAGTCATGGACATTGTCCACAACTTTTGGGGAAAAAGTTTTCCTAAAAAAAAATACATATATCCACATAGTATGGTAAATTTTATTATATCAAACCTGAAATAAAACACGTCACAAAACAAAGAATAGATACACAGTGGGTATCATTTCAATATCTTCCCATGTATTTTGGGGCAGATCCCATTTAAAATTCTTCCCATGTATCTTGGGGCAGATAGTGTTTTAAGGTTTTCATTTCTGTGTGGAATGTTGGGGCAGATAGTGTTTTAAGGTTTTCATTTATGTGTGGAATGTTCAAACTTCTATTCTTTTGTTAATTTTTAACTGAAAAAAGACTTTGGCCCTGGAATAAAAATTTACATAAGAACAGGAACATATAGTCATGTAGTCATGGACATTGTCCACAAAGTTTGGAGAAAATGTTTCCTTAAAAAAATTATACATATATCAAGATAGTATGGTAAATTTTCACAATATATATATATATATATATATATATATATATATATATACACAGCTGCTACTTCAAATTCTTCTCATGTATTTTGGGACAAATCACATTTCAAATTCTTCAAGTGTATTTTGGGGCAGATAGTATTTTAAGGTTTTCATTTCTGTGTGCTGAATCATTCTTATGATTGAATGATTCAGCAATTCTTATCATTGAATGATTCAAGAGTCTATTTCTAAAGGGCACACCCATCCTTGACTAATGTCATATAAATTATAATCTCCTGTCCCTATACTACCTTCACATTCTAATTGTTTTCAATATTTTCTTTTCTTGCCCTTCAAAGGTTTAACTTTTTTCTATTTAGTTTTACAGTGGTGAATTTACAACAGATTTAGAAATATTGTTTTGTCCTTCCCATTCTAATTGTTTTCAATATTTTCTTTGCTTGCCCTTCAAAAGTTTAACTTTTTCTTATTTAGTTCTATATTGGTGAGTTTACAACATATTTAGATCTGATTAATTAGTTTTTCTTGGAAGAGAAAAAAAACTATACTTATATTATTTATTGAGAATCAAAAAGTACATCAATAAATGGATCAGTCTAGCAAAGGTAATCACTCAAAACAGTCATCTAGATAGTCAACAAAACAGTTAACACATACAGCATCAAAACAGCCATCACATAGAGATATAAACTGCAAGTCATATGCCAGTCATATACACAAAAAAATCATAAAATGATGAGACTATGGATAGACCAAAACTCCCAGTTACATTGTGAAATCTCTATTTTCCAAAGAGTTATCAACAACTTCCTCCCAACATTTTAATTATTATTTTATTGCATTAATAAAAATGCATTTTTAAAGCTTCTATATTATATGCAAAAGCCATATATAGCATTCGAAACGAAGGTCATATGACCCCACTCAGTGGTAGAAAATAAGGAACATACATAAACAAATTCAGAGGCTAAGCAATGCAGATTATGAATATGAAAATACTTACCTGATGAATGGGGAGCTGAGGCTTTGGACATTTAACAGGGTTGTCTTTGTCTGAGGGCTCCGGAGTTTGTTCCACTGGCTTGAAATCTGCAAGAAGTCGGACTCCATGAACCGACGGATCCAACTCCTGGGGAACTCCATAGGATTCCCTGGCCTCCTGTAATCAAATGAATAAAAATAATACCCCACTTACAGTAAATTATAATCTCTGGTTACAAACCCATAACCATGAACATTGAACTTCACGACCAACAACAACAAAAAAAAGATCATATAAAACTGCAAATCAGTTACTGCAGCATTGACTGATAGCATGGAATGAACATGAATTGGGTGTAAAGAGAAATGTGTAGGAAAATTTACCTCTGGAGCGAGAGACTTGAAGGAAAGACGGCCGAATATCCCCATCACTGCTAAGGCCGATGATGATACTGCTGCAAATAGAATCGGAGCGGGTTCGGGTATACAAGGGGCAGTAGTAGTGGGAGCGGGTTCTTCCGATGGGCGGGAGTGATAAAGCAAATCACCGAGCAAGGTCGGAAGTCAGTTCAGCACTGTAATTTTCAATCGAAAGTGACCGTGAAATGTAACGGACGCGATCCTTTATGGCTATTTATGTCTAATTTTCAATTCAAAATGACCGTTGAATGTGATCCTTTATTGCTATTTATGTGATTGCAGCTATATTGGTAAAGTGGCATTTCCTTATTTTTGGTTTTGTTTTATATTTAAATCTCCTTAATATTATTACAAAATGGTTAAATTGGAAATTATTTTCTACTATGTACATTTTATTCAATTTTTTTAATTTTAATTTTAATTTATATTTTGTTAATAATAATTCTAAATTAATTATTATAATTATTTTTTATTTTATGGAGACACCTTAATTATGGAATTTTAATTATAATTTATATTAGGTTAATAAAAATAGTAAATTTAATCATTATAATTATTTTTTATTTTATGGACACGCATTAATTATGGGATTAGAAGGTCACAAGTCAATGTCTATTTTTTAGCGTTAATTCTATTAAAAATAGAATGTTTGGATCATTAAATGACGAGGCTAGTGGTTGTTAGGACTCACTATATTACTAATTTAGAGGTGATTTAGAGTGTGTTTAGAGTTAATGACTTGCATCATTAATTCAACATTAAGTTGAGGGTCATTAGTTACTTACAATAATAACTGTTTTAGTTGAGTTGTTAAGTATTCATATTAATAACTCATCACTAAGTTAGCTATATTTTCAAATTAAGAGAGGTCTTTTGGTTTGGTTCTTATACTCATTCTATTATCAATCAATAAAAAATCATTGCTTATTCGGATGCAATTGTGGATATATGTATCTTTTTCTTCTACAAATTGCATGTGCATCCCAACTTGGGTGTAGAGATTCCCCAACCCGTGTGCATATTGAGACTAATTTAGCTATATATTCAAATTAAGAGAGGTTTTTTGCTTTGGTTCTTATTCTCATTCTATTATCAATCAATAAAAAATCATTGCTTATTAGGATGCAATTGTGGATATGTCTCTTTTTCTTGTACAAATTGCATGTGCATTCCAACTTGGGAGTAGAGATTCCCCACCCTATGCATATTGAGACTAGTTTAGCTATATATTCAAATTAAGAGCTCAGTCTTTTGCTTTGGTTCTTATCCTTATTCTATTATCAATCAATAAAAAAACATTGCTCCTTCGGATGCAATTGTCACATGTCTCTCTTTCTTTTACAAAATTGCATGTGCGTTCCAACTTGGGTGTGGAGATTCCCCAACCCTTGTGTGCATATCGAGACTCATTTTTAGGATATTATGGCTTTTGTTTCTCTTTGTATTTTCTATGATCAATTTTTTTTTATATTTTAGTTTTTTGGGGAATAAAGCTTTATTTAAGATCTATTAATAGGAAATGAAAGTGAGTTGTCTAAGAAGCCTCCACAAGCAAGCACAACATGCAAAATCAAGGCTGGCTAAAACCGAACTGCCCCATCATATAGTGAAAGACCTCGGCATGCCCAAAAATGAAACAAGCTCGACTTAGGAAAAAACACCCTAAAAAAGTGAAAGTCACAAGCATAAAGAAGGGCACGAGGCCAAACAAGAGATCATGAGTCAATAACCATGTCAATGACTAAAGGAATTTGGTCTTGATCATTTGGGACTTTGCCCCAACACGGTCTAACCAAAGGATCAACATCAATAGGTGCAATGGGGTCCCACCCATCAAAAGGAAGATATGAGGGATTGGGCCTCTCCAAGATTGTCGAATCCAATGTGGGGACTTCATTGTCTACCCATGGAGGTCCTAGTGTCATGTTATATGTTGTCTCTTTCCTCTCCTAGTTATTTTTACCTACATGATGGCGGGGCTTACCCAATTGGCGTTATAACCAGCATAGATCCAAATCCCACGCTCTATCAAGCGCCGAGAGGGATCAAATCTTTGGAGGTGCAGACCTCTTCTTAAGTATTGCACTCAACTATCACCTTTAATGTGATTCAGACCAAAAGGCACTTTTTTTATTTAAGGTCCACAAATAATATTTTTATTATTAATATTTAATACTATTTATGGCTGCATATAATATTTTTTATTTTGTTAGGAAAAAACATTTAAACATCTCCCCATACATAGTTTTTAAAACCATTTGCAACTACCTCCTAAACCATGTACAACAAAACCATGGACTGTTTAGGAGGCCTTGCACATGGCTTTAAAACCATTTGTAAGGCCCTCCTAAACCATGTACAATAAAACCATGGGTTTAAAACCATGTGCATGACCAACATTTTTTTTGCGGATAACTCAATTTTTTATTTTTATTATTTTTTATTATTTTGTTAAGTAGAAACATTACAACATCTCCCCTTTATTGTGTTGTTTTTCTCACGGACATTTTTTTATGGCAGATAATTAAATTTTTTATTATTTTGTTAGGTAGGAACATTACAACATCTCACCCATATTAGATTGTTTTTGTGGCCGACATTTATTTTGGAAGATAGTTAAAAGTTTTGTTTTTTATAGCCGACATCTATGTAACGTTATGTAACATTAAAATGTTACGTAATGTTACAACGTTACGTAACGTTACAAGATCTCCCCCATACTGGGCTGTAGAGCGCCTCTCGGCGCAAATATTAAGTGAGTTGATCAAATGAAAGGGGAATATATTCCTAGCTAGTTAAATGCTCCATGAGGTACACCCCTAGTGTGTATAGTGGTACTTTGTTCATGACAAGAGGTTCCATGCCAATAATTTAACAGTTGTTAAAAGTGATTCATTTCTAGCCACACCTTTTGACATTATACCTTAATCGACATAAATAAATTGGTATTCAAATTAGAGTTCCATTGATAAAATGAAAAATGGTGAGATGACACATCATCATTAAACAAAACATATTGTGTTGTTTCTAGATACAAAATAGCACTTCAATTCTAACAAGTTACAAATATCTTGGTAAAATGACATTTCCTTATTTTGGGTTTTGTTTTATATTTAAATTTCCTTAATATTATTACACACCCATTAAATTGGAAATTAATTTCTATTTTGTACATATTATTCACATTTAAAAATTTTGATTATAATTTACATTTTGTTAATAATAATTATAAATTTAATTATTATAATGATTTTTTATTTTATCGAGATACATTTATGTAAATTTGGGTGCATTGATGGTGAAGATGAGAAGTTGTTATCCTCTCCACATAAGTGAAAAAAATCAATGAAAATGAAAGGTATTATGAATGGGGTATTTATGAATGGAAATGGAATTAGAAGGTGAGAAGTCAATGTGCATTTAATACTTTCAAGTATATTAATATAATTTTTGGGTCATTAAATGAGATGTCATTGACTTATCTAAATTTGGAGTGAGCAAGGGCGGACTGAGGAAGGGGGAAGAACTTTTTCAGAGAATTGCGAAGGGGGGCAGACTCATGAAAGTATGTAGGAAGGAAAAGGGGGAGGTGTGCAAGACTCCCTTGCATCTTCCTCAACACTGGGTTACAGATCGAGACATCCTAATATCTCTAGATCACACCTAGGTATGGAAAGGAAGGTTGGTGGATTGAAAGTGAGGGAAATGCACACCCAAAGCAGCCCTGATTCCAACTATGCGGGTTAGGTCGTCAAAGATTAGGGATCGCATTGAGTATATGCAAGATCATGCTCTAATCAGGAAGTTTGTGGGAATGGAGCCTTTGGAAAAAGCCCTAGTCTCGCGGATAAAAGGATTCATGGAAACTCAAGCATCATTCTTTTCTATAGTTGGGACCCATGGGTATTTTCACCATTTCCATTTTTAATGTGGACGATAGGAACAAAGTCCTCGATGTGGGCCTATATTTCTTTTACTCGGAAGGATTATTCTTGAGACCCTAGAAGGAATTAGAAGAAATTTGAGGTATAAAATGGGCCTCCTAAGGAAAATAATAAAATAATAGTTAAAATAATAAAATAATAGCTACAAGAATAAAATAATAGTTATTAATTTTGGAGGAAGAATGAAAAAAACTAGTTTTTTTGTTCATATTTTCGTCATATCTCCCCGTGTTTTTACTCAAATTCTGAGTGGGAGAGCTCGTTGGATGCTGAATTTAATTCTACATCCAACGCGTACCCACACTCCATACTTTTGACAGACCCCACTACCCCAAAAACAGTAAATACATGAAAAACATGATGATGGATGTCATCATCATGTTTTTTTCAGGTATTTCTAGTTTTGGGGGTAGTAGGGTCTGTCGAAAGTATGCAATGTGGGTACTCGTTGGATGCATAATTAAATTCCACATCCAACGAGCTCTCTCGCTTTGAATTTGAGTAAAATCACACGCAGATATGTCGAAAATACAAACAAAAAAGTAGTTTTTTTTTATGACAAATATGTCAATTCAACGATTATGCTTGACTCATTTTATTAAAATTCTATTGGCTCTTGAATTCCAACTCACAAAATTTATCATTGGCGCGTTTTCTTATAATGCCCATTTTAGACCCCAAATTTCCTCTATTGAAAAGTTCTTCCCAGATAAGGAAGACATGAAAGTAGCACCAGTAAGTATCAGGTTTTACTCCTTTCCAAATGAATACTAGGACCCAAAAATTTTGGAATATTTGGGGAACACTCGCGAGAAATTCATCAAAATTTTTGAACATACTAGGATCCAAACATACACAAAATGTGCGAGGATCTGTGTCTATATGCAACTCACCAAAGAACAACCAGAATCGATGAGAATGTCATGGGAAGATGAGGACTAGATGCAAACCCCATATTATAAACAAATACCATTTCGATGTTGAAGGTGCCATGAATATGGTCATCCATTTAGGGAATTCCTCATGAACATTCCAAATCCAACACCTAGGAAGGAGGAGAAAAAGAATGATCAAGGGTTTACTGAGGTCCCCTCATGAAAGAGAGGAGGGTGAAAGCAGGAAAACCAAGAGGTGAATAAGAATATATCAATGACTAATAAGTTCGATGTTCTTGAGGACCTCTTGGAGGTAACCCTTGATAAGCATCCAGAAGGATACTAGGGGGATATCCACACAAGGAGGAAATGGATATACCTACTAGGACTGGGGATGAGACCACATAAGAGAGACACCGAGATGTTTTGGATTAAGACACAAATGAGGAAGAAGAGGATATGGACATAGGATATATGGACATGGAAGGAATCAATCAAACCCATGCAGATGTATAAAAAGGGCATGACTTGCAAGAGAAAGTGATCCTGTTAAAAGAAGGAATTCTCAAAGAAAGGGTGATAAATTGTTGGAGGAGCTAGTCGATGAGCCAACTAGTCAAGTTAACTGACTAATTGGAGGTTAGGTCGGCCACCAAAGGTCGTGTCGGTTGACTAAAACGACAAGTAGTTACTCATAACTGTTTTGTAAATCATATATAATAGGTTGTTCAGCCAGTTAAGAACTTGGTTCAGTTTGATATATGTATGGACCCTCATGTGATGCTATAATATAATCGGTTATTCCTTTACATGTTCTTGTCTCTTGTCTTTATATGTTTATATGATTGTTTATGTGTATTATTGGAAACCTTATGTGATCTGTGAGATTACAACATTGGTTCCATTGCTAGTAGTACATATATGGATGACATGACCATGCGTAGATTATATTAGAGCAAGATATGAAGAATTGGTGGGAGCATAAGATTGTAAATTAATTACAAAACTACACAAGAAGAAACATATTAAACATTTCTCATGCTAAGGAGAAATTCTTCACCAAAACACATGAGAAGTTTGTAGAGTTGGTGCCTCAATTGTTGAAAAAAAATTTGAATGAAAAACCCGGAAGAACCTAAAGACCAGGAGTTACTAGAGAAATTGATTCGAGGTGGAGAAACAAACTTGTCGGAGTGGTTTGAAAAGATCATAGACAAATTCTGCGAAGAGCAAGCCATGGAGGAAAGAGTCTTGGTCAAAAGAATTGAGAAAAGGTTTTATACAGACCTCAGTGAGCAGTTTCTTTGGTCCTTACCGACCGTTTTATTCAAATTTCTAATCGAGAAGGGAGTGGGCCATATCGTAGAGCCTTGTCCATCACTACGAGAACTGCCACCAAATACTAACTGGGCGGAGAAACAGAAGAAGTGGGAAAAAATCATTGCTGAAAGGGAGTGGGAATACTTCCTAAACAAATAAACAGAACTATCCAAGCTTTCTAAAGTGTCGGGTAGGCTATGGGGGGGTAGCTGGTAATGTGCTGGGGTAGATTAAAAAGGATTCTAGTCAACTGAAGAAAATACCATCACCATCAATGAGAAGTCGACCTAAGAAGGAAATCAAATGAACAGTGACACATGAAGGTACATCGCACTTGCAGAAGTTAGAAAGAGAGAAGAGGTAGAAAACAAGGGAAGAGAGAAGAGAGCAATCTAGAGCGTTGCAAAGAGGAATGACCACCGGGGTGACAGAATAAGAAATAAATCCGATAGAGTCAGGTCACGACCAATAGGAAGAATGCATGGATGAAGAAGCATCACCCATGGATAGAGCAGTGAGAACCTCTCCAACTAGAAATTCCCGAGGAAGTAAGACCTATGTCTCCGACAAATCCAAGTACCTAAATTCAGGAAATTGTCGAAGAGGAACTACAACTAAGAGCTGGTGATTTCGTATATGGAGCCGACTAGAAGAGGAAGTAAATGATAATAATATTTTATTAATCCATCGACCGGAGGAAGGAAATTGGGTAACACTTCAAGCATACCCTTCCAACAAAAGTATCCACTTGATCTACCCAACACATGAAGGAGTGCCCCCCCTGCCAAACACTGGTTTACAAGAAACAAAACAATCGGATTTGCAAGCACACCACTGCAGCTGGACATCGACATAAGAATTCAACCTGAACCGACTACTTGTGGGAGAAGAAACAACAAATAAAATGACCGACGGGAATGAAAGTTTCATTGACAACAACTATGAACAATGAGATACATAGAGTGTCCCACTAACCCCACCACCACTGCCACCTCCTGGAGGATACATCGACATCAACATGGGTCATGGATTAGCACATATCCCCCTCTATGAGGGTGAAAAAGACCCTAGATGACATTGGTTAGTCTATGAGTTAATATGTGAGGCCAATCAAGTTACGAGCGAAGAACAAAAGAGGGCACAGTTCGCCGGTGCTTTATGAAAAAGAGAACTAACTTAGTATATGACTTATATCGAGAGAATTCCCCAAGTGTCCAAAGCAGAGATTAAGGCACAATTCTTATCCTTCTTTAAAACACCAGAGGCAAAGCATCTGGCAACAAAAAAACTTAAAACGACATCCCAAAAACCAGTAGAGTCCGTACAGGAATATGATAAGCAATGGAAGGATCTCCTCAGCCAACTAGACTATGTAATTGATGAAGAACTATTAATTCAGTGGTTTCTTGCAGGTCTATCATAGAAAATCCGACAGCATATAAGCTTGGAGACATTTAAAAAATATGAAGACACACTTACCAAATCTCTGCAGGTACAAATGGATGAGGATTTTCCAACATATCCCATCAATACTAGGCTGGAATAATAGCTAGAAACCATGTAGAAATCTTTGAAAGTGCTGAACCTCAAAAATCAGGATACCTGGTACACAAAATGCTCCACGGCCAGACACACTAAAGATAATTGTCGACAAGACATAAGTCGACAAGACGTTCATTTTTATCGAACGAAATGCTTCTGCAAAATTTGTCAAGAACATGGACAACATACAATGAAAGATTGCCCATACAACATGAAGAATGGAAAAGCATATTGGTGCACATTGTGAGGTAAGGAGTCACACAATGGCCAACTACCACATGAACCTGAAGAATCCACAAAACTATCAAGCAGTCTACCAAACAAATGTAGTCGCATAGAATAATGACAACATTCCAAGGAGCAACGACCAAAATGAACCGAATAATCAAAGATACAAAGGCCGTCGATATGAGCGTCGGTTCGACAATCAGCGTGGAGGATTTGGAGGTTGAGGATGATTTTCTAGAAATCATGACAATCGACCACGATGACCCATCCAGTGCTTTACATGTTATAAATAAGGACACCAGTGCCCAGACTATCCATACAAGGATAGAACTAATCTAAATTTTTGTACTAGCTCTGGTGTGGGAAATCACTCACTAGAGGATTGTCCCACCACGCTCGATAATATTAATAAAAATAAAAATGTTAATGTATTGTCATGTGTTTAGAAACATGATGTAATACATTCAAAGAACTTACATATAGTAAATCGATAATGGATGAAAATCAGAAACGATAACCCATCCAAAGTAAAATTAAAGAGAAAAATGATTATCCTAATCCATCAAAACAAAAACAATTATACAACGATGCATCAAACATGTTTCATGATTTTGCTAAATAAGAAGCAGTCGATGACAAACAACAAAACACACTTAAAGAACTATTCAGTTTAGTACAAAATGATAAATCGATGTCTCAATTCATCGACTTACTATATAATATGAAGCACAAAAATAATATAGAAAAAAAGACTAAAAATATATGTAGTTTGAATCAAAAGGACAAGAGTGATGCTGACCCACTTGTCGATCTTGAAATTGAAGGATATCATGTTCAACAAGTCATTCTCAACTTCAGTTGACAAATAAATATCATGACACAAGATACATGGGAACAGTTGGGCAGACCTCAACTATACAAATCAGGCATATACCTCAAATTAGCTGAACAAGGACTGATCGAACCCATCGGGGTTTGGAGAAATGTCGATACAATAAGAAAAGGAATATCGACTAAAATTGACTTTGAAATTATCAACCCTAAGGAAGGATTGAGCTCCTTCCCATGCTTGGTAGGTCGACCATTGGGAAGAAAAATGAAAGCATCAATATCCTTAGACAAGGAAAGAATAAAATTAGAAGGGAATGGACATAAAGTTATCATCCCCATTCATCCTTCCCAAGGATAACCGTGGACCAAACCTATTGATGAAGAAGTAAACATTCAACAACTATACCAAATACACAATAATGAAGACTATATTGAACCCAATAATTATTGTGAACTTCATCTAGGGAACCAGGACTCGGTTGGATATAACTCAGATGCAAAATTATACGATTCGGAGATTGAAAATTATGAAACAGAAGCACGAGGTTGCTGGACGATTCAAGCTATCTAGAAGAAACCAAAACCACAATGATTTTTTGTATCGACTATCCCAAAAATATATGAGAAACGAATAAGGGAATACCCTTCATTAGCGCCAATAAAAATAGATAATAAACAAAGTTTTCGGTATAAGAAAAGAGAATCACTAGTTCTCCATGTAGAACAGGTCTCTACATACCTAGGTGAACATGGCCAAATCCAAAGCCTGGTTGAAACGTTTACAGGACAAGCTACTCGATGGAGGGACACCAACCAGTCGAGATTGCAAACATGGACAACATCTTTAACTTTTTTCATAGAAAGATTCAGAGGAAGGAAATTAACAAAAGAGGCACAAATACCTGTCTTCATCCAAGGACAAGACCTAGAAAAAGATATACAAACTATGTGAAATAGCGTGGATAAGAGTTGGTTACAAAGACGAACGTATATGGCCACACCTGCTTCCCTCGACATTAGATGACCTACTTAAAAATTGGTACAAAATGGAAGAATCATGAGGCAAAACATTCTTATGGAATGAACTTAGAGAGAATTTCATTAAGTACTTTATCTTTATACCGGAAGACACAAATCTAGTTGAAGCTACAAAACAGATAAAAACATTTATACAACTGACTAGTAACGAATCGACACAAATAAAATCCAATTAAATATAGCATGCTATAACATTCGGTCTGACAAAATACCACAGTCGACAAGACTCCAATTAGAAAATGAATGCACATATGGAAGGAGTTTTCAATGGAAGATCGGTCACCCAGAAAAAATGAGACCAATTAAAACAATATTAAAAATTGAGTCGACTGACAATAACGATACCGAACGAATGACAGTAGCAAACTTTTCAGCAACATTTTCAAGTTCAAAGAAGGAAGTCTACAGATTAATGAAAGTAAAGCACTAGAATGAATGGATGCAAAATTAAAAACTAAAGAAATTGACATTTCTAACAATAATAGACTGAAAATGACAAAGATTGGTGATTATTGGAGTGAAGAACAAACCACAGAGATTGTCGACCTATTAAAAGAATTTCAAGATTTATTTGAATGATACTACAAAGACATAAAAGGATTGGTAACAAAAATGGGCGAGATGAAGATAGACATCAAACCTGATGCTCGACCTATGAAGAAAAGACCTTATAAGTTAGCTCATAAATATAAATAAATAGTCAAAAAGGAGATCAACAATATGCTAATAGCTGGAATAATTTATCCCATCGACTAGTCGAAATGGGCAAGCCCGATGGTCATCCAACCGAAAAAGAACGACCCGATAAAATTATGAATCTGTGTCAATTTTCGTGAATTAAACAAGGTTACCTTAACAAATCCATTCTCGACTCCATACACCAATGAAATCCTAAACGAATTTGCAAAACATGAGTTCTATTCATTTACAGATGGATTCTCAAGATATAATTAGGTGCAAATAGCCAAACAAGATCAGAAAAAGACAACATTTTTATGTGAATTTGGTTCATTTTCCTACAGAGTCATGCCATTTGGTATTAAAAATGCACATGCAATATTATCAAGAATAGTTGTAAAAACATTTCAAGAATACATCTACAAAACAATGGCAGTATACTTCGATGACTAGACGATATATTCTATTTTGAAAGATCACTGTAAATGGTTAAGGATTATGTTGGAACGCTGGCGACATATCCGTATATCTCTCAATATAAATAAATCTATGTTCTTAACCCCTATAGGAATTCTTCTAGGACATATTGTATGCAAAGAAGGTATCAAAGTAGACTTTGCAAAGATAAAAAGTATCCTCGACTTAAAATCACCAGTGAACCTAAAACAGGTCAGAATACTGTTAGGACATACAGGGTACTGTAGAAAATTCATTCAACACTACTCTAATATGACATACCCTCTCGAAGAACTGTTAAGAGAATACCAAGAGTTTAACTGGAGAGAATAATGGGATACATCCTTCGACACATTAAAAATAAAATTAGTTGAAGCACCCATTCTTTGATTTTCAAACTGGTTGATCAAATTTCATGTGCACATTCATGCCTCGGGCTTAGCAATAAGAGCAATCTGGACACAACCTGGTGAAGATGGCATGGGCTACCCAATCATATACAGTAGTAGAAAATTAAACAAAGCTGAACACAACTATTCCATGAAAGAAAGGGAGGCATTAGGTATGTTCTTTGCTCTTCAAAAATATCGACGTTACCCATTAGATAACCCCTTTATATTCTATACAGATAATCAAGCATTAAACTACCTTGTCAATAATCCTTTTCCCCATGAGAGAATCTATCATTGGCTATTACCATTCCAAGAATTTGAATTCGAAGTTGTAGTTAGACAAGATAAGCTAAATGTCGGGCCCGACCACTTATCGAGAATCGACAGGGGGGAGGAACTGACATGAGTCAAAGATGACCTGCCGGATGCACACGTATTCCAAGTAGAAGATGTTCCTACAGAATTAGAGGAAACAATGCAATTTCTAGAGAATGGCCAAGCACCAGAAGGCATGAACACTAAGAAAAAACAAATTTTAGCCATGAAAGCATCCCGTATACCATAATGAATGGATTCCTATACAAAATGGGTTTAGATTAACTACTCCGTCGATGTGTATTAGAACATGAATGAGAAAACATTATGCATGAAGCACACTATGGACCCGAAGGAGGACATTTTCAGTCGGATACAACCTCAAAGAAAATCCAACAATCAGGACTATGGTGGCCAACGTTATACAAAGATTTTAAAAAGTTTGTGAGCAAATGTGATCACTGCCAACGTCTAGGTAAACCACTACCTAGTACAGAAATGCCTCTAATATCAGTAAACCCAAGCCTCATATTCAAAATCTGGGCTATCGAATTTATAGGTCCATTTCTAGTACCAGCAAAAGGGACAGATGCAAGGTACATCATAACAACAATTGAATATGTTACTAAATGGGCAGAAGCATAACCTGTCGACACCTGTTTGAGTGAGGTAGATGCTAAATTCATATATGAAAACATCATCACTAGGTTTGGCTGTCCTATAACGTTAATCAGTAACCAAGGCTCACACTTCATGAATAAAAAAATTATAGCACTGACCGAACAATTTAAAATCAACCATCGATGAAGCACAACTTATCACCCTCAGTTGAATGGGGCAATAGAAGCATTTAACAAAACATTGATGAAAGGTTTAACAAAAATCTGCAATACCAATAAAGATGACTAGGATGAGAAAATCCCTGCAGTATTATGGACGTATAGAACATCATATAAACATTCAACCAACCAAACACCCTTTCGACTAGTCTACGACCAAGAAGCAGTCGTTCCTTTACATTTTCGAGAGCAAACACCAATAATAGTTGACATATTACATATCAATGTCAAAGAAGCAAGAAAATATCGACTAATGCAATTAACCAAACTAGAAGAACACAGACTACTTGTTATACAACATAAAAAAATTTAGAAGTAGCAACAGAAGGCCTGGCACAACTGAAACATCAAAAATGAGAATTTGTCGATCGGAGACCTGCATTACTATACAACAACCGGGTGAAAGGAAAACCTAAAAAGCTACACAAAGAATGGATGGGACTGTATATTATCATAGAAATCAATGCCAATGGATCGATTCGACTAAGAACATTACAGGGTACAATATTTCAGAAGCTAGTAAATGGTTCCCAACTAAAACGGTACCAAAATTTAAAAAAAAAATGGTTATGTAACTGTTGCATAAACCTATAAAAAGAATAAACTTAAAACCCAAAAATCAAGAAAAATAAAAATAAAATTTGAGAGGTGTAGTAGACCATTCAACAATAATCGACATTTTTGCCATCGACATACCACATATCGACCATACCTTCATCATCTACAAGAGGACAAAAACGTCAAATCAACCCATCATGACTACAATTAGAGGGAGTGTCGAAACCATAATGTATTAACTCAACCTTCATTAGAGCTTCCTTCACCATCAAATCTGGCATCAATAACACCATTGAAAAGATCGCCATCTGCTCTGCCTATAAATACTATGCGAGTTGAAAATCACATACTGTTTCATCAAGATCTAGAGCGATAGAATTACCATACCTCCTTGAGAAAATCAAATACCAAGAAATCCGAACAGACAACAGAAAAAAATGGCCCCAAAACAAACCATATCCACAAAAGCCAAAATAAAAGAGTTGGTATCCACCATAATTCCATTAGTAAAATGATTAAAAAACATAAAAAACGTGAAAGTGCAGGAAGGATTGTGGGAAAAATATTGGACAGAAATCAAAGAATGGGCTTACCAGGGTCAATAAAAAATGACGGAGGAAGCGCAGAAGGTTTATTAAGTTTATGAATACACTGCTCATGGAAATATTTGGAGGAACAAAGGAAACCATTGTTAAATTCATAATCAGTTGGTAGCACAACAGGAAGTTTTACTTCGACACACCAGTGGAAATATCAGCTAAAGCCATTTACAAGCTCACTGGGCTATCCAACAAAGGTGAACTTATCCCTGTATGCATTAAGGAAGGGTTAGTCGAAAAACTAACAAGAACACCAATCGAAAAGAACTCAAAGGGGTTGATAATAGGGAAATTCCAAGTTACCACACCCAAAACGGTGGACAAAATCGTGTCCATCGGCCTAACTGTCACAGGACATGGCTGTGACTTGAAGCTCAACATGCTGGAAGTATTCGACTGCATAGTAAGCACAGGAAAGATACATCATCGGGATCAATACGTGGCCGACATACTCAAATCTATCTACGAGAAGTGCCAGGAATCATGTGCAATGATCAAATCCCCATTATTCTTAATATGGATAGAAATGTACCACTTATGTCCAGTCAAGCATAAAGACTTATTGGAGCCGACCAGGTTTCATATGTGCCATTTTAAGCCATTTTTAATGGCTAGAAACCCATTGGAATAGGAAGAAAGCAAAGTATTCCTGGAGCATTGGTTCCAAAACCTAAAAATCCAAACAGCCAGATGGAGGTTGCCTCAAAACATTCGAAGATGTCTACCTCCTACATCACACATACAACTGGAACTAGAGCATACAATAGTATGGCACAATCAAGGGTCTACAACAAAGGAAAAACCACTCGACTACTATCCAACTGTCAAGGAGATATTTATAGAGCTGGAAAGATAGACCAAAACCGACACCCCCATATCAGAGGTTGCAATAGAAAATAATCAAGCTGTTATAGAGCCATTGACAGGCCAGGAGAAGGAAGAAGACTATGAATTCAACCTTCATATTAGGACTTTCACCTTAGGAGACATTTTGACAGAGGGACAAAAACCCCTCCAAATTTAAAATACACCAACTGAAGAGCATGCGGTCATATCGACAAAACAACATATTATCACCCCGACTCATCAACAGGATGGAGGAGAAGAACAGATAGAGGAATATATTCAATCAGATAACCTAGAGTATTCTATGACAAAAGAAAATTTAAGAACAATAGCAAAGGAAATAACAGCCTCAAGGAAAAAGAAATAGGATTAGGGAAAAGGGAAAGGGAAGCGTAAACTATTTTTATCAAAGTAGAAAGATGAAGAAGAACTACTGGTTACTACTGTCGACATCCTAGAAGATGCTACAGGAAATAAGGTATCAGTCAAGACACAATTCAAGCAGTTCATTGACTCAGGAGCAAAACAAGGTAGACCAAAAATGGTAAGAACTGCTACCCCACTCGTAATAAATCATATTGACTTAACCACAGATTCCCCAAGACTGTCTCCCACTAGAATAACACAAGAATCAACCGCGACCATATCAACAAGATATAATGAGTTAATACCTGAAATCCTTAAGGAAAATATGGATAAATACGTTGAACTTCAATAATTTATCAATTATTTTCCAAATCTATTCCTTAAAGCCCAGCAGATCAACACCACCCACAAAATTGTCGAGTCAATGTCTGCCTGGAAAAGACTCATTCCACAACCTGCCCAAGTTCCATCACCACCATCAGTCATAGGAATCATCAAATCATCGTATGTTCGAAACCTCGATCCGACGTCCACTGTAGTCGCAACCCACATCTCATCATTCACACCAACATTCCAAAACTATCTAGCCCATGATGAAGAGAGGGGACCACTTTCCCTAGAAGATAACCATGCAGCCTTAGATGCCGAAATCGACAACCTTATGAAAGATGAAGGAATTGACAACCCTTTCGACCCTCAAATAGAAGTCGAAGGCTCAATATAAAAAAATATTTCGACCATGCCCATAACCCCATACCATTCAGCGTTACCACCACCATTAGAACCAAAGTCTCAGCACAATCCAAACACTCCATCTTCACCACCAGTAGAAGCACAAACAACAACAAACCCATCTCAAAAACCCAATGAACTAATCCCACCACAGCATAAGTTCAGTCCACTGAGAATCTGCCTACTTAAGAATAGCAAAATCCACAGTAGCAGGCAAAATCAGTATCGGCAGGATCAGAAGTGGGCCATAAGTCCAAGTATAAGAGTAAGAGAAAAGACAAGAAGAAGAAGGAAGAACAACATAAACAAAAAAAAATGACAACTATCCACCTTCATCAACTAGGATCAACTTCTGCATTTGAAACACCAAAGCTAAGAGATGGAGAGCTAGATATACTCTTGGAAGCAATAACCAAAGAAGCATCAACCAGAAACCGAACAAAATAAGAAAGAATTGAAAAAATGAAAGTAGAACAAGTTGAATTCCTGAAAAAATGTAGGACTTTGACACAAACAGTGATACCATGAATGGCAGATACCAACAACGACAAACAATTGGAAAAATCATACCAGTTGTTTGAAAGTGTCATGTCAAACCAACAGATGCAGCTGCAGATTAAGAGAGACGAGCAAAATGAAGAAACTTATGTGCTAATAAGACAATAGTACACAGCATTTTTCGAACCACATAAGGTGTTGTAGGACCACTTAGAAGTGTCTTTCACCACTAAAGAAGTACTACGGAGTTGGTACACGCATTATGGACAAGTATTTCAGTAGGCTCGACAAACCTGTGAGCACATCCAGAACTTAGAAAAACAACAAGGTCTGGATGACACCATGAGAAAAATAATACAGGACTAGATCATATTAGAAACAACAAAATTAGAAAAGCTAGAAAAATAAGTAGATCAATGGATGACCCAGGCACTTCCAAGCATCAACACACTCAACAGGATCTGCCCACAGATGAGAAGATTTTTAGATACAGCAGATGAAAAGGCTAAATTGCTAGGACCTAACTTGGAAAACATTACAGATTGTTCAATTCAAGAGAATATTTTGACTCTATCAAGCCTCACAACCTTGACAATCGATATCCAAAATGCTCTACGTAGTTGGGTAGAGTTTCAACACCAACTGGCCATCAAAGTAGAAGCTATTGTAGAAGTCTGTGTTCAGAAACAACCATCCATTCGTTTACACAGTCCATGAAGACAAAGTGAATGTAGTAAGTATTCCAGATAGCATATTTTTGAGTACGTTCCCTATTTATTCAAGATGAAGAAATATTTTGTTCCTGGGGGAGATGTTGGAGGAGCTAGTCAGTGAGCCAATTAGTCGAGTTAACCAACTAATCAGAGATTAGGTTGGCCTCCAAAGGTCATGTTCATTGACTGAACCAATAAGTATTCACTCATAACTGTTTTGTAAATCATATATAATAGGTTGTTGAGCCAGTTAAGAACTTGGTTTAGTTTGATATATGTATGGACCCTCATGTGATGCTATAATATAATCTATTATTCCTTTACCTGTTTTTGTCTCTTGTCTTTATATGTTTATATGATTATTTATGTGTATTATTGGTAACCTTATGTTATTTGTGATATTACAACACAAATCAGGATCCCGTAAGGAGAATAATAGGAAGTATGAAGAGCCAAGCAAGAATACAGGAAGATAATCAAACAAACATACAGTAGCAGAAGCATGCCAAGGATTGGTAGAATCAAGTCAGTAGCCTACCATTAAGGAAACTCAAAGATTGTAATTTGTTTAATGAAGATCATATCGTGGAATATTTGGGCCTTAAATAGTTCCCTAAAATCAAAGATATTTATCAAGAATATCAAGAGAACAAATCCAACCATAGTGTTTCTTCAAGAAACTAAGTGTCCATCGACTCAGAACCAGGAAATTGGAAAGAAAATTTGGAAGGGAAGTGAAGGGATAGGCATAGATTCAAGAGGCTATAGGTTGACATAGGTTGGAGGAAGAATGTGAGTCCTTCAGAGACACTATTAACGAATTAAGACTAGTAGACATCACCCGAGGGGAATTTTGGTTTACATGGAACAATACGAGGATGGGGGACAAACACATTGCTTCTCACCTGGATAGATTTTTTGTTTCAGAATCAATAATGTACTTAGGAAGTGAAATTCATTCAAAAATCCTTCCAAGAGCAGGATTGGATCACTAGCCAATTGAATTAATCTTGAGCGACCTGGGTTCGCAATTCAAAAAACCATTCACATTCAAACAATTTTGGCTAGGGAATCCATATTTTTATAAATAGATCAATACTTGGTGCGTTGAATGGTGGAGAAGAAAGGAGGTTGACATAGGTTGGAGGAATAATATGAGTCCTTCAGAGATGCTATTAACAATTTAATACTAGTATATATTACCTTGGGGGAAGGTTGGTTTACATGGAACAATAAGAGGATGGGGGATAGACACATTGCTTCTCACTTGGATAGATTTTTGGTTTCAGAATCAATAATGCACTTAGGAAGTGAACTTCATTCAAAAATCCTTCCAGGAGTAGGATCAAATCACTAGCTAGTTGAGTTAATCTTGAGAGGCCTCGGTTCGCAATTCAAAAAACCATTCATGTTCGAACAATTTTGGCTACGGAATCCAGATTTTTCTAAAAAGATCAAGACTTGGTGCGTTGAACTAAGCAAATGACCTGACCGGAGTATGTACAAGTCCCAATAGAAGCTAAAAGGACTAAAGGAAAGTGTAAAAAAATGGAAAAATGAGGAGTTTGACAATATATTTGCATACAAGAAGATTCTGGAAACTCAGTTGCAGGAGGTCCAGACCATATAGATGAATAATGAGTACACTACCAATTTACATATGGAAGGAAAGGCAAGAAGAAATTATTTGTCACCAAAAATCAAGGAATCGATGGCTAGAAGTGGGGCAGAGAAATACAGAATTCTTCCAACATTCAACTATCTAGAACATATCTCATAAAAAAATATTCTCAATTAATAATTCCAGGGGGTGAAGGATGGAAACTAGGGAAGAAATAGAAACAACCCTGAATTATCATTTCAAGGACATAATGTTTGAACGAAGACGGGATAGAAGGGGGACATTGATCAAATAACAAGGCACATCCCTTCTCTTGTTTCCCAAGAACAAAATGAACTACTAATGAATCCTATCTCTGTCGTTTAGGTAGAGGAAGTTATTTCTAGATGGTAGAGGGAAAAGCCTTTGGCCCATATGGATTCATGATGAGCTTCTTTCATCATTTCGAGGAACTCATCAATCTAGAAGTTTGGAATATAGTAGAAATTTTCGGGGGGTTCAAGGAATATTTTTCTAGGGTCCAATGCTACCTTTATCACTCTCATACCAAAGTGTGAAGAGGGCATTTTTCTAGACAAATTTACTCCCATAATCATGTGCAATGTATTCTACAAAATCATAACCAAGTTGATTGCGAATAGACTCAAACCCCTCCTACCCTACCTGATCTCCCTAGAACAGTTAGTGTTTGTAGATGGTCAACTAGTAACGGGTGGTATCATATTGGTCCATGAAATGTTTCTTTCTATTAAAACGAAGGAATCCCGAGAATGATGGTGAAACTGGATATAGCTAAAACCTATGAAAAAATTAAGTGGCAATTTATTAGAAGTATGCTAACAACTTTTGGTTTCCAGGTTAAGTGGGTTGAGTGGATAATGAACTTAGTTTCCTGATCCTTATTCTCCCTTCTGGTAAATAGAGTGTCATTGGGTCGTATCAATCCATCGAGGGGGATAAGATAGGGAGATGCCTTATTCCCTTTTCTCTTGATTCTTATGGTGGAAGGATCGAGAAGGTCAATTTCGTCATTGAGAGAAAACAATGATCTCATAGGGCTAAGAGTTCAAGGAAATGTGGATAAACAAACTCACCATTTATTTTTGTACGATACCATGATGATCGGGTACCCCTCGGTCTAAGAAGCTAGGAATATCAAAGACTTTCTTTCCAATTTGGAGGTGGAAGATAACTACCCTTAAAAGTCAAATTTGTTGTAGTGTTTGCATGTGGATGATAGAGAATGATTTCACAAGTGCAATATCTTTCAAAGAATCGAAAAGTTGTTGTAATGGCTTGATGAAATGCCACTACTACCTCAGATAATTTTGCAGGCATTTGAAAAATGGGAGTTTGATTTTTTCAGACCTATTAATCCACCAGGGAAGCGAACGGGTGCAAGATACATTATTGCTGCAACAAATTAATTGACTAGATGGGCTGAAGCAACACCAGTAAAGGATTGGACTGTTGCGACTGCTGCTGAATTTTTGTTCGATAATGTAGTGACTAGATTCGTATGCCCAAATATTTTGATAAGTGATTAGGGAACACACTTTGTTAATTATATAATCGAATAATTGACTTAAGAATTCCAAACCCAACATAGAAGACTACACAAAATCACCCACAAGCGAATGGTGTTGTCGAGGCATTCAACAAGATCCTCAAGAATGCATTAATAAAGATTTGCAACTTTCAAAGAGATGATTGGGACCATAAAAATTTTGTGGTACTGTGGGAATATCGCACAATGTGACAGAAGTTGACATGCCAAACTCCATTCCTATTAGTATATGGGCAAGAGGTTGTTATGTCGATGGAATATATTGCACCAAGTCTAAGACTTGCTACAACTAATGAAATGACTGATTTCAGTGTAGTCGAAGAAATATTATCGCAGCTTGTACAATTAGAGGAATGATGTTTTTCGGCAGGTTATCACAAAAATTTTGATAAGGAATGACATAAAGTATGGCATGACCGCCACATCAAGAATAAACATTTTCAGGTCAGAGGACTTGTCCTCCTAGATGATAGTAAGTTTTTTAAGAACCGTGATAAGCTAAAAACACATTGGATGGGGTGCATGTTTTCATTTAAATCAGACAATGAGTCTTAGTACAACTACATGAACTATATGGAACACCTTTCAAAGGATTGGTGAATGGAATTCATCTAAAGACTTACCAGGATAATTGCGACTTGGTCAAATGGAAAGAAAAAGAAGACATAGAATTATAACTATTAGTTCTGTAACAAATATGGTTATTTGGTCACAAAATTCCTCTGAGTTGTAATAAAGAAAAAGTGTCGATCAAATATCTACCTGTGGAAGATGAAAAAAGGCCGCAAAGACTCTCCATATATCGCAAAGGAAAGAAAGGCGTCGATGACTAAATCTCGGTCGCGGGAAGAAAATTCCTTTCCATGATGGAATTTGGTTGGAAAAAGACAACTCACCGTAGTTAAATCCCTGCCACCTTTCCAATTATTGCTCGCTCGTGTGAAGGAAATACTAATTGAATGGGTGAATGTATATCATCTTTGCACCAAATTTTCATTCATTCTATTTACACTCGACTGAGAAAGATGAGTTATTATGTCTGCACCTATAAGAGCCAAGGAACTTTTTCACATATTATGGTCATCTCTATATCTAGTAAAAGCACAGTTGCAGAATCAAGTGTTGAGACACCTTCACTTACAACCATCATGGAAGACTCTACCACATTTGTTCCACCGATGACTATGGTTATAGATGAAGTTGAACACATACCATTCATCCCTGAAGTGAGGTTAGGACAAGACCCACCTGACATGTCGAAGGGTAAATGGTCTAGTAGTCATAAGAAATAAGCAACACCACCACAAGAAGTTGAAGAACTAGGCTCTGTGAGCATGCTTCTAGATTATATTTCACCCCATTTAGTTGATGCACCTAACTGATCAAAATAGGAAAAAATGAAAAGTATCTATTGGTAAAACCGACTGTTTCGATAGGAGTTCAGATAACAATGAATAATGATAAGATCCCGCGACTTCATCCTCAACGTTAAAATAATATCAAGATATATTAGGTGATGTCAATGAACTTTTGTTTTCATCGAAAGAAAAATTGGACAACAAAAGGCTTGGACAGTGTTGATGGGATAAATTACGAAGGATTCAAAATAATGGAAGAGAAGTTGGAGCCAAGTTTTGTGGCAAAGAAGTCACATGACAATGAATGATGATCAAATTCATGAAGCATATGTGCCAGAACATTTTAA
>LPNX011048770.1:188398-234010 GCA_001517045.1 Pseudotsuga menziesii
AGTTCTAACTTGCTCTAAAAGTAATCCTATCAGCCTAGAGTACTAGTTAAATTTTGCACCCCTCTAACCGAATCTATCACTATGTGCACTGAAAAGATTGTTATGTTGATGAAAAACTGTAGTCATAGAAATGAAGGTCAGAGACGGTGTATTGATCAATCAAGTTAGAGAATCAAACAAGATTGTTCATAATATGAATAAAACAATCAAAGAAACATAGCAGAAATCTAAGACTTTGGAGGGGAATAGGAACAGGCTCGACATACTCATAACACTTGCTTGCAACAATTTCACTGATGAAGGCATTACGCATGAGATGTATGTAGAATCCAAATTGTTTCGACTTGGTGAGATTGCAGAAAACTTCTGCAAGAAGGTCATTGAGTTGGAAGCACAAGTGAAACAGAGTACACCTCTAGAAGCACTGGAAGAGATAAGAAAAGAAGCAATTGAATCTACGAAGAGAATAGAAGAGGCGAAGGAACTTTGTGCGAAAGAGGTGGAGTAAGTTTCTTAGGTGTGGGAAGCTTTAATCAGCAATGGTGAGTTGGAGAAAATCAAAAAATAGTTGTGCACTACTGAGACATAGGTGAACCAGTTGAAGAGTGAAATGAGGAAGATGTCGTCGACATGAAGAGGCTATAGCAACAAATCACAATAATCACAGGGGAAACAACAAAAGTGAACCGAGATGATCTCAAAACTATAATAAGAGGTTCAAAAAATTACAGGGATTATTCAACCTATACATAAAAAATTACGACAAGCAATACAGTCAACACGACTTACAACTTTCAGAACACATCGGTTCCGAACTTGTGGAAATTTTGAAGAGGACGAAAGTAGAAGTATGGGAGGAGATTGCATGGATAGTGAAAATATTTTAGGATTTACAAAGTAAGGTTGTCACAATTAAGGTTTCATACTAATGTGGCTCAGGACGAGCCATATGTGAGTGTTGGGGGCCAGTTGTCCCCACGGGGACTTCACTTAGTGAACATCTCACATAGCACGTGAGATCATGGGATATTAAAGAATACCCTTAATTTCAAGAGATATTGACCCAAACACTTTTTGTTGAAACCTCCTCCCCACCCCTTTTTATACCTCAATCCTTATAAACCACCCTACCCACCCCCACCTTAAACCCCTCATCCCCCCAATACCTACAATATATTGGTTTGATTTTTAATAATTTTAAAACCCACAATATGAACTAACGTGATAGGATATTGGTCAACAAGTGAAGCCCCCATGGTTGTCCCTAAGAAAATTTAAATAGAATTCGACCATAATTCTGTTTGGAAAGATAAATATTTCAGTCACAAGAAGAGTTGCAATGGAAGAAGAGTCTATGAAGGAAGAGAATCTGTGACAGAAAGACCAATGACAAAAGGAACCATGACAAAATAATAGTAGAACTGTTGAAAAATATAGTTTGGTTGATTGTGGGTAAGGAGTTAGTTATAATAAATCATGCTTTTGGTAATAAAGCATAATTTTATTTTTGGGCTGATAGTTCCTATTTTCAGTTGTAGTTGAATGTATGAAAATAGAAATGGAAGTCTCTAAGCTAAACAAAAAGAGTTGGTTGATTAAGATAGGTAGAAGCTTATAAAAGGGAAAACCCAAGCTGTTTGCAAGGTTGAGGTTGGTTGGTGGTTAGGTAGTGAAGGTCATGTGTGGATAGAGAGAGGAGTAAAGGAGAGATGAAAGAAAAAGTCCCAAACCCTGAGAAAATGAGAGGACAGAATTTTGTATGATTTGTAAAGAATTTATAGAGAAGATTCTACAAGCTAAGTGCACAAACAAAAGGTTCTAACATATTTCTCATGCTAGATGAAGAGCGCCTTTGTGGTTTTTCCCAGATGGGTTCCCACGTTAACTATTGTCTCTATGTTTCATTGATTAATGTGTTTATGTTGAATGCATGTATGTTGTGAATAAATAGATATGAATATGTCACGCTACATATGTTTATGAGGAATCCCATATATGTATGTGTCGCATCGGTTATTGAATGAATATGTGATAAGGATGCTATTTTGAATATTGTAATATGGGTAGACTAGTAATTAGGCTATTATAATGAATGGATAGAAAAGGAATAAGAAATATAATCCTCAAATCCGGTTGAGTAATTTGATAAATTAATGCACACATAGAGAACCCTACGTAAAAACAGAAACCTAGTTTCGATAATTGCTAATAAGATATCTCGGGAAAGACTGCATATGCATTGTAGGTGCATTTGATAGTGTCCTCCTTAATCGGGACAATATATTGGGATTTTGTTTCCGACTAAGGATCTGAACCTGGTTGGACGGGAGAGGAAGGGAAATACTTGACACATTTTTCAAAATTTTACCCTCCAATGAAAAAAATTGCATTAGATGTTATTGAGCAAAAACCTAGTTGCAAAAATCATCAAAATAGATAATTTTTGATCCATGAATTCACTAAAGAGGGGTTTGCTAGTGGTACTATGATGTTGCAATTCTAATGGAACTAACGATTTTTCCATCCTAGCCTTATTTATTGATTTATGGTGATTTTCAACTCACTACCAAAATCCATTCATGGACACTTGGGGAATTTAAATGAGGGGCATAAAAACTGAACTCAGCAATCAAATTGAGTTCCATAACCTCCTAACAAAAATTTTGGGAAAGGCCAATATGACAACACTTTTTTTCCCTCACTTGGAAAAATTTTCAAAAACTTTCCCTCTAATGAAAAAATCACATTACATGTTGTTGAGCAAAGACTAGATATGGGTGTCCCTAGCTATATTATGATGTCACAATTCCAACAAGGATGAAAATTTTTCCATGTAAGCACTTAGCAATTTATGGTGTTTCAACTCACTACCATAATCCATTTAGGTACACTTGAAAATTTCCAACAAGGGGCATAAAAATAAACTGAGCAATGGAATTGAGTACTGTAACCTCCTTTAGGTTTATTTGGGAAAATCCAATATGAACATGATGCCCATTCCCTCAGTCGAAACATTTTTCAAAACCTTTCCCTCTAATTAAAAATTACATTGCATGTTGCTGAGCAAACCCTAGTTGTAAAAACTGTCAAAATCGACAACGTTTAGTCCATGAATTTGTTGTATAGGAGTGCCCCTATCTATACTTCGATGTCACAATTCCAACAAAATTGGCATTTTTTCCATCTGAATCTAGGTTATCTATTTACAAAAAATCAAAAGTAACGATGTCATTTTTATGGTCGTGGAGTGATTCACAAAATACGAAGATTTTTGTGGAATTCAAAATACATATACTACAAGCCAAGTGGAAATTTGTTTACAAATAAAACTCATAGAATTCATGGATCTCCTAAGGTAATAATAAGTGATAGAGATCCAAAATTCATAGGAAATTCCTGGAAAGAGTAATGAAAGTTAAGGGGAACAACACTAGTTATGATATAATCATATTATCCACAAGCAGATGGTCAAATCGAAATAGATAACAAATGTTTAGACGGTTATCTTCATTGCTATTTTTGGACAAGAAATATCAATAGGTCTATTGGCTAATGGTGGTATAATACCACCTCTCACACATCTAAGATGTATCTAATTGAATTTATCAAGTTCATAGTATCACATCCCTTTTGCAAGATGATACCTATGTATAGGAAATAGACTCATATATGGAAAATACTAAAATAAATTGCAAAATCTTAGAGAAAACCTTTAAATGGTCCAAAATAGAATGAAGCAACAAGGAAATAAAGATCGAAGTGAAAGACTTATTAAGGAGGGTGATTGCGTATTTTTGAGACTACAACCTTATAAGCAATCTATTTGAGACTACAACCTTATAAGCAATCTACTCTCGAACAAAAGAAGAATCGGAAAGTAGCTCTAAAATTTATTGGCCCTCCAAGATACTTCACAAGATTGAAAAGGTGGCTTATGAGTTAGACTTTCCTTCTCACATTCATAATTTTTATCATGTATATTTCATAGAAAGGGATTTGGGGCAAACTATGCCCCTGCAATTTAAACTTCAAAAGTTAGAAGAATAAGGAAGTTGATTCTTTAACAAAAAAAGTTAACATTTTTTGTCTCTTCAAAATAGAAGAATTATTGTGTACATAATCAAGTACAATAATATGACTCCGAAGAAAGTTATAAGGATAAAATGAGAGTTATAAGGAGAAAATGAGCAATTCTTGAAGAAATGTCCCCAATTACAAGCTTTTAGGGCAAAACCCTTTTAAAAGAGGGTGGTTATGTTAAGGTCCTATCCTGTATTTATGACTACCACATCACATAACACACAGTGGATGAATGATGATAGAGATCAAATGGCATTCATGTCTTATTTACATCACATCAAATCAACAAATATACGTGGGAAACAAACTTGTATGTAAAAATCAATAAATCCCATTTAGAATTGTTTGGAGTGTCAAGATGTTCATGTATCCTCTCTTCTTTAAAGTGAATTTAAGCATTTACAGTGAAATTTCAAACTAAAGAAAAATTTGGATGCAACATACCGAGATGAAATTTACTCTATTATTGAAATATATATTAAAAGACCACAAAAATAAAACATTGTGCAATCTAGAGTGAGTGAATGCAGAAACCTCTTAAATTCAAATCCCCAAATTTTAACCTACTACAACCACATCTAGGAAAAAAAATTATAATAAAAATAGGTGGAATAAAATCATGTAAAAACCCACAATAAAAACAAGGATAAAGAATCTCCATGGATCTAGGACTTTTGGAGATGGACCTCCATTCCACAAGCATGGAGAGAATAAGTGGCAAGTTACATCATGGTCACTTTACCTCCAACTTATCGTAAAGGAGATTCATTTGTATAGGCATTTTATCTTGTGTTCTGCATTGGACATATTGTAAAACGAGGTTGACACCTCTCAAGACATTGTTTGATGACTATTTATCATTCTCAAGGCATGGAGGCACTTTCATTTATATTTTTATGTCATCTACACAACTTTGTTCATAACACAATATTACCCTCTTCAAATGATTTCTTACACATCCACTAAAAAATATTGAGAACACCTAAAAATTGTGCCTTTTTGAATTGTTTCTATAACAAAAATATTGCTATCCATAATAATATAACAAGTATTTAAATTTACTTTGCTTAAAAAAATGCATATAAAAGCTAATGAATATTTATCATTCTCAAGGCATGGAGACACTTTCATTTATGTTTTTATGTCATCTACAAAATTTGGTTCATAACACAATATTACCCTCTTCAAATGATTTCTTACACATCCACTAAAAAATATTAAGAACACCTAACAATTGTGCCTTTTTGAATTGTTTCTATAACAAAAATATTGCTATCTCATCTCTAAATTTATAGATTCTTATGGACTTCATCTATATTTATAGATTCTTATTTGCAACAATGTAACAGGACCAAGTTTTCATTCTAGGCTATAACAGGACGCTAGCAAATTGGTAACCCCAAGAATTATTAGCACATACTCTTGCCCTCTTATTTCGCAAGACCTTCCATAAGTTTCAAAAGCAATGGGTGAATAGCTTAGAGTTCCTGCTTGACAATATTACTAAGGGAATTTGAGAATGGTAACGTTAGAAACATTGTGATGTAACCTCCTAAGCGATACGGGCAATTGACTCCCGTCTTCCTTTAAAACAAGAAACTCAGTAATTCTTCCGTAGTTTTCCTGTAGTAGTCTCTCCTTCAATATTCTTCCTTCCTGCAGCCAAACAACCGACGTTCATTCACTGTTTTGGACATTCAAAGAAGACTTGAAATTTACTTAATACTTGAGCAGACAAAGTAAAGAAAAGGAATGACAACTCCTCCAACAACTTACGGTCATGGATTAATGTTTTAACATTCCGTACTGAAGAATTGGTCAATTATTTAGCTACTGTATGCAACATAAAAGGAAAGTAATATAAAGACAAACGCATTTGAGAATCCTTGCTAGTGTAAAGCTGTACTTTTAACATAATAATAGTATTATGCAAAGCAAATAAGTTTAGATCTAAAATACATGAGGTATAGAGCTTTGCATCAACTCGATTAATAAATATACTAATAGATAGAGGTCACATGTATTTATTTCTCGGTTTTGATGAAGTGTCACTCCATACAGCAAGGTTTAGATGGGTATTTATTAATAATTTCCATTCTAGAGAAAATCTGTTAAGATGACTTTTCACTCATTTTATGGATAAAACATTTAACAAAAGATTACTAACTAGCAAATATCAAGGTGTTTAAAAAATTCAACATGAAGATGGATCTATGATGTCTCATGTTTTTTTATTGGTGTTTAAGCACAAAATTTTGGATGAATCTATGATGTCTCAGACTTTTATTTATATGAGTGTTTAAACACAAAATAAGGTAGCATAAAATTCTTTGTGTTTAAAAAATACAGGTTGAAATAAATTTACTTACATATACTTAGAGAGGTTAGCTTAACCTGTTGTCACCAATAAATTTTCTTTGTTATGTGTTTGGTTCCCAAAAAAGTTACCTCAACTGATTTTAAGTATCATACTATCATATTATGGAATCAAGTTCAATTCTTCTAGAATCAAGTTCAATACTTTTGGATTCAATAGCAAGCGGCAATGAAGAATGTCGTCCAACAAAAGTTGAGAAAAGTGGAGAAGAGGAATTATTTAGAAGAATGCCATCCAACAGAAATGGAGAAAAGTGGAGAAGAGGAATTGTTTAGAAGAGTTGGTCAATTCTTTAGCTACTATATGCAACATACAAAATACAAGCCCATTTGAGAATCCTTGCTAGTGTAAAGTAGTACTTTTTAACATGATAAAGCAAAGGAAATAAGTTTAGATCTACAATACATGAGGTATAGAGGTTTGTATCAAAAAGATTAATGAATATACTAATAGATAGAAGTGAGATGTATTTATTTCTCAGCTTTGATGAAGGGTCAGATGTACTTTCCAAAGACATAGATGAAAAAATGCCAACACTATAAAAATTAAACAAGAAGTTTTCATACTTATAAAAAAAAGCTCAATATAGAATATGGGTATTTATTAAAAACATTCATTATAGGGTAAATCTTTTAAGATGACTTTTCACCTATTTAATGGATAAAACATTTAATAAAATTATACTAAAGAGTACATAACATCGTGTTTAACAAAATAAGCATCAAGATGGATCTATGATGTCTTAGTTTTTTTGTTGGAGTATCGGTACAACAACATGGTATAATCCGAGTACATATGGGAATATAAAAATGTGGAATAATAGCCCTAGTGATAGGGCCCTTGTGCTGGGTTTCAAATGTTCATCAACATCTGCATGTTTTGGTGTAACAACAAAACTTACATGGTATCAGAGCACCTCAAACGTTCCATTTTTTTAATTTTTGTGGGTGTTTAAGCACAAACTAAGGTAGAAAAAACTTTTTGTGCTTAAAAAATATCATGTTGAAATAAATTTACTTACATATAGTTAAAGAGGTTAGCTTAACCTATTGTCACCAATATTATTAGGTGTTTGGTTCGCTAAAGGTTATCTCAATTGATTTCCATATTATGGAATCAAGTTCAATTCTTCTCGATTCAACAACCAATTGCAATGAAGAATGCCATCCAACAAATGTGGAGAAGCTAGGTTGTACTGAGGAATTGTTTCTTAAAAAAAAATACACATATAGTCATGGAAATTGTCCACAAATTTTGGGGAAAATGTTTCCTTAAAAAAGGTATACATATATCCAGATAGTATGGCAAATTTTATTATATCAAACTTTAAATAAAACACTTCAAAAAACAAAGAATAGATACACACTGGGTACCATTTCAATATCTTCCCATGTATTTTGGATCAGATCCCATTTCAAATTCTTCCAATGTATTTTGGGGTAGATAGTGTTTTAAGGTTTGCATTTTGTGTGGAATGTTGGGGCAGATTGTGTTTTAAGGTTTTCATTTCTGTGTGGAATGTTCAAACTTCTATTCTTTTGTTAATTTTTAACTGAAAAAAAACTTTGGCCTTAGAATAGAAATTTACATAAAAACAAGAACATATACTCTTGGATATTGTCCAAAAATTTTGGGGAAAATGTTTCCTTAAAAAAATTATACATATATCCAGATAGTATGGTAAATTTTATTATATCAAACTTAAAATAAAACACTTCACAAAACAAAAAATATATACATAGTGTCTACCATTTCAAATTCTTTCCATGTATTTTGGGGCAGATCACATTTCAAATTCTTCCCATGTATTTTGGGGCACATAGTATTTTAAGGTTTTCATTTGTGTGTGCTGAATCATTCTTATCATTGAATGATTCAAGTGTATATTTATAAAGTGCACACCCATCCTTGAATAATGTGATATAAATTATAATCTCCTGGCCCTAAAGTACCTTTCCATTCTAATTGTTTTCAATATCTTCTTTTCTTTCCCTTCAAAGGTTTAACTTTTTCCTTGCCCATCAAAGGTTAAAATTTTTTCTATTTAGTTTTATGTTGGTGAATTTACAATAGATTTAGAAATATTGTTTTGACCTTCCGATTCTAATTGTTTTCAATATTTTCTTTATTTTCCTTTCAAAAGTTTAACTTTTTCTTATTTAGTTCTATATTTGTGAGTTTACAACATATTTAGATCTGATTAATTAGTTTATTTTGGAAGACCAAAAAACCTGTACTTATATTATTTATTGAGAATCAAAAATTACATCAATAAATAGATCAGTCTAACAAACCTAATCACTCAAAACAGTCATCCATATAGTAAAAAAAACAGTTAACACATATAGCATCAAAACAGCCATCACATAGAGATATAAACTGCAAGTCATATGCCAATCATATATACAAAAGTATTATAAAATGATAACACCATGGATAGACCAAAACTCCCAGTTACATTTTGAAACGTCTATTTTCCAAAGAGTTATCAACCACTTCCTCCCAACATTTTAATTATTATTTTATTGCATTAACAAGAATGCATTTTTAAATATTCTATATTATATGCAAAATCCATATATCTAGCATTTGAAACGAAGGTCATATTACCCCACTCACTGGTAGAAAATAAGGAACATACATAAACAAATTAAGAGGCTAAGAAATGGAGATTATGAATATGAAAATAATTACATAATGAATGGGGAGCTGAGGCTTTGGACATTTAATAGGGTTGTCTTTGTGTGAGGGCTCCTGAGTTTATTCCACTGGCTTGAAATCTGCAATATGCTGGACTCCATGAACAGACAAATACAACTCCTGGGTAAATCCATAGGATTCCCTAGCCTCCTGCAATCAAATGAATAAAAATAATACCTTTAATTCTATTAATAGAATGTTTGGGTCATTAAATGACTAGGTTAGTGGTTGTTAGGACTCATTATATTATTAATGTAGAGGTGATTTAGTGTTAATGACTTACATCACTAACTCCACTAACTCAACATTAAGTCTATATGGATCTCACCAAAGAAATACCAGAATCGATCAGAATTTCATGGGAAGATGAGGACTAGATGCAAACCCTAGAATATGAATAAATCCCATTTCAGTGTCGAAGGTGCCGTGAATATGGCCATCCGTTTAGGGAATGCCCCATGAGCACTCCAAATCCAACACCTGGGAAGGAGGAGAAAAATAATGATCAATGGTTTAGAAGGGTCCCCTCATGGAATCAAGGAGGGAAAAATTAGGACAACTAGGAGGTGAATAAGAATATCTCAGTGACTAATAAGTTCGATGTTCTAGAGGACCTCTCGGAGGTAACCCTTGATAAGCATCCATAAGGAAAGCACGGGGGTAGCCCCATGAGGAGGAAATGGATATGCCTAGTAACACTAGGGATGAGGCCACATAAGAGAGATGCTGAGATGTTTTGGATCGAGACACAAGGGAGGAAGAAGAGGATATGGACATAGGATATCTGGACATGAAAGGAATCAATCAATCATATGTGGATGTACGAAAAGGTTATGTCTCACGGGAGCAAGTGATCCTATTAAAAGAAATCATTCTCAAATAAAGGGAAACAAATCAAATCAAGATTAGTACAGAATCCCACAAGGAGAATAAGTGGAAGTACAAATAGCCAAGCAAGAAGATGACAAGAGAATCGAACAAACAGAGAGTAGGAGAAGCATGCCACCAATTGGTAGAATCAAGTCAGTAGCCTACCATCAAGGAAACTCAAGGCTTGTAATTTGTTTAATGAAGATAATATCATGGAATATCTGGGTCTTAAATAGTTCCCAAAAATCAAAGATCTAGAGCAAGAAGATCAAGAGAACAAATCTGACCATAGTGTTTCTTCAAGAAACTAAGTGCCCGTCGACTTAGATCCGGGAAATTGGAAAGAAAATTTGGAAGGGAAGTGAAGGGATAGGCATAGATGCAAGAGACTATGTGGGAGGCCTGATAATATTATGGGATCGCAACAAAATGAGATTGGTAGGATTCGAGGGTAACTAATGTTTCATATCAGCAGAGTTTAAGGTAATTGTTTTCTCAGTTTGAGGAGCAATGAAAAATGTATACAAACCTCATATCGCTAGAGAAAAAAGGAGTTTTATCAATTCACTCTGACAAATCCATGAAGAGAATGGAAAGAGACATTGGGTCTTAGGTGGGGATTTCAATCTGATAACCGCTTTGGAGGAGAAGAAAGGAGGTCAACATTGTTGATTTATTTGTAAATTAGGAATGTATTCACTTGTATATCTTATGTATTGTACTCGGAATGTATTCACTCGTATATCTTATGTATTGTACCCCGATGTTTATTCTAGGAAGTGTATGTAATGTATTTGAGTCATTTCATGCCCAGATGTTCCTATCGAGAGATTCAATAATGTAAACAAGTCATGTAAGGTCATTGTGGGAAACCCTCCTATTGATCAAGGGTTAAAGGCCCCACAGTTGTGGGGCACTAGGGTTATTAGACTCTCCTACATATGTCGGGTCTAGTAAGTAATTGTTATGTGAGGCTTGCATGTTGGAGTGGACATTAAGTTAACAAAAGAATATAAATAGAGAGTGAGCCTCTCTATTTATCACACACACACTCACTCACTGGTGCACATGAGTGAGAGAAGAAGTTGTTGGGACAAGAGAGAGAGAGACTACTATTGTCGGGAGATCATCTTTATGTTTTTAGGTTTTCCTTTTGGTGTTGATTCTATCTCTGAGGAAGTTGCACAGTTTTCTCCTTTATGGTTTTCCCAAGGAAAATATTTGTGTCTATTGTCTCTTTTGTTTGATTGTTGTGCTTTTTATTCTCTTAGTTAAAGATCCTAATATAATGCTAGCTTGAATGATAAAAATCTAACATGGTATCAGAGATAACCTGAGAAGAAGACATTATGCAGCTGTAGAAGCTATGGATTCTTACTTTTTGAGTCTCTCTTCACAATCCATCAGTAATAGTATGCTAGGATGACTCTCCATTGAAGGGCGCATCTTTCTGTCGAAGCGGAATTTGATTGCGAGCATTTTCAGTTTTTGGTGCGGGAAATTAGGGATTCTTACAGAAGAGGAATTTTTCAGTGAGGCTGGCATAGGATTTCTCTCCTCATTAAAATTGAATTTTAGAGACCCGGGTCTAGATTTTTGGTCTGGTATAACTACAGGAAAGTCAAACCCTAGTTTGACCCCTCGGCGAAAAAACACTAAAATACTAAAACTGCTAAGTTTTAGTGCATTCACTATATATCAGGATTGGAGAAGTCTCAAGAGATGAAAATTTCATATGCCAAAGATAAAATCCTAATTTACATTGTGTCCAAATTTCAGTCTCATATTCACTATATTCTAGGAGATATGATCCCTCCAAGGTAGGGTTCCATCCTCTTCCATGATTCATCCCTAAACAGGACACCTGGGGCGAATTGCTATATCTCAGGGTACAAATGTCCAAATGACAATTCTGAAGATGTTCTATAAAGGGAATGGAATTTAATTTCTGTGGTAGAATATTGAGACCTCAAAGATGAAACAGTGGCATGTGGAAGTCCATACAACTTAGCTATGCTGAACAGTCCTGAAATAGGTCACCTTGGGAAAATGATCATAAGTCCTAATTGGTGAAACCAATTGTCATGAAACCTATGGTGTTGGAATAGGGACAGGAGAGGATACCTCAGAGAAATTTTTTATAAATATAGGATTGGTAATTGCATATATACCACAGAAATAGTATCAATAATTTCTGCAGAAGAAATTGGAAAACTAGGGCTTCCTGTTCTGAGAGCATCCCTCCACTATTTTCAGAAAAGGAGTACATTGGATAGCTCACCTTAAAGAGGTATATATTTCTATCCAATCATATCTGAAATATTCCAAGTTTTGAAAGTTAGGGTTTCTCTGACAAACCCTAGATCAGCTTACTCTAGAACGAGGATGGACACCTCAAATCAGTAAGATCTAATCTTTTGTTATTTTACTTTGAGGTTCTCATTTCAAAGTGATATATCACATCAGCTTGATGATAAGCTTGGTGAAGTTGAAAACTTTCAAGCATGGAAGTATATGATCTCTATGAAGAAAATGAATTGGACACCTACATAAGTAGAGAGGTTCCAGTTCCAGAGGGAGATGAGGCTTAAAGCATTACACAAGAAGAACTTGGTCAAGGTCAAGATGATCATTGCTGATTCAATCACGGATCACCTTATACCATAAGTGTCTTCCCTATAGACACCAAAATATATGTTTGACTCCTTAACCGAGCTATTTGAAGGGAAGAACATAAATCAGAAGATGACTTTGAGAAAACAGTTTTAGAATGTGAAGATCCAGAATGCAGAGACCATACAGTCATACTTTACGAGGGTCTCTCAAATCAAAGAACAACTTGTAGCAGTAGAAGAAGAAGTGGAAATTGTAGAAGTGGTGATAGCCACCTTGAATGGCCTCCAAGGATCATGGTATTCATTCATGCGAGGAATTTGTTCTAGAAGGAAGTGATTACTTCAATAAACTCTAGGAATAAGAAGAAGCTCGACTCATAATAAGATAAGAGAAGATGGGATCAACTGAAGATCAAGCTCTCACCATCCAAAGAAGATACCTCAAGCGATGAGGAATATGAAGGACTCAACTCTTGAAGAACCTCTTATCCATCTTATCATTTGGATAAGAAATGATTCTATTATGAATGAAGAAGATGATGAAGCTGAAGGCTCAAGAAGGAGTCTACCCATGAAAAAAATAAAGATAAGTATTCAATTGTCATTTCATGATATTGTTTTGCTATGCATTTGTTTATATTCAGTTGATGTATTATGCATGATAGAATGTTTGCATTAATGATAGCATACTACTAATATGCATGTGATGGGTAAGTAGCTCATGGTGCTATACAACTCTCCATTGCTACTTATCTAGAATGAAACCTCTTTGCTGACATATTGGATTAGTGCACAATCTCAATGTTGTCCTGGTAGAGATGGATGGCTTCTAGAAACATTTTGTGAGATATGGATGAATGTTGTATTCACTAAAATAGTTGCATGATCATATATTTATGCATAAGAATTTTCCATTATGAATATTCCTTATGAAATGTTTCTAACCATACAACTAATGCATTTGACATGTAGGAAAGATCGTGTAAAATCGCCTACAAGAAAAGAAGGATGAGACTTGTTCCGAAGAACAAGTGACGAAAGTTCAAGAAGAATGATGTCTAGGATGCAATATCTATAAATGAAGGGAAGATCATAGTTCCATCATGCAATAGATGGAAACATCGTGGGATACAAGGAAAGATTCGTAGCATGAGGCGTCTCATGAAAATAGTGTATAGAGTACGAAAGATAGAGGGAGTATGAAGCTTCACTTCAGAGGGAGTGACTACAGAAGATCTCGAGGTATGACGTGGTATGACAGGATTGATAGCTTACTAGTGACTCTAGGATTTACTGAGATTAAAGAGTATTCCAACCTTTTACTCAAGGTTGAAGGTGGAAGACTAGTGATGCTCCTGTTATATGTCGATGACTTGTTCCTGACAGAAGTTCCAAGAAGGAGACTTGCTGCCGAGTTCAAGATGAAGGAATTTGATATGATCCACTACTTTCTAGTCATGGAGGTGGGGTAGAATCTCCCTAGGACAAGGGAAGTATGCAGTAGAGATCCTGAATAGGTTTAGCATGATGGACTGCAAGGCCGTGACCACACCTATGGCATCAAACTTGAAGCTACTGAGTGTTTCTTCACCAAAGTCGGTTGATGGTACGATGTATCATCAGATGATTGGGTCCTTGATGTACTTGACAAACACGTGACTAGATATTTCCTTTGCTATGAAAACCTTGAGCCAGTTCCTAACAAATCCGAGACCTGTTCACTTGATTGCTGCAAAGCATATTCTGAGGTACCTGAAGGGTACAGTTGATTATGGGTTCAAGTATGAGGTGAATCAAAATATTAACCTGGAAGTTTATGTTGATTTAGAATGGGCAGGCAATGCCATCGATAAGGAGAGCACTTTAGGGTGTTGCTTCAGTATGGGATCAAGTGTGATCTCTTGGTTTAGAAGGAAACAGTCTTGTGTGGCACTAAGTATAGCTAAAGTAGAGTATGTTGTAGCTTGTTCATCTAGTTGTGAGGTAGTATGGCTAAGGAAGCTACTGTTTGATTTATTTGATCTCCAGTTGGATGCTACTTGTATATATTGCGACAACCAGAGCTATGTGAAGTTGTCGGAGAACCCTGTGTTCCATGACGAGTCGAAGCATATCAAGATAAAATATCACTATATCAGGGATATGGTGCAAACAGGAGCAATGAAGCTCCAGTATGTTGTGATGGACAAAGAGATAGCTGATGTGTTGACGATGCCATTAGCCAAAGTGAAGTTTGAGTACTTCAGGGAGAAATTTAGTGTTCTCCTGATTGAGGTTCCTTCCAAGGGGAAGTGATGGGTCCATGAACCATTATGACATGGTGAGAGGATTGGTTCCTTCCATGGTCAGATGTAAGGGCTGAGCCATTCTGTCATGGTGAGAGGATTGGTTCCTTCCATGTCAAATGTGAGTGTTGAGCAATTTTGATGTGACTGTAGGATTGGTTCCTACATGATTAGATATAAGTGTTGAATTCCATTCTCTGACTGGAGGTACCTGGTCAGTTACCAAGAATACTCATTCTGGGGCTGAGGGGCATCTAATGTGATTAAGAGATGTGTTCCCACTTGATCAGATATAAGGGCTAATTCCATTCTATGGGAGAATGGAGGCACCTGGTGAGTTACCAGGAATCCTCAACCCGGGGTTGAGAGCCCTTCTAGCATGGTTGCAATATGTGTTCCTACATGGATATATGTAAGTGTAGAGCCATTCTAGCATGGTTTGCAGGATGTGTTCCCCATTGGCTAGATATAAGTGCTGACCCTTTTTGATAGGGTTGTGGGATTTGTTCCCCCATGATCGAATGTGAGTGCTGAGCCTTTCTGACAGAGTTGTGGGATGTGTTCCCGCATATTCAGATGTGAGTGCTCGACCTTTCTGACATAGTTGTGGGATTTGTTCCCACATGGTCAAATGTGAATGTTGGGCATGCCTTTCTGGCATGGTGTTGGATGTGTTCCTCTCATGGTCAAATGTAAGTGCAAGGCAGGCCATTCTGACTTAGGGTCAGATGTAAGCACTGAAGAAGACCTACATGGAGGCTAGGCCTACAACCAGCATGAAAAAGGGATGGCTCTGTATAAATTCCTGTGATGAGAAGTATCAAGAGATAGCACCCGTGATGATGATCTAGTGATGATGATCCAACAGTAATGATCCAGATCGAGTGATGATCTAGATCCAGTGATGATGATCCAGCAATAATGATCTAGATCGAGTGATGATATAGATCCAGTGATGATGTCCCTGAGATGATTCAAATCAAGTGATGATCTATATCTAGTGATGATGATCCAGATCCAGTGATGAAGATAAATTGAAGATGAAGATAACTTGCAGATGAAGATGAATTGAAGATGAAGATGATGAGATGATCCAGTTAATATAGAGAAGAAGACCAGTGCTGACAAATTGTATTGAGAGACTACCTTCTTAGTTAAGAGGGATTGTTGATGTATTTGTAACGTCGAAATGTATTCACTCGTATATCTTGTGTATTGTACCCCGATGTTTATTCCGGGAAGTGTCTGTAATGTATTTGAGTCATGTCATGCCCTGATGTTACTATCGGGAGATTCAATAATGTAAACAAGTCATGTAAAGCAATTGTGGCTATCCCTCTTATTGGTCAAGGGTTAAATTCCCCACAGTTGTGGGGAACTAGGGTTATTAGACTCTCCTAGAGATGTCGGCTCTAGTAAGTAATTGTTAAGTGAGGCCAACATGTTGGAGTGGACATTAAGTGAATGAAAGAATATAAATAGATAGTGAGCCTCTCTATTTATCACACATGCACTCACACACTAGGGCACATGAGTGAGAGAAGAAGTTGTTGGGACAAGAGAGAGAGAGACTACTGCTATCGAGAGATCATCTTTATGTTTTCAGGTTTTACTTTTGGTGCTGATTCTATCTCTGAGGAAGTTACGGGATATTCTCCTTTATGGTTTCCCCGAGGAAAATCTTTGTGTCTATTGTCTCTTGTGTTTGATTGTTGTTCTTGTTATTCTCTGAGTTAAAGATCTTAATATAATGCTAGCTTGAATGATAAAAATGTAATAGACATAGTTTGGAGGAAGAATGTGAGTCCTTCAGAGACACTATTAACAAATTAATACTAGTAGACAATACCTTGGTGGAAGGTTGGTTTACATGGAACAATAAGAGGACAGGGCACAGACACATTGCTTCCCACCTGGATAGATTTTTGGTTTCAGAATCAATAATGTACTTAGGAAGTGAAATTCATTCAGTAATCCTTCTAGGAGAAGGATCTGATCACTGTTGAGTTTAATTAATCTTGAGAGGCCTCAGTTTGCAATTCAAAAAACCATTCAAGTTCGAACAATTTTGTCTACAGAATACATATTTTGCTAAAAATATCAACACTTGGTGCATTGAGCTATGCGAAGGACCCAACCAGAGTATGTACAAGTATTAATGGAAGCTAAAGGGACTGAATGAAAGTGTAAACAAATGGAACAAGGAGGAGTTTGACAATATATTTGCGAACAAGAAGATTCTGGAAACTCGGTTGTAGGAATTCCAGACCATAGGGATGAATAACAAGTCCAATTTACATCTGGAATAATTTAGCCTATGTTCAAAAAATAAGGAGAGGGAAAGGAAAGAAGAAATTCTTTGGTGCCAAAAATCAAGGAATCGATGGCTAAAAGTGTGGCACAGAAATACAAAATTATTTGAGCATCCAGTTAGCCAAAACATATTGCATAACAAAATATTCTCAATTAATAATTCCATGTGGGGAGGATGGAAACCAGGGAAGAAATAGAAACAATCCTAAATTATCATTTCAAGGACATAATGTTTGAACCAAGACAGGACAGAAGGAGGACATTGATCAAATCACAAGGCACATCCCTTCTCTTGTTTCCCAAGAACAAAATGCACTACTAATGAATTGTATCTACCTTATTGAGGTAGAGGAAGTTGTTTCTAGATGGCATAGGGAAAATCCATGGGGCCATAGGGATTCACAATGAACTTCTTTCATCATATCTAGGACCTCATCAAGCTAGAAGTCTGGAAGATAGTGGAAGATTTTAGGGTTTCAAGGAATATTTTTCTAGGGTTCAATGATACCTTTCTCACTCTCATACCAAAGTGTGAAGGGGGTGATTTTCCAGAAAAATTTACACCCATAAGCATGCGCAATGCAATCTACAAAATCATAACTAAGGTGATTGCGAATAGACTCAAACCCTTCCCACCCTACCTAATATCCTTAGAAAAGTAAGGGTTTGTAGATGGTCAACTAATAACGGTTGGTATCATATTGGTGCATGAAATGCTTCATTCTATTAAAATGAAGAAAATCCTGAGAATGATGGTGAAATTGGATATAACTAAATCCTATGAAAAAATTAATTGGCAATTTATCATAAGTATGCTAACAACTTTTTGTTAACAGGCTGAGTGGGGTGAGTGGATAATGAACTTAGTTTCCTTATCCCTATTCTCCATTATAGTAAATGGAGTGTTGTTGGGTCTCATCAAGCCATCGAGGGGGATAAGATAGAGAGATCCCTTATTCCCTTTTCTCTTTATTATTATGGTGGACGGATTGGGAAGGTCAATTTCGTCATTGCGAGACAACAATGATCTCATAGGGATAAGAGTTAACAAAAAGGTGGATAAACAAACTCATAAACGATTTTTGTAAGATACCATGATGATGGGGTACCCCTCAGTCCAAGAAGCGAGGAACCTCAAAGAATTTCTTTCTAGTTTTGGTAAATCCTCGAGCGTTGAAAAATTATCTCACCTGGATTGAACATTGGTTGGTGCACTCGCCATCATTGAAGTCCCATTTAACAACATACACTAGGATACCTCTTCATATCCAAGCACCACAGAAATATAACCCTTCCCAGGCCCCCAAGAAGATTCAATATGACATCCATGAGACTTCTATTGTGAGCATGCCATTTATATAGATATCTTTATCTGATCACATTTTATGAAAAAAGAGTGTAACGACTCTTTTCTCTTGTCTCTCTGTTGGATATTATTTATGCAACAAATTCTTAAAATCAATTCATTTACAAGTGCATGTCCAACATGAAATTTTGTATTATTGCACTCCTTCTTTCATGAGGGAAGACTATTCAATGAAAGTATAATAAGAATTCATCTTATATTCTTATTTCAAAATTTTAGACTTCGACACTTCTGCTTTCATGGGGATATACTATTCTATGCTCTAGAACTAGGATCCATTGCATGTGAATCATTCTCCATTTCATTGTTTGGCTTGTATATGAAACTCATCTCTTATGTTTATAGTGTATTCTGAGGATTTTCTCCTTTAAACAAAGGGTCTATCCTTTGTTGACCTAGATACAAGTCATAAGAGGCATCCTTGGTTGGCACTTTGTTCCTTCATTCAGACTACTTCCTTAGGCCTTTCAAGTGAGAAACAATGTTCTGATTCTTAGTCTTTTCTTAGAATTACCAATGATTCAATATTGGTGTTAATATTTCCCCTTTCACCAATTCTTAAAGGGTTTTATATCAATGGAAGAGCACCTTCTTTACAAGCAAGAGGTTGAAGGTTCGATTCTTTCATTCCCTAATGATATCGCAATATTGATATTTAAATAAAATATATTTTATTATGTCTACGAGGGGGTTTATAAATTGACTTTATCTATCACTACGAGGGGGGTTCAAAAATTCCCTTATATGTTACAATGAGGGGGGTTCAAACTTCCCCCTCTAAGTTTATATGAGGGGGGTTCATAACTGCCCCTAGAGGTTTGTAAAGACTTTTAAGGGGGGGTTTCGAACCACCTTCATAGGTACCTATGAAGGGGATTTATAACCAGCCCCAAAGGTTTGTAAAGAGTTTTAGGGGGGTTTCGAACAACCTCCATAGATACCTATGAGGGGGGTTTATAGCTTCCCCCAAAGGTTTGTAAATAATTTTAGGGGAGGTTTTGAACCACCTCTGTAGGTACCTATGAGGGGGGTTTATAACTGCCCCCAAAGTTTTGTAATAAAGAATTTTATCGGGGGTTTTGAATTGCCCCTATATTTAACTATGAGGGGGGTTTATAACCACCCCCAAAGGTTTGTAAAGAATTTTAGGGGATTTTGAACCTCCTCCGTAGGTACTTACAAGGGGGGTTTATAACCACCTGCAAAGTTTTGTAATAAATACCTTTAGGGGGGATTTTGAACCGCCCCCATAGGTATGTATGAGGAGGGTTTGAAATTGCCCCTCTAGGTACCTATGAGGGCAGTTTGTAACCACCCCCAAAGTTTTGTAAAAAGGAATTTTTGGGGGGAGCGGGGTGGAACCACCCCGATAGGTGTCTATGAGGGGGGTTTAGAACTGCCCTTAAAGGCCACTTTTTTTTTGGGGGTGGGGTGGGGGGGGAGGGGGTTCGAACCACCCCCAAAAGTCACTTTTGGGGGTTTTTTAGAATCACCCCCAAAATTCACTTTTCGGGGTGGTTTTGATCTCTTATAGAACCACCCCTAAAATTCAAAATTTTTAGCATCAGTGTTATTAAAGTCTGTTTTGTAAAGACCACCTCCAAAGCCAAAATTTCCCCCAAAAGTGACTTTTGTAGGCGGAAGACAACCGCCCCTAAAAGTCAATTTTTTTGTAGTGTTTGCATGTGTATGAGAGAGAATATTTTTGCAAGTGTGATATCTTTCAAAGAATCGAAAGGTTGTTGCAATGAGATGAAATGCCACTAGTACCATAGGCAACTTTGCAAGCATTTGAAAAATGGGAGTCTGATTTTTTCAGACCTATTAATCCATAAGGGAAGTGAATGGGTGCAATGTACATTATTGCTGAAACAAATTAATTGACTAGATGGGTTGAAGCAACACCAGTAAAGGATTGGGATGTTGTGACTACTACTGAATTTTTGTTCAACAATGTAGTTACTAGATTCAGATGCCCAAATATTTTGATAAGTGATTAGGACACACACTTTGTCAATCAGATAATCAAAGAATTAACTAAAGAATTCCAAAACCAACACAGAAGACTATACAAAATCACCCACATGAGAATGGTGTTGTTTACGCATTCAACAAGATCCTTAAGAATGCCACAAGAATGCATTAAAAAAGATTTGCAACGTTCAAACAAATGATTTGGACCATAAAATTTTTGTGGTACTGTGGGAATATCACACAACCTGTCAGAAGTTGGCACGCCAAACTCCATTCCTATTAGTATATGGGAAAGAGGTTGTTATGTTGATGGAATACATTGTACCCATTCTAAGACTTGTTGCAATTAATGAAATGAGTGATGTCAGTATTGTCGAAGAAATATTACCGCAACTTGTACAATTAGAGGAAGAATTTTTTTCTTCAGGTTATCACCAAAATGTTGATAAGGAATGACATAAAGTATGGCATGACTGCCACATCAAGAATAAACATTTTTAGGTCATAGGACTTGTCCTCCTAAATGACAGTAAGTTTTTTACCCACGATGGTAAGCTAAAAACACATTGGTTGGGGCATATTTTGTCATTCAAATCGGTCAAGGAGGCTTAGTACAACTTTAGAAATTAGATGGAATTCCTTTCAAAGGATTGGTGAATGGAAGTCATCTAAACACTTACCGGGATAATCATGACTTGGTCGACTGGAAATAAAATAAAGACATAGAATTATAACTGTTAGTTCTGTGACAAATGTGGTTATTTGGTCACAAAATTCCTTTGATTTGTAGGTAAAGAAAAAGTGTCAGTCGAAAATATACCTATCGAAGATGAAAAAAGGCTACAAAGACTCTCCATCTGTCGCAAAGGAAAGAAAGGTGTCAATGACTAAATCCTAGTCACAAGAATAAAATTCCTTTCGCATGATGGAATTTGGTCGGAAAAATACAGCTCGTCGTAGTTAAACAGAGGACGCAGGAGATTTTGGTGATGTACTTTTTGATCCTTTTTGTCATTAATGCAAAATAAGTACCACTAGTTTGAGAGATCCTCCCAAACTTGGTGGAAAAATCATACTAGTAGTCCTCAGTGCATCATTTTAAAACTTCATTACCTACCTAAAGGACATTCATCCCCTTCATTCTCCCATCCTCAAGTAAAAATATCCATTTTTTGAATTACATATAATTACATGATATCTTATAGTTGATCTCTTCACTACAAATTCATATTCCTTTTTTTAGATATTATACTTGCATGCACTTAAATATATCATTAAAGTTGAATATCTTTTGTAGTTTTAGAAAAAAATCATTTTCATGTTAGTGCATGTGACCAAAAGATACATGCATGTAACTATTAATGCACATCTCTGCATAGATCTTGTAATAGAATCCAATTTGACTACTTGTATGTCCATGAATGTGGTTGCATGTTGATGTAAATTAGTGTAGAAACAATTCTAATTGGTCTCTCTCTAATATTTTATCGTACTTCCCACTCTATAAAAATTATAAAATATCATCATATGAAGACTTACATCCATTTAGATTTGTACATTCTAACCTCCTCTTCCATTGTTTTTTAGAATAACTCTTTGTGGCAGGTTGAGAATCCATTTAGGAGAGGTCAAATGGATCTATTCCATATTATGTTTGTTTCTTTTTTCTAAATTCTAGTTTCATATTTAGGATGGTGAACATGCATCATAAAAACAAACCTCAATTCCTCCCCTTGGTTTGATTGGCTTAAGCTGGAAAAAGATAGTATTGTTTGAATTTTTCACACTTCTTATTCCATAAACTCATAAGTTTGAGTCTGGACATAAGGATGAATAGTAACCACTTCTCAAAATCTTTGATTCGAGTTTTCAACCAATCGAGAAGGGTGGTGTTGTCACACCCCCTACCCCCGTGCCTCATTTTTTGCATGTGTCATTTTTTGCATCTAACTTTTCATGCTAACTCTATACTAATTCCTAATTTACATTAGAACACACTTCCTTTGCTTCTTTAAAATTAACCTTAGATTTTTAGACTTCTTTGTTTTGTAATTTAATAATATTGCATGCTAGTCCATTATGCTCATTTATCCATGAATGTGTTGTAATTATCCACTTAATTCCATCTAAAGGTTATTTCTAAACAATTCGCTTTAACTCAAATTAAAACTAATCCTCCCTAGATATGCATTATCACATCAATAAATATTTATATAATTGTCACTTCGTTGGAAAATTCTACAATTAATGGACCATACTAGGTAGTGACCATTGGCAACTGTCAAGATACACCCTCATTTTGCATACTATGTTGAACATTCCATACGACTTCGATTTAGTCCCATCCTCATGCAGTACCACACTTGACATCTAGATGTATTTCTATGTACCTTGTGCATATCATAAACTCCCATCTACCCTTCATAATCTATAAGTAAATAACACCCAATCCCTGCATCAAGGAGGTTCACAAATCGATGATCTGCCATTTAACAAGTAAAGTCAATCCTAGCTCCAAGGAGTTCAAAATTTGACTTTTCTTTCACTTTCTATTAATTAAATAAATTTCCTTTCTGCGAGTAAATTAATCCATAGGGTGGCTTGCAAGTATTTCTAGTTCTTCTATTGTATCCTTTTTCCCCCAATGGCTAAAGCACTTATCTCTAATTAATATATATCTATTAAAGCTTTGATTTAATCATTTTAGTGACTGTAAATGTTCATTTTTTAGTTAAATATACTTCTAGATTAACTTCATACTTTCTTTTATTAACTCCTTGGTCCCTTTTCTGAAAGCGACCTTCCTTATTTTTTTTAGGGTCTACCTCCCATGGATTTTATTTAGGAGATGGCCTAAACAAAGGAGTTGAGTGTTTTCATGATAGTTTCACCCAACTCATTGGTGTTTCCTCAAGACCGCTCTCAATGAGTAAAGATTTTTCTCACATTCATGAGCGGATCTAGGAATCAACATATTCTAAACTATTATTGGCCAAGCCTAATTTTGGTAAAGTATTTATAGTTGAATGTGATGTGTTGGGATGAGTATTTGAAACTATTGTTGCGGGAAGGCATACCTTTATCTTTTGAAAGTAAACAATTCAAGGAAAGACACTTCGTTAAATCTACATATGAAAAAGAAATGGCAATAATTTTACAGGTAATAAAAAATGAAGACAATATGTTATCGGGAGGCATTTTAAAGTCAAAATGGACCTATACATTGTAAAGTAATTTTTGGAGAAAATATTGTAACAAGAAGAGAAACAAAAATGTATAGAAAAAATGGAAGGGTTTGATTTTGAAATCATCTACAAATAAGAGAAGGGAGATGTGGTAATATATGCCCTTCCCAAAATATAAGCCTCTAGTTCATATTCCACTATATATTCCATTCTCATGTGTTTGGTAGAACCTTTCCATGAATGGAAAGAAGACAACAATATTGGATATAAAATACAATATATAAAAGAAAGAAAGATATCTATGGAACAGTGGGAGTGGAAGAGAGATATTATTTGTTACAAGGATATAGTATTTTTATGTTCTCAATCAAATTGGAAACAAAGAATATTAATGGAGTCATGTAACTCTATGGTGGTGCGGAATTTAATATTCCTTAAAATATATCAAATAATATAAAAAAAATTGGGGGGAGGAATAAATAATTATATTCAAACATTTGTAAGAGGATGTTAGCTTTTCCAAAAGAACAAAGGAGAGATAGTCAATCCTCCATGGTTACTTCAAACTTTACACATGCCTAATCAAATATGGGAAGTGATGTCAATATACTTCATTAAAAATTTACAAAAATCAAAAGTAAGGATGCCATTATGGTCCTGGAGTGATTCACAAAATACAAATAATTTTATGGAATTCAAAATACATATACTACAAGCCAAGTGGAAATTTTCTTCACAAATAAAATTCATAGAATTGATGGATCTCCCAAAGTAATAATAAGTGATAGAGATCCAAAATTCATAGGAAATTCTTGGAAAGATTTATGAAAGTTAAGGGGAACAACACTAGTAATGATATATTCATATTATCGAGAAACATATGGTCAAATCGAAATAGATAACAAATGTTTAGAGGTTTATCTTCATTGGTATTTTTCAGACAAGAAATATCAATAGGTCTACCGGATTCCTCTATTAGAATGGTGGTATAATACCACCTATAACACATCTAAGATGTCTCTAATTGAATTTATTTCTCGGTATCAAGCTCATAGTATCACATCCCTTTTGCAAGATGGTTCCTAAGTATAGGAAATCGACTCATATATGGAAAAGACTAAAATAAATAAATAAATATTAGAGAAAACCTTCAAATTGCCCAAAATAGAATGAAGCAACAATCAAATCAACATCTAAGTGAAATACATATTAAGGAGGGTGATTGGGTATTTTTTAGACTACAACCTTATAAACAATCTACTCTTGAACAAAAGAAGAATCAGAAATTAGCTCTAAATTTTATTGGCTAGCAAAGATACTTCACAAGATTGAAAAAGTGGCTTATGAGTTAGACTCTCCTGCTCACATTCATAAGTTTTATCATGTATATTTCATAAAAAGGGGTCTAGGGAAAACTATGCCCATGAGAATTAAACTTGAAAAGTTAGAGGAATAAGGAAGTTGATTGTTTAACAAAAAAAGTTAACATTTCTTGTCTCTTGAAAATAGAACCATTATAGTGTACATAATTAAGTACAGTAATACAACTCCAAAGAAATTTATAAGGAAAAAATGAGCAATTCATGAAGAAACGTCCTCAATTAGAAGCTATGAGGGAAAACCCTTTTAAAACACGTTGGTAATGTTAAGGTCCTATCCTTTATTTATTACTAGCACATCACATAACACACAATGGATGAATGATGATAGAGATCAAATGGCATTCATGTCTTATTTACATCACATCAAATCAACAAATACAAGTGGGAAACAAACATGTCTGTAAAAATCAATAACTCCAATTTAGAATTGTTTGAAATTTCAAGATGTTCATGGATACTTTCTTCTTTAAAGTGAATTAAAATATCTACAGTGAAATTTCATGCTAAAGAAAAATTTGGATGCAACATACCAAAATGAAATTTACTGTATTATTGAAATATATATTAAAAGACCACAAAAGAAGAGATTGTGCAATTGAGAGTGAGTGAATGCATAAACATGTTAAATTCAAATACCCAAATTTTAAGCTACTACAACCACATCTAGGAAAAAAAATTACAATAAAAATAGGTGGAATAAAATCATGTAAAAACCCACATTAAAAACAAGGATAAAGAATCTCCATGAATCTAGGACTTTTGGAGATGGACCTCCATTTCACAAACATGGAGAGAATAAGTGTAAAGTTACATCATGGTCACTTTACCTCCAACTTATGAAAAAGGAGATTCATTTGTATAGGCATTCTATCTTGTCTTGTGCATTGGAAATATTGTAAAAGGAGGTTGACACCTCTCAAGACATTGTTTGATGACTATTTATCATTCTCAAGGCATGGATACACTTTCATTTATGTTTTTATGTTATCTACAAAATTTGGTTCATAACACAATATTACCCTCCTCAAATGATTTCTTACACATCCACTAAAAAATATTGAGAACACCTAACAATTGTGCACTTTTGAATTGTTTCTATAACACAAATCTTGCTATCCATAATAATATAACAAATTTTAAATTTACTTTGCTTAAAAAATGCATATAAATTCTAATGAAAAGGCACAACCACATCATAAATATACTTATTGTTAATGCTAATATATCATCTCTAAATTTATAGATTCTTATGGACTTCATCTAAATTTATAGATTCTTATTTGCAACAATGTAACCGGACCAACTTTTCATTCTAAGCTATAACATGACGCTAGCAAAATGATAACCCCAAGCATTATCAGCACATACTCTTGCCCTCTTACTTCGCAAGACCTTCCATATGATTCAAAAGCCATGGGTGAATAGCTTAGATTTACTGCTTGACAATATTGCTTAGGGAATTTGAGAATGGTATCGTTAGAAACATTGTGATGTAACCTCTTAAGTGATATGAGCAAGTGACTCCCACCTTCCTTTAAAATAGGAAACTCAGTAATTCTTCCATTGTTTTCATGTAGTAGTCTCTCCTTAGATATTCTTCCATCCAGCAACGAGACAACCAATGTTCATTCACTGTTTTGGACATTCATAGAAGACTTGAAATTTCCTTAATACATAAGCAGATAAAGTAAAGAAAAGGAATGACAACTCCTCAACAACTTATGGCTGGCCATTAATGTTTTAATGTTCTGTACTCAAGAATTGTTCAATTCTTTAGCTATTGTATGCAACATACAAAATAAAACAACATAAAAGGATATTAATATAAAGACAAATGCATTTGAGAATCCTTGCTAGTGTAAAGTTGTAATTTTTAACATAATAATAGTATTATGCAAGGGATATAAGTTTAGATATAAAATAAGTGAGGTACAGAGGTTTGCATCAACCAGCTTAATAAATATACTGATAGATAGAGGTCACATGTATTTATGTCTCAGTTTTGATAAAGTGTCACTCCATACAGCAAGGTTTAGATGGGTATTTATTAATAATTTTCATTCTAGGGAAAATCTGTTAATATGACTTTTCAGTCATTTTATGGATAAAACATTTAACAAAAGATTACTAACCAGAAAATATCAAGCTGTTTAAAAATATTTAACATCAAAATGGATCTATGATGTCTCAGTTTTGTTTTATTGGTGTTTAAGCACAAAATTTTGGATGAATCTATGATGCCTCAGATTTTTATTTTTATGAGTGTTTAAATAGAAAATAAAGTAGCATAAACTTCTTTGTGTTTAAAAAATATAGGTTGAAATAAATTTACTTACATATACTTAAAAAGGTTAGCTTAACCTGTTGTCACCAATAAATTTTGTTTCTTATGTGTTTGGTTCCCAAAAACATTACTTCAACTCATACTATCCTATTATGGAATCAAGTTCAATACTTCTGGATTCAACAGCAAGCTGCAATGAAGAATTCCATCCAACAAAAGTGGAGAAAAGTGGAGAAGAGGAATTGTTTAGAACAATGACATCCAACAAAAATGGAGAAGCTGGGTGGGTTGCCATGATGATTTGCTTAGAAGTGTTAATGGTCAATTATTTAGCTACTATATGCAACATACAAAATACAAGCCCATTTGAGAATCCTTGATAGTGTAAAGTAGTACGTTTTAACATGATAAAGAAAAGGAAATAAGTTTAGATCTAAAATACATGAGGTATACAGGTTTGTATCAACCAGATTAATAAATATACAAATATATATAAGTGAGATGTATTTATTTCTCAGCTTTGATGAAGTGTCATATGTACTTTCCAGAGATAGAGATGAAAAAATGCCAACACTATCAAAATTAAACAAGAAGTTTTCATACTTATAAGAAAGAGCTCAATATAGAAGATGGGTATTTTTTAATAACATTCATTATAGGGTAAATATTTTAAGATGACTTTTCACCTATTTAATGGATAAAAATTTTAAGAAAATATTACTAAGGAGTAAATAGCATGGTGTTAAAGAAAATAAGCATCAATATGGATCTATGATGTCTGATTTTTTTATTGGAGTATTGGTACAACAACATGGTATAATCCAAGTACCTATGGCAATATAAAAATGTGGACTAACAGCCACACCTAGTGATAGGGCCTTATGTTGGGTTTCAAATGCTCATCAACATCTGTACATTTTGATGTAACCACAAACCTTACATTTTTTAATTTTTTATGGGTGTTTAAGCACAAACTAAGGTAGTAAAAAAAAAGTTGTTCTTAAAACATCTCAGGTTGAAATAAATTTACTTACATATAGTTAAAGAGGTTAGATTAACATATTGCCACCAATATTATTAGGTGTTTGGTTCCCTAAAGGTTATCTCAACTGATTTCCCTATTATGGAATCAAGTTCAATTCTTCTCAATTCAACAACAAATTCCAATGAAGAATGCCATCCAACAAAGGTGGAGAAGTTGGGTTGTACTAAGGAATAGTTTCTTTAACAAAAAATACAGATATAGTCATGGACATTGTCCACAAATTTTGGGGAAAATGTTTCCTTAAAAAAATTATACATATATCAAGATAGTATCGTAAATTTTCTTATATCAAACCTAAAATAAGACACTTCACAAAACAAAGAATAGATACACAGTGGGTACCATTTCAATATCTTCCCATGTATTTTGGGGCAGATCCCATTTCAAATTATTCCCATGTATTTTGGGGCAAATCCCATTTCAAATTATTCCCATGTATTTTGGGGCAGATAGTGTTTTAAGGTTTTCATTTATGTGTGGAATGTTGGGGAAGATCGTGTTTTAAGGTTTTCATTTTTGTGTGGAATGTTCAAAATTCTATTCTTTTGTTAATTTTTAATTAAAAAAAAACTTCGGCCTTAGAATAAAATTTACATAAGAACAAGAACATATAGTCATGGACATAGTCCAAAAATTTTGGGGAAAATGTTTCCTTAAAAAAATTATACATATATCCAGATATTATGGTAAATTTTATTATATCAAGCCTAAAATAAAACACTTACAATAGATTTAGAGTTAATGACTTACATCACTAACTCCACTAACTCGACATTAAGTCCATATGGATCTCACCAAAGAATTACCAGAATTGATCAGAATGTCATGGGAAGATGAGGACTAGATGCAAACACTAGATTATGAACAGATCCCATTTCTATGTCGAAGGTGTGGAAATTGAACCCAGGTGTTAGAACAATTACACTCACAAAAATTGCTAATTACAGATGCAAATTAGTCACAAAGGAGACTGAATATGGAGCAGAACACTAATCTGTATTGAATAAGTGTACAATATCCAACCCTATGAATTCATAGGCTACCAAAATAAATAATTACATGATAGATTCGAATGCATAATTATGCCATTCAAATTTGGTCAAAAGCAGGCTTACTAGATCTAAGCAAATCCCCCATAGGTGCATAAAGCAGTTTCCAAAACTGTCTAGGAGCTCACGAATTAGCAAAATAAATTAGGCAAGATAATAGGTGATGGAAGGACAACTCATACATTCTTTTATTAGGAGAAAAGGGTGGAGGATGATGAGGACAAAAAACAAGTTAACTTCACCTAGTCAAACTTTCCCAATTGCCTTAAAACTCAGAAAAAGTAGGCAATAAAGCAAAAAAAGAAGACATCCGCTAGGGAGGCTAGGAATAAAGCAGATTTGATTCCAAGTGGTTTCCCAAGTGCTCCATGACTCAAATTTATCAATTTTGACCACTATGGATGTGTGGAGGACAACTTGCATAAGGTGGAATATGGAAACTAGGCAAATAAGACAAAAAATGGATTAATTAATGTCTAAGGTAGCTAACTATGGGTTGATTATTCTAACACCCCCCTTAATCCTGACTTATGAGTAAATACCAGAAAATTATAGGTCCTAGCAACAAGGCTTAGTCACCCTTTACATACTGCATGTCCATTTAACCAAGGAAAGAGGCAAAAACCCAGTGGGAAAAATCCTCCCTTAAACATGGACAATAAAACAAAATTTGGAAATATTGTCATCACTCATGCTTCACAGCATGATCAGCAATCCCCAACAGTGATTTGAGATTGCTGAATGTCTTCTCACAAAAAACTTTGGTGAAGATATCTGCTACTTGTTCTGAAGATGAACATAAGAGTAGGTGAATGGTGCCATCATGCACAAGTTGTCTGATGTAGTGCATATGGATCTCAATGTGTTTGGTTCTCTGTTTCTAAACTGTATCATTGCAGATTTAAATGGTACTTTGATTATCACAATAGATAGTAGTTGAGTATTCTTATTCAAAGCCACACTCACCAAGTAACCCCTGCAACCATAAACATTTAGTTGTTGCATTTACAACTCCTCTCTACTATGCTTCTGTAGATGAGAGTGCTATGGCACTCTGTTTCTTGCTTGACCAGCTGATTGGACCTTCAACAAGCATGAACACATATCCTGATGTTGAATTTCTATCTGTGTTGTCACCTGCCCAATCACTGTCAGTAAATCCACAATTCAATATCAGATTTAGCTTTGTAGAAGATCCCATGAGTCCTTGTTCCCTGAACAAAGTTAAGGATCCTTTTGGCTTCTCTCCAATGGATCTCATGAGGCTGATCCATGCATCTTGAATCCACACTTACTACATAATAAATATCAGGTCGAGTATGTGTGACATACAACAAACATCCAATCAATTGCCTATAAAGTGTATTGTTTTCTTAACTCCTGAAAGGAAAGGAGTCTTTCTTGGCTTGCAATCCTTCATATTGAATTTGTTTAGCAAATCCAAGGCATACTTGAACTAATGTACTTTTATTCCTTCTTTGGTTTGGGCAATCTTGAGCCCCAAGAATAGGCTCAATAAGCCCAAATCTGTCATTGAGAAGGCATGGTTCATTGCATCCTTCAAGGAGGCAATTTCATCCTTTGAGCTTCCTGTAATGAGAAGGTCATCAACATAAAAAAAAATGATAATTAATGAACCATGAATCAGCTTAAAATAACCATTTGGATCTGACTTGCATCGAACAAAATTCAGTGATAGAAGAAAGCTATCAATCTTGGCATACCAAGCCCTGGGGGCTTTCTTAAGCCCATACAATGACTTCTTTAGCCTGCACACAAGAGATGGGTTAGTAGAAAATCCTTGAGGCTGATGCATGTAAATATATTCAGTGAGATCTCTGTTTAGGAAAGCACATTTCACATCCATTTGGTGTACCTCCGACTGCTTTGAAGCTGCAATGGCTAAGGCTAGCCTGATGGAGTCCATCTTTGCCACTGGTGCAAAGGTCTCATTATAGTCTATGCCATGTACTTGTGAGTAGCCCTTGGCTATAAATCTGGTATTGTACTTCAGAGGTGAACCATCAGCAGCGAATTTGGTTTTGTACACCCACTTACACTGAACTAGCTTCCTTCCTGGGGTAAGATCAACCAGCTCCCAAATGTTGTTCTTCTGGAGTGAGTTGAACTTTTCTTTCATGTCTGTTTTCCATATTGGATCATTTGATGCATATTCATATGTTTGCGGGTCTGATTCAATCATCAGATAGCATTTCTTCGCAAACATAGGATCTTTCATGGACAGAGCACTCTCAAACTGGGATCTATCCCTCCTAGGATCATTAGGATTTCCAACTAGTTCTCCAACTGCATGAATGGTATTTGCTGCCCATTTTGGTCTTGTAGGAATGTTAGGATATGCAATTAAATCATCATTATCATGCATATCAGAATCAGCATGTTCAACTATCTCTTCACTTACATTCAGAGGTTCTGGTGGTGAAGAGGATTCTCCAACTTCCACTGCTGCTAGGGGCTCTTCTTGAAAATGAACACACATTTCAATGCAGCCTTTGTTTGTGCTCAAATTGATCAGCTTGTACCCTTTTGAATCTTCAGAGTACCCAACAAATAGAAACTCTTGGCTTTTGGGTTGCAAAGTCTTCCTCTTTTCTATTGGAATTCTAGCCCAAGCCCTTGAGCCAAAAATCCTGAAATGGGTCACATCTGGCTTGTGCCTACTCCATGCTTCGAAAGGAGTCATACCATCAAGCTATTTATGAGGCAACCTATTCTGGATATAGGCTGTAGAAAAAGTAGACATGCACTAGGGAGGCCAGGAATAAACCAGATTTGATTCCAAGTGGTTTCCCAAGCGCTCCATGACTCAAATTTAGCAAGTTTGACCACTATGGATGTGTGGAGGATGACTTGCATAAGGTGGAATATGGAAACTAGGAAAATAAGACAAAAATTGGATTAATTAATGTCTAAGGTAGCTAACTATGGGTTGATTATTCTAACAGAAGGTGCCATGAATATGGTCATCCATTTCAGGAATTCCCCATGAACATTCCAAAGCTAACACCTTGGAAGGAGGAGAAAGATAATGATCAGGGGCTTACTCAGGTCCCCTCACAAAAGTGAGGAGGGTGAAATCAGGAAAACTAGGAGCTGAATAATAATATATGAGTGACTAATAAGTGTGATGTTCTTGAGGACCTCTCAGAGGTAACCCTTGATAAGCAGCCATAAAGAAAGTAGGGGGATATCCCCACTAGTATGAAATGGATATACCTACTAAGACTGGGGATGATTCCACATAAGAGAGACACTAAGATGTTTTGGATCGAGACATCAAAGAGGAAGAAGAGGAAATGGACATAGGATATATGGACATGGAATGAATTGATCAATCACATTTAGATGTATGAAAAGGGTATGTCTCGTGGGATCAAGTGATCCTATTAAAAGAAAGCATTCTCAAATAAAGGGAAACAAATTAACTAGGGATTAGTACAGGCTCCCACAAGGAGAATAAGTGGAAGTAAGAAGAGCAAAGAAAGAAGATGACAAGAGAATCAAACAAATAGAGAGTAGTAGAAGCATGCCGAGGATTGGAAGAATTAAGTTAGTAGCCTACCATTAAGGAAAATCAAGGCTTCTAATTTGTTTAATGAAGATAATATCGTGGAATATCTGGGTATGAAATAGTTCCTTAAAATCAAAGTTCTTGAGAAAGAATATCAAGATAACAAATCCGACCATAGTTTTTCTTCAAGAAACTAAGTGCCCGTTGACTCAGATCCAGGAAATTAGAAAGAAAATATGGAAGGGAGGTTAAGGGAGAGGCATAGATGCAATAGGCTATGCAGGAGGCCTCAGAATCTTATGAGATCCCAACAAGGTGACATTTGGAGGATTCCCTGGTAAATATTGTTTCATATCAGTAGAGTTTAAGGTAATTGTTTTCTTAGTTGAAGGAGTAGTGACAAATGTATACAGACCTCATATCCATGGATAAGAAAGGAGTTTTGTCAATTGACTCTGAAAAATCCATGAAGAGATTGGAAAGAGACACTGGGTCTTAGTCAGGGATTTCAATATCATAACCTCTTTGGAGGAGAATAAAGGACATCGACATAGGTTGGAGGAAGAATGTGAGTCCTTCAGAGACACTATTAACGAATTAAGACTAGCAGACATTACACTGAGGGAAGGCTGGTTTACATGGAACAATAAGAGGACTGGGGATAGACATGTTGCTTCTCACCTAGATAGATTTTTGGTTTCACAATCAGTAATGTACTTAGGAAGTGAACTTCATTCAACAATCCTTCCAGGAGCAGGATCGGATCACTGTCTAGTTGAATTAATCTTGAGCGGCCTCAGTTCATAATTCAAAAAATCATTCATGTTCGAACAATTTTGTCTAGGGAATCCATATTTTGCTAAAAAGATCAAGAATTGGTGTGTTTAAATAAGCGACGGACCCGACCAGAGTATGTACAAGTCCCAACGGAAGCTAAAAGGACTGAAGGAAAGTGTAAAAAAATGGAACAAGGAGGAATTTGACAATATAATTGCAGATAAGAAGATTCTGGAAACTCGGTTGTAGGAGATCCAGACCATAGGGGTGAATAATGAGTCCAATTTACATATGGAATAATTTAGCCCATGTTCAAAAACTAAGGAGAGGGAAAGGCAAGAAGAAATTCTTTGGTGCCAAAAATCAAGGAATCGATTTCTAAATGTGCAGCAGATAAATACAAAATTCTTCCAGCGTTCAGTTATCCAAAAGATATTCCATAAAAAAATATTCTCAATTAATAATTCTAGGGGAGGAATGATGGAAACCAGGGAATAAATAGAAGCAATCTTGAATTATCATTTCAAGCACATAATGTTTGAACCAAGACAGGACAGAAGGGGGGTGCTAATCAAATCTCAAGGCACATCCCTTCTCTTGTTTCCCAAGAACAAAATGAACTACTAATGAATCCTATATCCCTCATTGAGGTAGAGGAAGTTGTTTCACAATGAACTTCTTTCATAATTTCTAGGACCTCATCAAGCTAGACATTTGGAAGATAGTAGAAGATTCCATGGTTTCAAAGAATATTTTTCCAGTGTTCAATGCTACCTTTCTCACTCTCATACCAAATTGTGAAGGGGGTGATTTTCTAGAAAATTTTATGCTCATAAGAATGTGCAATGTTATCTAAAAAATCATAACTAAGGTGATTGCAAATAGAATCAAACACCTCCTACCCTACCCAATCCCCCTAGAAAATTAATGGTTTGAAGATGGTCGATTAATAATAGGCGGTATCATCTTGGTGCATGAAATGCTTCATTCTATTAAAATGAAGAAAATCCCGAGAATGATGGTGAAATTGGACATAGATAAATCCTATGACAAAATTAGTTGGCAATTTATTAGAAGTGTGCTAATAAGTTTTGGTTTCCAGGTTGAGTGGGCTGTGTGGATAATGAACTTATTTTCCTTGTCCTTATTCTCCATTCTAGTAAATGGATTGTCATGAGGTCTCATCAAGCCATTGAGGGGGATATGATAGGGAGATCCATTATTCCCTTTTCTCTTGATTGTTTTGGTGGAAGGATTGGGAAGGTCAATTTTGTCATTTCAAGACAACAATGATTTCATAGGGCTAAGAGTTCATTGAAAGGAAAATAAACAAACTAATCAAAAAAATTTGTACAATACCATGATGATAAGGTACCCCTTGGTCCAAGAATCCAGGAATATCAAAGACTTTCTTTCCAATTTTGGTAAAGCCTCGGGCTTGGAAAAATTGTCTCACCTGGATTGAAAATTGGTTGTTGCAATCGCCATCATTCAAGTCCCATTTAGCAACATACACTGGGCTACCTCTTCATATCCAAGCACCACACAAATATAACCCTTCCCAAGCCCCCAAGAAGATTCAATATGACATCCATGAGGATTCTATTTTCCACATGTGATTTATATAGATATCTTGATCCAATCACATTTTCTGAAAATAGAGTGTAACGATTCTTTTCTCTTGTCTCTCTGCCGGATATTATTTATGCAACAAATTCTTAAAATCAATTTATTTACAAGTGCATGTCTGATATGAAATTTTGTATTATTGCACTCCTACTTTCAATAGGGAAGACTATTCAATGAAAGTATAATAAGAATTCACCTTATATTCTTATTTCAAAATTTTAGACTTCAGCACTTCTGCTTTCATTGTTGTAGAATATTCTATGCACTAGAACTAGGATCCATTGCATGTGAATCATTCTCCATTTCATTGTTTGGCTTGTATATGAAACTCATCTCCTATGTTTATAGTGTATTTTGAGGATTTCCTGCTTTAAACAAAGGGTGTATCCTTTATTGACCTAGATACAAGTCACAAGAGGCATCCTTAGTTGGCACTTTGTTCCTTCATTCAGACTACTTCCTTAGGCCTCTCAAGTGAGAAACAATGTTCTGATTCTTGGTCTTTTCTTATAATTACAAATGATTTAATCTTGGTGCTAATAATTCCCCTTTCACCAATTCTTTAAGGGTTTTATATCAATGGATAAGCACCTTGTTTACAAACAAGAGGTTGAAGGTTCGATTCCTTCGTTCCCTAATGATATTTCAATATTGATATTTTAAATAAAATATATTTTATTTTGGCTATGAGGGGGTTTCTAAATTGACTTTATATGTCGCTACGAGGGGGGTCAAAACTTCCCTTGTATTTTACAACGAGGGGGCTTCAAAACCCACCCTCTAAGTTTATATGAGGGCGGTTCATAACCACCCCTAGAGGTTTCTAAAGAGTTTTAGGGGGTGTTTTGAACCGCCTCCATAGGTACCTATGAGGGGGATTTATAACCATCCTAAAATGTTTGTAAATAGTTTTAGGGGGGTTTCAAACAACCTCCATAGATTCCTATGAGGGGGGTTTATAACCACCCCCAAAGGTTTGTAAAGAGTTTTAGGAGAGTTTTTGAACTGCCTCTATAGGTACCTATGAGGGCAGTTTATAACCGCCCAAAAGTTTTGTAATAAATACTATTATGGGGGGTTTTGAACTACCCCTATATGTAACTATGAGGGGGGTTTATAACCACCCCAAAATGTTTGTAAAGAGTTTTAGGGGGGTTTCGAAACTCCTCCATAGGTACTTACGAGGGGCGAGGAGGGTTTATAATCGCCCCAAAAGTTTTGTAATAAATATTTTTAGGGGGGATTTCGAATCACCGCCGCAGGTACTTATGAGGGGGGTTTGAAACCACCCCTGTAGGTACCTATGAGGGAGGTTTGTAACCACCCCCAAAGTTTTGTAAAATGTACACTTTTGGGGGGAGGGGGGCTGGAACCACCTCGATAGGTGTCTATGAGGGGGGTTTAGAACCGCCCTTAACAATCACTTTACTGCCCCCAAAAGTCACTTTTAGGGGTGGTTTTGATCTTTTCCCGAACCGCGCCTAAAATTCAAAAAATTTAGCATCGGTACTATTAGGGTTGGTTTTGTAAACACCACCTGCAAAGCCAAAACTACCCCCAAAAGTGACTTTTGGAGGCAGAAGATAACCACCCATAAAAGCCAAATTTGTTGTAGTGTTTGCATGTGGATGATAGAGAATATTTTCACAAGTGTGATATCTTTCAAAGAATCAAAAAGTTGTTGTGACGAGATGAAATACCACTTCTACCTTAGATAAATTTGCAGGGATTTGAAAAATGGGAGTTTTATTTTTTCAGACCTATTAATCCACTAGGGAAGCGAATGGGTGCAAGATACATTATTGTTGTGAAATATTAATTGACTAAATGGGATGAAGCAACACCAGTAAAGAATTGGAATGTTGCGACTGCTGCCAAATTTTTGTCCGACAATGTAGTGACTAGATTCAGATGCCCAAATATTTTAATAAGTGATTAGGGAACACACTTTGTCAATCAGATAATCAAAGAATTGACTGAAGAATTCCAAATCCAATACAGAAGACTACATGAAATCACCCACAAGAAAATGGTGTTGTCGAGGCATTCAACAAGGTCCTCAAGAATGCATTAACAAAGATTTGCAACATTCAAAGAGATGATTGGGACCATAAAATTTTTGTGGTACTGTGGGAATCTCTTAGAACCTGTCAGAAGTTGACATGCCAAACTCCATTTCTATTAGTATATGGGAAAGAGGTTGTTATGTCGATGGAGTACATTGTACCCAGTCTATGACTTGTTGCAATTAATGAAATGATTGATGTCGATATTGGCGAAGAAATATTATCGCAGCTTGCACAATTAGAGGTAGAATATTTTTCACACGTTATTACCAAAATGTTGATAATGAATGACATAAAGTATGGCATGACCGCCACATCAACAATAAACATTTTTAGGTCGGAGGACTTTTCCACCTAGATGAGAGTAAGTTTTTTAATCACCATGGTAAGCTAAAAACACATTGGCTGGGATGTATGTTGTCATTCAAATTAGTCAAGGAAGCTTAGTACAGCTACACAAATTAGATGGAACACCTTTAAAAGTATTGGTGAATGGAATTCATCTAAACACTTACTAGGATAATCATGAATCCGTCAATTGGAGAGAAAAAAAAGACGCAGAATCATAACTGTTAGTTCTGTAACAAATATGGTTATTTGGTCACATAATTCCTCTGAGTTGTAGGTAAAGAAAAAGTGTCGGTCGAATATATACCCATCAATGATGAAGAAATGCTACAAAGACTCTCCATCTGTTACGAATGAAATAAAGTTTTTGATGACTAAATCCATGTCATGGGAAGAAAATTCGTTTCGCATGATGGAATTTGGTCGAAAAAAGACAGCTCTCCATAGTTAAATTGAGGACCCGGGAGATTTTGGCAACGCACTTTTTGGTCCTTTTTGTCATTAATGGAAAATAACTACCACTAAAGTGACAAGCGAAGTGACGGTTTCCCTGTAATGATTCAAATGATTGCCCCATGTGACATAAATCGCTGCCACCTTTCAAATTATTGCCTCCTCATGTGAAGGAAAGACTAATTGAATGAGTGAATGTATATCATCTTCGCACTAAATTTTCGTTCATTCTATTTACACCCGACTGAGTAAGATGAGTTACTGTGTCTGCATCTGTAAGAGCCAAGGTGAATTTTCACATATTATGGTCATCTCTATATCCAGTAAAAGCACAGTTGCAGAATCAAGTGTTGAGTCACCTTAACCTACAACCATCATGGAAGACTCTACTGCATTTATTCCACCGATGACTATGGTTATAGATGAAGTTGAACATATACCATTCATCCTTGAAGTGAGGTTAAGACTAGACCCACCTGACACGTCGAAGAGGAAATGGTCTAGTAGCCACAAGAAAGTAGCAACACCACCACCAGAAGTTGAAGAATTAGGCTCTATGAGCATGTAGTGAGACTATATTTCACCTCGTTTAGCTGAGGCTCCTAAGAAAAAAATCGACAAAAATGAAAATTATCTATTCGTAAAATCGACCGTCTTGACAGGATTTCAGATAACAACGAATAATGGTAAGATCCCGTGACTTCATCCTCAACATTAAAATAATATCAAGATATATTAGGTGATGTCAATGAAATTTTGTTTTCATCAAAAGAAAAATTGGACAGCAAAGGGCTTGGATGGTGTTGATCGGATAAATTATGAAGGATTCAAAATAATGGAAGATAAGTTGTAGCCAAGTTTTGTGGTGGAGAAGTGCATGACAGTGAATGATGATGAAATTCATGCAACATACTTGCCAGAACATTTTTAATATATATATATATATATATATATATATGTATGTATGTATGTATGTATGTATGTATGTATGTATGTATGTATGTATGTATGTATGTATGTATCAATTTCTGATGTCCTTTGAAAGTAATCCTATTAGCCTAGAGTACTAGTTACATTTGCACCCCTCTAACGGAATCTATCAGTATGTGCACTGAAAAGATTGTTCCATTTATGATGAACTTCAATCATATAAATCAAGGTCATATACGGCATATTGGTCAATCAAGTTAGAGAATCAAACAAGAATATTTATAAGATGAATAAAATAGTCAAAGAAATATAGTAGAAGGCTAAGAATTTGGAGGGAAACATGAATAGGCTCGACATAGTCAAAACACTTGCTTGTAACAATTTAACTAATAAAGGAATTACGCATGGGATGTATGCAGAATCCAAATTGTTTTGACTTGGTGAGATTGAAGAAAAATTCTCCAAGAAGGTCGTTGAGTTGGAAGCACAAATGATAGCTAGTACACGTTGAAAAGCACTGGAAGAGAGAAGAAAATCATCAATTGAATCTACAAAGAGAATAGAAGAGGTGAAGGAACTTTGTGCGAAAGAGGTCGACTAAGTTTCTCACACGTGGGAAGATTTAATACACAACAATGAGTTGGATAAAATCACATAATAGTTATACACTACTGAGACATAGGTGAACTAACTAAAGACTGAAATGGAGAAGCTTTCATTAGCATATAAATTGGCTAACACTGTCAACATGAAGAGGCTATAGCAGCAAATCACAACAATGAAAGGGAAACAAAAAAAGAAAACTGACAAGGTCTCAAAATTACAAGAATAGGTATAAAAATTTACAAGGATTATTCAACATGCACCCAAAGAAGTACAACAAGTGATACAATCAACATGACTTACAACTTTTAGAACACATCAGTTCCGAACTTGTGGAAATTTTGAAGAAGACTGAAGTAGAAGTATAGGAGGAGATTGCATCGATAGTGAAAATATTTTAGGATTTTCAAAGTAAGGTTGTCACAATGGAGGTTTCAGACTAATGTGTCTTAGGACGAGCCACATGTGAGTGTTGGGGGCTTGTTGTCCCTAAGAAAATTTAAGAAGAATTCGAACATAACTCTGTTTGGAAAGATAAATATTTCAATCAAAAGAAGAGTTGCAATAGAATAAGAGTTTACAAAGGAAGAGAAGTTGCGACAGAAATACCAGTGACGAAAGGAACCATGACAGAAGAAGAGCATACCTACTGAAAATGATAGTTTGGTTGATTGTGGGTAAGGAGTTAGTTAGAATAAAAAATGTTTTTTGTAATGAAGCGTAATTTTATTTTTTGGGACAATGGTTCCTATTTTCAGTTGTAGTTAAATGTATAAAAATAGAAATGGAAGTCTATCGGCTAACAGAAAAGAGTTGGTTGATTAATATAGGTATAATCTTATAAAAGGGAAAACCCAAGCTATGTGCAAGGTTGAGGTTGGTTGGTGGTTAGTTAGTGAAGTTCATGTGCAAATTGAGAGAGGAGTAAAAGAGAGAAGAAAGACATAGTCACAAACCCTGAGAGCATGACAGAAAATAATTTTGTATGATTTGTAAAGAATACCTAGAGATGAGTCTACAAGCTAAGTGCACAAACAAAAGGTTCTAACATAATTCTCATGCTAGATGAAGAGCACCTTTGTGGTTTCTCCCAGATGGGTTTCCACATTAACTGTTGTCTCTATGTCTCATTGATTAATGTGTTTATGTTGAATGCATGTATGTTGTGAATAAGTAGATATGAATATGTCATGATACATATGTTTATGCAGAATCCCATATATGTATGTGTCACATCACTTATTCAATGGATATGTGATAAGGATGTTATGTTGAATACTACAATATGGGTAGACTGGTAATTAGACTATTATATTAAATGGATAGAAAATTAATAAGAAGTATAATCCCTGACTTTGGTTCAGTAATTTGATAAAGTAATGCACACATAGATATCCCTACATAAAACCAGAAACCTAGTTCTGACAATTGCTAATAAGATATCTCGGGTGAGACTGCATATGCGTTGCTGGTGCATTCGTCAGTGTCCTCCTTTGTTGGGATGATATATTGGGATTTTTTTTTTGACTAAGGATATGAACCTGGGTCAACGGGAGAGGAAGGGAAATACTTGACAGGTTTTTCAAAATTTTACCCTCCAATGAAAAAAATTGCATTAGATGTTATTAAGCAAAAACCTAGTTGCAAAAATCATCAAAATAGACAATGGTTGATCCATGAATTCACTAGAGAGGGGTTTCCTAGTGTTACTATGATGCCACAATTCTAATGGAACTAACGATTTTTCCATCCTAGCCTTAGTTATTAAGTTATGGTGATTTTCAACTCGCTACCAAAATCCATTCATCGACACTTGGGGAATTTAAACCAGGGGCATAAAAGCCAAACTGAGTAATCAAATTGATTTCCATAACCTCATAACAAAATTTTTTGGAAAGGACAATATGACCACACGTTTATTGCCCTCACTTGGAAAAATTTTCAAAAACTTTCTCTCTAATGAAAAAATCGAATTACATGTTATTGAGCAAAGACTAGATACCGGTGTCCCTAGTTATATTATGATGTCACAATGCCAACAAAGATGAAAATTTTTCCATGCAAGGATCACTTATCAATTTATGGTGTTTCAACTCGCTACTATAATCCATTAAAGGACACTTGAAAAATTCCAACACGGGGCATAAAAACATTAGAGGAAATTTCAATTTAAAATGGGCCTTCCAAAAATATTACAAATTACATGTCATAATGTATTAGCCAATCAAAATGATTTAAAATTAAAAATGGGAGCACCTATTAAAAAAAAATTTGGGGATAGGTATCATAAAAAAAACTACTTTTTTAATTCGTATTTTCGACATATCTCTTTGTGATTTTACTCAAATTTTGATCGGGAGATCTAATTGGATGTGGAATTAAATTTCGCATCCAAAGAGTACCCACTATGCATACTTTTGATTGGTCTTACTACCTCAAAAACATCATCATCACATTTTTTTAGGTATTTCTTGTTTTTGAGGTAGAGGGGCCTGTCAAATGTATGCCTAGTGGGTACTTGTTGGACGCAGAATTCAATTTCACATCCAACGAGCTCTCCTGATCGAAACTTGAGTAAAAACATAGGGAGATATGTCGAAAATACGAACAAAAAAGTAGTTTTTTCTTTTCTTCCTCCAAAATTAATAAATATTATTTTATTATTTTAACTATTATTTTATTAGTTTTCCTTAGGAGGCCCATTTTGAATTGAAATTTCCTCTAATGCAAATTGAGAAATGGAATTGAGTACCATAACCTCCTATTGGTTTATTTGGGAAAGGACAATATGAACACGATGCCCATGCCCTCAGTAGAAATATTTTCAAAAGCTTCCCCTCTAATGAAAAATTGCATTGTATGTTGTTGAGCAAACCCTAGTTGTAAAAACTATCAAAATAGACAACGTTTAGTCCATGAATTCGTTGTATAGAAGTGCCCCTATCTATACTTCGATGTCACAATTCCAACAAAATTGGCATTTTTTTTCATCTGAGCCTAGGTTACCTATTTATGGAGGGTTTGAACTCTCGACCAAAGTCCAATGAGGGACACTTGGCATATTTCAACTAAGGGCATAAAAACCAAACTAAGAAATATAATTAAGTTTCATTACCTTCTACAAGTGTTTTGGAAAGTTCAAGGTGGTCATGATGCCCACATCCTCACTTAGAAATTTTTTCAAATATTCACCCTCTAACAAGGAAATTGGATTGCATGTTACTCAGCAAACCCTAGTTGTGAAAATCATCAAAATAGACAACATTTGGTCTCTGGAATCACCCAATAAGGGAGTCCCTAGTGCTATTCTGATGTCACAATTCCAACAGAAATCATGGTTTCAACATATGAAGCTCGATTATTAATTTATGGGAAGTTTTAACTCACTATCAAAATTCATTTTGTGTCACATGGGAAATTTAAACTAGTTCAATAAAAAACAAACTGAGAAACATAATTTAGTGTCGTTACGTTTTGTAATAGTGTTTGGAAAGGTCGATATCACCATGATTCCCATGTCCTCACTTGAAAAAGTTTTCAAAAATTCACCTCTAATGAGGAAAATGAATTACATGTTACTGATAAAAACCCTAGTTGTGAAAAATCAACAAATTATACTACGTTCAATCCATGGGGTCATTGGATGGGGTGTCCCTAGTGGTAATATGGTGCTAGTAGAAGTAGATTTACAAAACTTAATAAAATCACATAAAAGGATGTCATCTATAGATAGAGAAATGATAGAACATACCATATATCATGGATTCCACCTTAAGCTATATAAGAATAATAAAAATCAGTCTCAATAGATATAAAAATCATATCTATCGATTATCAATAAACCCCAATAAAATTTAGATCTATTGGCTATCCAATAAAAAATGAATCTACAACAAATGAATAGAATATATTGGTTATCATATACAACCATACAAACATAAAAACATCCATATATCAAGGTTTCCATGTAAATCCAACATTCATCAAATCTCATGGCTACCACCTACATCCATATAGTCCATAAGCCATTCAGATCCATGAACACATATTAACAAAAAAATACAGTAAACAACATATAATAAATTACTCATCACTGACTACCAACCATAGCCATATCAACATAAGAAATATCAGATATGAAATATGTTATTTACAGCCATATATCATCATATATACTGGATGGTACCAACATCCATACAATAGAGGTAAAAATCAGATCCTTGCGCACACATATAACTGTAAATTTTCGTAAATAAACACATAATGAAATGCTCATGTTAATTAGGGGAAACTAGATTCAATTGGATAGGTATAGGTCTCATGACCCATAAATTCTCAAAAACATATGAACCAGAAGATGTGGATGCGCCCTTCTCAAGAACCCTACCACACAAAAATAACCATATCTTAGTCATATTGAAACCATTTTCAGTGAAAGAAAAGGTGTTTCTTCATGGAAACATCACTCTACATGCAATGGAATAGGTCTTGTGATCCAAAAGTTATAAAAAATGGCTTACTCGAACCATATGGATTCTTCTTCCGAGGCTCATTCCAAGCAAATCTCCAATTATTTCCATCTCCAAAAAAACATATTTCTCTAATAAAAGAAAAGTAATTTAAACTATCCATGAAACACTTTGTTTTATCATTTCCATCACAAGAAAATCATACTATAATGATAAATCACAGACTATAGAGGAAACACTCTCGGATAGTATTTCCACCATAGGAAACTCAATCATACACATTGAGAAAACAAAATAAGATATATCCAATCAACACTCTAGCATATATAAAACATCAACCCTATACAAGAAACACTATGGAATAGATCAATTCTTCATATACTCATGCAAGGTATTTAATATTTTAAATCTATCTAGAAAACACGTTGGCATAGATCACTCTTCATACCTCATTACAATGCCTTCTCTAGTGCCCCATATTTTGACTCAGGCATATTTATCACTCAGACTTATTACACTATATTTACTTATTATCTGTGGACTCAACTATACTTCATAAACTATATTTTGGCATGTTATATGTGATTATTTACTGATGTTATGATGTTATCAGGATTATTCTCTAATTATGATATTATGATGTTATCATGCTTTGATTATGATGTTACGACGATTAACATGCATATGTAGATACTTTGCTTATGATGTTATGATGATTATCATTTATATGAAATTATTGTGCTTATGCAATTACCATGCGGTAGTCGTCATCAGATTCATTTATTTCATAACAAAAACATATATTTGATTGTAATCCTTGATATGATGTGATATGTATGATGTGGTACATGGGCACCCATCCATGATGTGATTGATTTTATGATTTTATGTGATGAAAGGAAATAATGTTGATAATATGGACCAACTATTGATTTAATATTGTTATGAATGCATGTTGCATAGTGCTAACCTGCAGGGTATAGGGGCTATGTGATAGCCAAGTGTGTCATGCAAAGTATGACTTAATACATATCTTGAAGAGAGCCTTGATGCCAATTTGGATGATCCACCATGCCGACCAGCGTTGAACCTGCTGGCCCTAGGAAATTGACGGGTTTCCTAGCCCCTGAGCTCACGTGCCGATAAACCTGATAGCAACTTCCTTGTTCTTGCATGTAATTCTTCCTCTGGATTTAACCCCCTCCTCCATTTTTCTTCCCCCTCTGTTCCAGCACCTTCTCTCCTCCCTTCTCCTATAAAAATTATCTCCCCCAAAATAC
>LPNX011048770.1:241152-263810 GCA_001517045.1 Pseudotsuga menziesii
GACACATAAATTGAAGGGCGAGCTTCATACCAAAATAAAGGGGGGGGGGGATCAGCAATAAGAATCCATACATTAACCCTACATTGAATGGAATATCCATTGGATGCAATCCCACAGGAGGGGCACTTGGTTGACTTAGTTGAATGCGCACTAAGAGATAGCTAGCTCTTTCAATGAACCAGACAATGTGTGGTTTACAACACACTTATCTTCATAATTTAATTTTTGTAAAACAATAAAATAAAATGAAAACATGTAAAACATTGCAAAGAGATACACGCGTTACTTTGCATGGAATCATGAGGAACAATTTTGGAGTTTAAACATTAAATTGAAATTAATAGAATTGATGTAGCCAAAACAAGCCTACCTAATTGGAGGAGCTGTTTTAGTATAGTTTATCAACAAAAATCTCCATACATTTATATGTATGTTTTAAAGGTCTACAAAAAGGAAACTAAACTGATTATTCCTATGAATTAATACTAAGAAAAATATATAAGTACTTTAAAGTATATACAAGTAAATATTTATCAGTTTGCTCCATGTTAAAGTCTACCATACTGACAAAATGCTCCAAAGGCTTCCTCATATTGGCAAAGAAATACTAAACTACCAAATTAAACCCTGGGAATGCAAAATCCCCAACTCCCCTCGAAAAGGAAAATACAATTTAACATTATGCGTTTTTAAATCTGATTTAATGATAATAATTTTACAATTGATTATGGATTCAATTTCATTTCCAATACTGGAGAAAAGACAATTATGTAGTGCTCTGCTTGCCGGGCAGAGCACTAATTCCAAATATTAATCATGAGCTTTCTAACTTGCCAATATTTCTTTCACGTAGTTTCCACGCGCGACCAAGCCCTATCACCATCACTGTTAGAACCATGGCCCCTATAGCATTGGAGTAAATTTTTGTAATTTGCAATCAATATTCTCAAGACTCTATGCTACTTAGCTCCAAAAGAACCATTTGTTCACTCTACTTGAAAATTTTTGCGATAATATATTTAGGGAGTCAAATGTAATCAGGGTGATTATATATATATATATATATATTCATTATATATATTAAGAAATTCAAATCATAAACTTCATGATTGCTAATGGACCCTAACCTAAAGGTGATTGCACGTGTTTAAACAAGAAGATACCAAGTGGACGCGTTGTGGGATGGTTGGTTGGGCTCTCCCTTAGTGCTCTGGACACTAACTTTACCCTAACCTATCACTACAAGCACCTGTACCCAGCCATCCCTACATGAAGGCCATGTGGACAATCACATGATGCTCATGCTACATGAAGCTTATGCGCCAGTCCTCCAAGAGCCCAAAACTGAAGGAAGGATTACCAAAACTTGTTGCCCCTCCAAATAGATTTCATTTTGCAACAATTTTTTTTTTTTGCCATCGTCAAGGCTGAATGGATTTCAATGGCAAGCGAGATATCTAGAAATATTTATCGCAGGAGCTTGGTGGAGGACTAGTAATCGCAAGATATTTATTGGCCGTCTCAGTGTTAGTCGGGTCAAGGGCAAAACGTACCCTCTCCCTCGACAGCACTGCCGACGTTAGGCCGAGCTAGTTATTTCATTTATTATTACCCTCTTGAACTGCTTTAACTGAACGATTTGAGCACCATTCTGTTAAAGCAGTATAGACTTTTGCATTTGAAAACTCATTTTCCACTAGTTTCATTCCATGATCAACATTGCCCTCATGTCTCTGAAATCAAAACAGGCTTTTCCTGGATGGGTGTTTAATCTAGGTGCCAATGCTTGACATAGGCTCTCGAGGCCCTGTCAGTTTTTCGATTCAGGTACCATGCTTTCAAATCAAGTGAGACTGACTAATGGAATATGAATTAGTTAAAGGATTTTTTTTCAGGTACTATCTTTTCTATTCAAGGGAGACTGGCTGATGGCATATGACTTAGATAAAGATATATTGGTTATGCATGCTCTTTTTTTTTCTATATATACCTACAACCTTTTCCTAACATGCAATAATATGGTGTGGAAAAGAAACAAAAACTGTTCAATTGATATGGTGGTACTGCCCTGCTATCTTTAGAAACACAAAGGGCTGTTGTTAGCCCATGTCAGGGTCTACATTAGCATGAAATTGATTCATACGGGGAAGAAAACCTATCAGTTTTTCTGAGAACCCATTTGGTTTTCAGTCCTAAAATTAGTTTTAAGCAGGAAGCTATGCCTCGGTTTAGCCTGTGCCAGGCTGCAGCCATTGTGGCAGCAGGCTCTCTGGGCATTGCAGGTGTTTACAATGGGACTGCATTAGGCAGTGAAAAAAAATGGCCTAGAATCTGTTAGAAGGAGAATTCAGATGAGTGATGGGATTGTCCCTTCAAGAGATGTGCAGGAGTCAGCATTGAAAGGAAGCAGTCCCAATAGTCCTCTAGACATTCTCATCATCAGAGGGGCTGCTACAGGATGTGGGGTTGCTCTGGATGCCACAACTCGTGGTCTGTGAGTTGGGCTAGTTGAAAGAGAAGATTTCTCTTCGGGGACTTCGTCGCGGTCCACCAAGCTGATTCATGGAGGTGTGCATATTTTTTTTTTCTTTTCCCTTTTGCTTCTTTTGATAAATTTGATAATCTAGTTGTGTGTTGGCAGTATACAAGACTGGGTGATATGAATATATCTTGACAAAGTGTGAATATCTGTAAGGAAAGCTGGTGATAGCTGCGGGCATATAAATAATATGTAGTGCACTCTGATCACCAGGAAGGAGGGTCCTCATGGTTATGCCATCCATAGGTTGCAGGCCCTGGCAAGCAACCTATAAAGTAATATAAAATTAATAAAACAAAATACATAATAAAGGGTGAAGTATGAGGGTCGTCGAAGTTCTTTTATCGGATTCTAAGGCATCCTCAACAATGTGCATTCCAAATTTCCTCATCAATATTTATTTGTAAAGTTTTTCTATAGCTCTTATTTTGTTTTAGTCTAATTTAGTAAGCCCTCTGGTTCCAGATTTGGAACCATTATGTAATGCCCTTTTGTTTTTCTTTTTGCAGGTAAATTTTTTTATTTATTCAGGTTATGTAAGAAGAGGGTTCTGCACAGAAGAGAATGTTGGGTATGCTACTAGCATTCAGCTTATGGTCTTTAGGATAATTTTGTCCTCAAAATATTCACTCATTCTGTGCGTTGTAACTTAGAACCTATTTCTACTTGTGTAATAAATCTTCAATTTATAGAAACACTATACATCAATTTATTTATTTTACAATGTGTAAAATTTTAGTTTTGATTTATCTTCCATATAATGTTTATTTTTCTCCTAGAGGGCCCCTTTAGGTTACAGTTTTAGAACCTAGGGCTCTGATACCATTCTGTAGTGCTCTGCCCGGCAAGGAGAGCACTACACCTTCAATCTTCATTACGTGTTGAGTTGTGATTATTCACGCTCACTATGGCCTTTAAAATATCACCCCCACCAAAGTATTCAATATTTATCCATACAATGCTTCCTCTCCATGAGACCATTTGTCCAAGAGATATCCCAAAAAAGATCCCATTTGAATTCATATAGAGAAATTTGAATGCAGTCTGAGAGTCTAAATCCAACTCAATATGGAAGTTACCTAATGCATAAGAGGTTAAATCTAACCAAAAGAGGCAAACTCAAATTAGTGATAGGGGGTTACAAAACATGAGGGGAGTTACACATGCATGAGATTCCTCTCTCTAAATAGTGAAATGAGTCATCATGAAAAGGAGTTACACTTTTCACATGCACTAGATAAAACTAGCCAATGGGGGTGCCTTTGTGCAAGGGAGGAGTTAGAAATTCATCAAACCAAATAAAGGAGGATTCATTAGTCAATAAGTCCCAAAGCAATAGCAATAGTGACTTCTTGAACCAAAATAACCAAAAATAGGGACCGAATATAGTAATATTAGGGAGAGAAACAACTCCGAGACCCCAACCCCCTTACATGTGGGATCCATAACCCCCCAGCCACATTAGTTTTCCATGTTGATCTAGTTACTTAATTATAAATAATAATAATAATAATAATAATAATAATTTCCATAGTCCATATCCTAGGCACCTAGTGCCACATAGAAATAAAAATGATAGTCACTACATATGTCAAGGGGCTTAACCTACCAAGCGAATTGAAATGATGCCCACACCCTTGCTTGCAAAACTATTTAAAAAATTTCCCTCTAATTCCAAAATTGAATTTCATGTTGTTGCACAAATCCTACTTGCAAACAAAAAGTCAAAATAGACAACGTGATGTCCATATGGATATGGGTGTTCCTATGAGTACTCGGATGTCACGATTCCAACATAACTAATAAAATTTCCATTTGAGTCTTACTTTACAGGGTATGGTGACTTTCAACTTGATTCCAAAGTCCACCTAGAGACACTTGGGGAGTTCGAATCAAGGGTATAAATTCCAATCCCAACAATGGAATTGATTTCTCTATCCTCTTGTGAGTGTGTTTCGGAAAGGCCAATATGACCATAATGACTTCACCCTCATTCAAGAAAGTTTTCAAAAAAAAAATCCTCTAAGGAAAAATTGAATTGAATGTTGATGGGAATACCCCAGTTGCAAACATCATCAAATTAGAAAAAGTTTGGTCCATGTAGTCACTAGAGAGGGGTGTCCCTAGTGGTACTTGGATGCCATGATTCCAATGAAACTTTGTAAGCTTTGTGACTTTTAGACCAATGATATGATTAACATGTTAAAAACTATATTTAAGATAATATTCATATAGTCATGTTTTATAATGGATATTGTAAATCATGTTATATTAAATTTGATTTGAGGTTACAAAGTTAACACTTAATGAACTTGATTGAGAGATGAAAACCATGTATCATATTCTCTTAAAGATATTGATTGAACTATGTGTTATGTATATAGATTTAATGACATAACAACTTTGGAAAAAAAATTTGTTCAAAGCAAATAGTATATGTGATGTCATATTTTTCCTTAACTTTATATATAATCACAAGGATCCCTATTTTTATTTACCTTTATGTCTTGTTCTATTATGACTTGAAAATCGATGTTGTACATGTTTGTGTATGCGTGAGTGTGTGCTTGCTTGTGGATACACTTGATATGTTTGAAATTACTATCTTTGATTAGATTATGTCTATATTCATGGTTGGAAAACTCACGAGAATGCATGAATTATAACATTATTTACAATATAACAAAATAATGCATTATGTCATGAAATTAATACTAATGATTTATATTAATTTTTTTGTTATTTCATTGAATCTGGTGAAGATAATTGCTTGGATGATGATCCATATTATGCTAACATTGTACAAGAGAAAGCCAATGATGATAATGATGATGGATCATATGAAGATGACGATGGAGACAATGTTAGGTTAGGTGATGATGATGAGGATAATGATCATGATCATGATTATGATGTTGGTGCTTGTAGTCATTTATGCTAATCTTAATATTGTGAATGTTTATTACTTTCTCCATGCTACTAGACATGTATTGTTATTTTTAGGATGATCTAATTTCATATTACATTATGGGTCATATCGATTTGTATAATGGATTCATGTCGACATATAAAATTTGATTACCTTTTATCATTTTGAATTTTCTAGATATGGACAAACAAAAAATTATTTCTTATCATATTGGTATTTTCACTATATATATTCTTCACTTGTTATTTTAACGTTACTACAATGATATATATGAGAGGTTATTGATGTGATGATGTATTATACTTTCACTTCTTTTGATGAAATAAAATGACGATGTTATCATTATTATAAATTTTTACTTTTTGGGAGTTGTCGGTTATCTTTTGATGAAAAATTAATATATATGACGAGATTACTACTTTTGATGAATTTTCTCGATTTGTATTAAATTTATTCATAAATTCCATCCAATTATTTCAATTCACATATCTACAATTAATTTTTGCACGATTCATGAGGAAGCAAAATAAGAAGCAACACAAGGAGTTAAACGGGAATCAAAATGAGGCGATATTGTGGAAGTAAAAATGGTCCCTAAATGGGGCACTAAAGTGGTTTCCAAACATGGTGCTAATGTGGACATAAACCGATATGTAAAACTAGGTGTTAAAAAGGATGCAACACTTGGTGCTAATTTTGAAGCAAAACATGGTTAATATCTTTAGATAGTTTTCTATTGTGGTTTTCTATATACTACACCATAGAAATTACTTTTAATCATTCTTTAGGTTTCAATTGGTGCTTTATATAACCTTCTCTTGTAGGATTACACCTAAAGGAGTAGTAAGGGAGATCGAATCTCCCATTTTTATTGTTTTTCAGGTCCTCATGCATCAAGAAGTGAGTGATTATCCTTGAGAGATCCTCCCAAACTTGGTGGATAAATCATACTAGTAGTCCTTGGTGCATCATTTTGAAACTTCATTACCTACCTAAAGGACATTCATCCTCCTAATTCTACCATCCTCAAGTAAAACTCTCCATTTTTCCAATTACATATAATTACATGATATATTGTAGTTGATCTCCTCAGTGAAAATTCACATTCCATTTTTGGATCTTATACTTGCATGCACTTAAATATATCAGTAAAGTTGAATATATTTTGTATTTTTAGAAAAAAATCATTTTCATGTTAGTGCATGTTACCGAAAGATACATGCATGTAACTATTAATGCACATCTATGCATAGAAATTGAAATAAAATCCAATTTGACTTCTTGTATGTCCATGAATCTGGTTGCATGTTGATGTAAATTAGTGTAGAAAATATTCTAATTGGTATCACTATAATATTTTTCGTGCTTCCCACTCTAGAAAAAAATATAAAGTATCATGATATGAAGACTTACACCCATTTAGATTTGTAGATTCTAACCTCCTTTTTCATTGTTTTTTAGAATAACTCTTTGTGGAAGGTTGAGAATCCATTTGGGAGAGGTCAAATGGATCTATTCCAGATTATGTTTTTTTCTTTTCCTAATATTATTTTCATATTTAGGATCGTGAACATGTATCCCAAAAACCAACCTCATTTCCCCCTTGGCTTGATTGGCTCAAGTTGGTAAAAAGATGGTATTGTTTGAAATTTTCACTCTGCTTATTCCATAAACTCATATGTTTGAATATGGCCATAAGGACAAATAGTAATCACTTCTCAAAATCCCTGATTTGAGTTTTTAACCAATCCAGTAGGGTGGTGGTGTCACACCCCCTACCCGTCGTGCCTCATTTTTTGTATGTGTCAATTTTTTCATCTAAATTTTCATGCTAACTCTATATTAATTCCTAATTTACAATATACCACACTTCCTTAGCTTCTCTAAAATTAACCTTATATTTTTTAGTCTTCTCTATTTTGTAATTTAATAATATTGCATGCTAGTCCATTATGCTCATTTATTCATGAATGTGTTGTAATTCTCCACTTAATTCCATCTAAAGGTTAATTCTAAATACTTTGCATTAAATAAAATTAAAACTGATCCTCCCTAAATATGCATTCTCACATCAATAAAGATTTATATAATCGTCACTTTGTTTGAAAATTCTATAATTAATGGACCATACCAGGTAGTGACCATTGGAGGCCGTCAAGATACACCCTCATTTTACTATGTTGGACATTCCATGTGAATCTAATATAGTCCCATCTTCATGTGGTACCACACCTGACATCTAGACATATTTCTATGTACCTTGTGCATATCAGAAACTCCAATCTACCCTTAATAATATACAAATAAATAACACCCAATCCCTGCATCAAGCAGGTTCACAAATGGACGATCTAGCTCCAAGGAGTTCAAAATTTGACTTCGCTTCGACTTTCTATTAATTAAATAAATTTCCTTTCTGCTAGTAAATTAATCCATAGGGTGGCTTGCAAGTATTTGTAGTTTATCCCTTTTCCCCAATGGCTAAAGCACTTATCTCTATTATATATATATATATATATATATATATATTGAAGCTTTGATTTACTCATTTTAGTGACTGCAAATGTTGATTTCTTAGTTAAATATACTTCTATATTAATTTCCTACTTTATTTTAGTAACTCCTAGCCCCCTTTTCTCAAAGAGACCTTCCTTATATTTATGAGGGTCTACCTCCATTGGATTTTACTTAGGAGATGGCCCAAACAAAGGAGTTGAGTGTTGTCATGATATTTTCACCCAACTTGTTGGCGTTCCCTCAAGACCCCTCTCAATGAGTTAATATTTTTCTCACATTCATGAGTGGATCTAGGGAGCAACATATTCTAAACTATTATTGGCCAAGCCTAATTTTGGTAAAATATTTATAGTTGAATGTGATGTGTTGGGATGAGGATTTGGAACTATTGTTGCAGGAAGGCATACCTTTATCTTTTGAAAGTAAAGAGTTCAAGGGAACAGACTTCGTTAAATATACATATGAAAAAGAAATGACAATAATTTTACATGTAATAAAAAATGAAGACAAGATGTTATCGGGAGGCATTTTAAAGTCAAAATGGACCTATACATTGTAAAGTACTTTGTGGAGAAAAGATTTTAACAAGAAGAGAAACAAAAATGTATAGAAAAAATGAAAGGGTTTGATTTTGAAATCATCTACAAATAAGAGAAGGGCGATGTGGTAATAGATTCCCTTCCCAAAATATAAGCCTCTAGTTCATTTTCCACTATATATTCCATTCTCATGTGTTTGGTAGAACCTTTCCATGAATGGAAAGAAGAAAACAATATTGTATGGAAAAATATAATATCTAAAAGAAAGAAATATCTCTATGGAACAATGGCAGTGGAAGAGAGATATTCTTTGTTACAAGGGTAGAATATTTTTATGTTCTCAATAAAAGTTGAAACAAAGAATATTAATGGAGTCTCCTAACTCTATTGTGGTGGGGAATTTAAGATTCCTTAAAATATAAGAAATAATATAAAAAAAATTGGGGGGAGAAATAAAGAAATATATTCACACATTTGTAAGAGGACTAGGTTTTCCAAAAGAACAAAGGAGAGATAGTCAATCCTCCATGGTTACTTCAACCTTTACACATGCCTAACCAAAGATGGGAAGTAATATCAACACACTTCATTAAAATTTTACAAAAATCAAAAGTAAGGATGTCACTTTTATGGTCACGTAGTGATTCACAAAATCCAAATATTTTTGTGGAATTCAGAATACATATACTACAACCAAGTCGAAAAATTGTTCACAAATGAAATTCATAGAATTCATGGATCTCCTAAAGTAATAATAAGTGATAGAGATCCAAAATTCATAGGAAATTCCTGGAAATAATTATGAAAGTTAAGGGTAACAACACTAGTTATGAAATAATCATATTACCCACAAACAGATGGTCAAATCGAAATAGATAACAAATGTTTAGAGGGTTATCTTCATTGCTATTTTTCAGACAAGAAATATCAATAGGTATACCAACTTCCTCTATTAGAATGGTGGTATAATACCACCTATCACACATATAAGATGTCTCTAATTGAATTTATTTATGGTTATCAAGTTCATAGTATCACATCCCTTTTGCAAAATGGTTCATAAGTATAGGAAATAGAATCATATATGGAAAAGACTAAAATAAGTTGAAAAATCTTAGAGAAACCCTTCAAATGGCCCAAAATAGAATGAAGCAACAAGCAAATAAACATCGTAGTGAAAGACATATTAAGGAGGGTGATTGCGTATTTTTGAGACTACAAACTTATTAGCAATATACTCTCCAACAAAAGAAGAATTGGTGGCTTATGAGTTATACTTTCCTTCTCACATTCATAAGTTTTATCATGTATATTTCATAAAAAGGGGTTTGGGGCAAACTATGCCCATGAAAATTAAACTTCAAAAGTTAGAAGAATAAGGAAGTTGATTCTTTAACAAAAAAAGCTAACATTTTTTGTCTCTTCAAAATAGAACCATTATAGTGTACATAATCAAGTACAATAATATGACTCCAAAGAAAATTGTAAGGAGAAAATGAGCAATTCATTAAGAAACATCCTCAATTACAAGCTTTGAGGTTTTTAAAAGAGGGTGGTTATGTTAAGGTCCTATCGTTTATTTATTACTAGCACACCACATAACACACAGTGGATGAATGATGATATAGATCAAATGGCATTCACGTCTTATCTACATCACATCAAATCAACAAATACAAGTGGGAGACAAGTTACCATTTAGAATTGTTTGGAGTGTCAAGATGTTCATGGATCCTTTCTTCTTTAAAGTGAATTCAAACATCTACACTGAAATTTCATGCTAAAGAAAAATTTGGATGCAACATACGGAGATGAAATTTACTGTATGATTGAAATATATATTAAAGACCACAAAAAGAAAATATTGTGCAATTGAGAGTGAGTGAATGCAGAAACTATTAAATTCAAATCTCCAAATTTTAAGCTACTAGAACCACATATAGGAAAAAAAAATTGCAATAAAAATGGGCTCAATAAAATCATGTAAAAACCCACAATAAAAACAAGGATAAATAATTTCCATGAATATAGGACTTTTGGAGAGGAACCTCCATTCCACAAACATGGAGAGAATAAGTGGCAAGTTACATCATGGTCACTTTACCTCCAATTTATCATAAAGGAGATTCATTTGCATAGGCATTCTATCTTGTCTTTTGCATTGGACATATTGTCAAAGGAGGTTGACACCTCTCAAGACATTGTTTGATGACTATTTATCATTCTCAAGGCATGGAGACACTTTCATTTATGTTTTTATGTTATCTACAAAATTTGGTTCATAACACAATATTACCCTATTCAAATGATTTCTTACACATCCACTAAAAATGTTGAGAACACCTAACAATTGTGCCTTTTTGAATTGTTTCTCTAACACAAATCTTGCTATCCATAGCAATATAACAAGTTTTAAATTTACTTTGCTTAAAAAAAATTCATATTAAAGCTAATGAAAAGACACAACCACTTCATAAATATACTTATTATTAATGCTAATATGTCATCTCTAAATTTATGGATTCTTATTGACTTCATCTAAATTTATGGATTCTTATTTGCAACAATGTAACAGGACCAAGTTTTTAGTCTAGGCCATAAGAGGATGCTATGCAAGCAAAATGCTAACCCCAAGAATTATCAGCACATACCCTTGCCCTCTTACTTTGCAGGACCTTCCATAAGATTCAAAAGCATGGGCGAATAGCTTAGAGTTACTGCTTGACAATATTACTTAGGAAATTTGTGAACGGTATCGTTAGAAACATTGTGATGTAACATCCTAAGTGATACTGGAAATTGACTCCCGTTTTCCTTCAAAACAGGAAACTCAATAATTTTTCCACTGGTTTACTGTAGTAGTCTGTCCTTCAATATTCTTCCATCCTGCAACCAGACAACTGATGTTCATTCACTTTTTTTGGACATTCAAAGAAGACTTAAATTTCCTCAATACTTGAGTAGATAAAGTAAAGAAAAGGAATGACAACTCCTCCAACAACTTATGGCCGACCATTAATGTTTTAACGTTCCATACTAAAGAATTGGTCAATTCTTGAGCTACTGTATGCAACATAAAAAATAAAACAGCATAAACAGGAAAGTAATATAAAGACAAAGTCATTTGAGAATCCTTGCTAGTGCAAAGTTGTACTTTTTAACATAATAATAGTTTTATGCAGAGGAAATAACTTTATATCTAAGATGAAATACATGAGGTACATAGGTTTGCATTAACCAGATTAATAAATATACTTATAGATAGAGGTCACATGTATTTATTTCCCAGGTTTGATGAAGTGTCACTCCATACAGCAAGGTTTAGATGGGTATTTATTAATAATTTTCATTCTAGGGAAAATCTATTAAGATGACTTTTCACTCATTTTATGGATAAAATATTTAACAAAAGATTACTAACTAGCAAATATCAAGGTGTTTAAAAAAATTCAACATCAAGATGGATCTATGATGTCTCAGCTTTTTTATTGGTGTTTATGCACAAACTTTTGGATGAATCTATGATGTCTCAGATTTTTATTTTTATTATTGTTTAAACACAAACTAAGGTAGCATAAAAAAATTTGTGTTTAAAAAATACAGGTTGAAATAAATTTACTTACATATAGTTAAAGAGGTTAGCTTAACCTGTTATCACCAATAAATTTTCTTTGTTATGTATTTGGTTCCCAAAAAGTTACCTCAACTGATTTTAAGTATCATACTATCTTATTATGGAATCAAGTTCAATTCTTCTAGAATCAAGTTCAATTCTTCTGGATTCAACAGCAAGCCGCAATGAAGAATACCATCCAACAAAAGTGGAGAAGAGGAATTGTTTAGAAGAATGCCATCCAACAAAAATGGAGAAGCTGGGTGGGTTGCCATGATGATTAGTTTAGAAGACTTGGTCAATTCTTTAACTACTATATGGAACATACAAAATACAACAACATAAACATGAAAGTAATATAAAGACCAGCCCATTTGAGAATCCTAGGTAGTGTAAAGTAGTATACTTTAACATGATAAAGCCAAAGGAAATAAGTTTATATATAAAATACATGAGGTATAGAGGTTTGTATCAACCAGATTAATGAATATACAAATAGATAGAAGTGAGATGTATTTATTTCTCAGCTTTGATGAAGTGTCAGATGTACTTTCTAAAGATAGAGATGGAAAAATGCCAACACTATCAAAATTAAACAAGAAGTTTTCAAACTTATAAAAAAATGCTCAATACAGAAGATGGGTATTTATTAATAACTTTCATTATAGGGTAAATATTTTAAGATGACTTTTCACCTATTTAATGGATAAAACATTTAAGAAAATATTACTAAGAAGTAAATAGCATGGTGTTTAAGAAAATAAGCATCAAGATGGATCTATGATGTCTAAATTGTTTTGTTGGAGTATTGGTACAACATCATGGTATAATCCCAGTACCTCTGGGAATATAAAAATGTGGACTAACAGCCACGGCGGTGATAGGGCCTTGCCCCTTGTGCTAGATTTCAAATGGGTTTGAAATGTTCATTAACATATACAGGTTTTGGTGTAACCACAAACCTTACATGGTATTAGAGCACGTCAAACCTTACATTTTTTTAATTTTTATGGGTGTTTAAGCACAAACTAAGGTAGAAAAAACTTTTTTGTGCTTAAAAAATCTCAGGTTGAAATAAATTTACTTTTTTGTGCTTAAACAATCTCACGTTGAAATAAATTTACTTACATATAGTTAAAGAGGTTAGCTTAAGATATTGTCACCAATATTATTAGGTATTTGGTTTGCTAAAGGTTATCTCAACTTATTTCCCTATTATGGAATCAAGAATGCCATCCAACAAAAGTGGAGAGGCTGGGTTGTACTGAGGAATTGTTTCTTTAAAAAAAATACACATATAGTCATGGACATTGTCCACAACTTTTGGGGAAAATGTTTTCTTAAAAAAATAATACATACATCCACATAGTATGGTAAATTTTATTATATCAAACCTAAAAAAAAACACTTCACAAAACAAAAAATAGATACACAGTGGGTACCATTTCAATATCTTCCCATGTATTTTGGGGCAGATCCCATTTCAAATTCTTCCCATGTATTTTGGGGCAGATCCCATTTCAAATTCTTCCCATGTATTTTGGGGCAGATTATGTTTTAAGGTTTTCATTTCAGTGTGGAATGTTGGGGAAAATAGTGTTTTAATGTTTTCATTTATGTGTGGAATGTTCAAACTTCTATTCTTTTGTTAATTTTTAACTGGAAAAATTGTTTTTGGCCTTAGAATAGAAATTTACATAAGAACAACAACATATAGTCATGGACATTGTCCAAAACTTTTGGAGAAAATGTTTCCTTAAAAAAATTATACATATATCCAGATAGTATGGTAAATTTTATTATATCAAACCTAAAATAAAACACTTTAGAAAACAAAAAATATATACACAGTGGCTACCATTTCAAATTCTTCTGACTTATTTTGGGGCAGATCACATTTCAAATTCTTCCCATGTATTTTGGGGCAGATAGTATTTTAAGGTTTTCATTTCTGTGTGTTGAATCATTTTTATCATTGAATGATTCAAGTGTCTATTTCTAAAGCCCACACCCATGCTTGAATAATGTGATATAAATTATAATCTCCTTGCTCTCTATACGACCTTCCCATTTTATTTGTTTCCAATATTTTATTTTCTTGTCCTTCAAAGCTTTAACTTTTTTCTAATTAGTTTTATATTGGTCCATTTACAACAGATTTAGAAATATTGTTTTGACCTTCCCATTCTAATTGTTTTCAATATTTTCTTTGCTTGTCCTTCAAAAGTTTAACTTTTTCTTTTTTAGTCTCATATTGGTGAGTTTACAACATATTTAGATCTGATTAATTAGTTTTTTTTAAGAGAAAAAAATTGTACTTATATTATTTATTGAGAATAAAAAAGTACATCAATAAATGGATTAGTCTAACAAAGCTAATCACTCAAAACAGTCATCCGAGTAGTCAACAAAACAGGTAACACATACAGCATCAAAACATCCATCACATAGAGATATAAACTGCAAGTCATATGCTAGTCATTTACAGAAAAACATCATAAAATGATGAGACCATGATGAGACCATGGATAGACCAAAACTCCCAATTACATCTTGAAACCTCTATTTTTCAAAGAGTTGTCAACAACTTCCTCCCAAAATTTTGATTATTATTTTATTGCATTAATAAAAACTCATTTTTAAAGCTTCTATATTATATGCAAAAGCCATATATATAGTATTCGAAATTAAGGTGATATGACCCCACTCACTGGTAGAAAATAAGGAACATACATAAAAAAATTCAGAGGCTAAGCAATGGATATTATGAATATGAAAATACTTGCATGATGAATGGGGAGCTGAGGCTTTGGACATTTAACAGTGTTCTCTTTGTCTGAGGGCTCTTGAGTTTGTTCCACTTGCTTGAAATATGCAATAAGTTAGACTCAATGAACCAATGGATCCAACTCTTGGGGAAATCCATAGGATTCCTTGGCCTCCTGTAATCAAATGAATAAAAAAAATACCCCACTTACAGTAAATTATAATCTCTATTTTACAAACCCATAACCAATCATGACCAACAACAACAAAAAAGAGATCATATAAAACTGCAAATCAGTTACTTCAGCATTGACTGACAACAAAAAAGAGATCATATAAAACTACAAATTAGTTACTTCAGCATTGACTGATAGCATGCAATGAACATGAATTGGAAAAGGAATTGGGTGTAAAGAGAAATGTGGAGGAAAATTTACCTCTAGAGCGAGAGACTTGAAAGAAAGATGACCAAATATCCCCATCACTGTCCTTTCAATGTCAATGATGATACTGCTACAAATAGAATCAGAGCAGGTTCACAAGCTTCGGATATACAAGGAGTAGTAGTAGTGGGAAGATCGTTTGGTTTAAAATATGGTAACTTTCGGTTCTTCCAATTGGTGGGAGTGATAAATCAAATCACCAGGCAAGGTCGGAAGTCAGCACTGTAATTTTCAATTGAAAGTGACTGTGAAATGTAACATATGTGAATGACCATGGATCAAATTTGAGGGGTAGGGTCCCATTTCACTTTGAAGGGTTGTGAGAAATTGAACCCTTCAAAGTTGAAATTTAAAAATAAAACATTCTTTTCATTTGAAACTGTAAGTGTATAACAAAATTTTATTATCTATTAAAAATAATGTATAGGAAAAAAATGACATTAAGAAGAAATCTGGAGTGATTCAACATTTACATGGAATTGGTTAGGTAAACCATGTACTCTTCCCCCGTCCTTGTAGCATATAGTTTATTGAACTTAGATAAGGGTCAATTCTGTCGGGCTGGTGAAATACTCTGGTGGTTGATAAAATAAGGCATTGGAATTTGGAAGGACAAGACCTTTGAATGGAGGATTCATTCAGCTTTATGGTGGCTCTATTGGTCAAGTGTGATTGGTCCTACCTAAAAGAAAAACCCCAGAATGTAATACCTAATGATTAATGCTTTCACCGAGAAACTTTTTTACTAACCCTAAATTCAGCAGTTATTTTTAGAATTGAACCATGTCCTCCCCACATGCTCAAATCAAAGTGATCAAACAAAGGCCCCAATTTTAGGTGGATTATGGATAGTCCCTCCAATGTATATCGATTTTATATCCCACTTCGAAGTGATCAAACAAAATCCCTAATTTTGGGTATATTATGGATAGTCCCTCCAACCTATATCATGTTTATCAGCCCTATCAAACAGGTTAGGTATTTATTAGTCCACTATAAGGAAGAACTTTAAATTATTCAAAAAATATCACTACAAGTTGGGTGTCTAGTTTCTACCAAATTCAAAAAGGAAGACGAATCATAAACACACGTTTGGGAGGTTTGCAACAATGAGGATGTTGAAATCATGTTCTTCGCTATATCATTGTACTCTGAGTCCCTCATTAGTGAACGTCGGTCGAGGGATTCCCTTCTTTAGATTTATTGGTAGACAATTTGTACTTATTGTTTCCATTATTAGAAGGCTGACAGGAAAACGAAGGGGTCAAGTCTACAACATATACAGTGTTGGTGTGGTTAAATGTTTTATCCTTTCAACTATTGGATTTCATTAAGGAAATTGGAACAATTCAAAAACTTATGTTCAAATATTGTTCTTTCTTTCAACCTAATGTTTACAATTCATGGCAGATAAATAACATTGATAGATTTGGAACTCAAATACAAAGCTCTTTCTTCTTGATCCTCTTCCCAAACGAAGTTGTGGTCCTAGACTATGAAACGTATACATTATTTTGGTTCTGATTTCATTTAAATACTGGGTTTTTTAAGGTTAAATCTATTGAGTATTCGAGACTCAGTCTAGCGGAAAAGCAATCGTAGAATACATTACAAATTTCAAACAACATTTTGGATGGAGAAACTTTAAACCATTATATTTATAGAACCAGAAGGAACTCCAACAAGAAACACATTTAACTTTTATCCACATATAAAAAGTTACACAAGTGTAAAATACTATGCATACATATACATTCACGACAACCAAGTCGAGAGCTTAGCTCTGCATAATATTCTGGAGGAAATAGAAATTAGGGAGAGACTAAAGCATAGAATTGGAGAGTTGAGAGTCTGAGTCCCAACCTCCGAATGTCCTATACTCTTAAACCCAAAATAATGTTTTTTTTCATAGACTTCACAAGTCTCTTTAAGTTTGGGGAAGCTCAATCAAGCCTACCCAACATTCTACCTTTGCTTCTCTTTCTCCTACCTATGAAAAAGGTGGAACCTTCGAGTTTCCCACTGTAGAAGACAACAAGTAATCGAAGTGTGCAATCATTTCCTTCTACAGAAAGACGATTGGAAGCAACGCCATCTCAATTCCGCAATATCTCGGTGCTCCTAAGTTGGCTTACCTTACCTGAGGTAGGCTAATGCAACGGTTTGTGTATTTCACATTATTACAAAAAAAATCATTTTATAATTGCTTCTGCATAACATAGATATATCTATGCAAGTGTGGGAAAAATGGGTATTGTTTGACTGAGGTTTCCAGAGACTTTTAGATATTTTTCTTTGTTATGAGGGCATTCATTGTCTAGATCAAATATCCCACGAGAGGAAGAAGAAGAAGAAGAGGAGGAGGACTCAAGTCAAAAGGTGAGGTGAGTGAGGAGGGGAGACATAATAGCAATATTTGTAGGATAAATCCATTGGTGCTATAACAATGGGAACAAGGCTCTCTAAATCGTAGCCATTATAGGCATAGGAAACCCTCATAAATAGCTCAAGCGCAAGAGTTACCGTGTTATCATCCCGACAAAGTAAGTAATGATAATATTCAGTTAGGTATATGACACATTCTTTGGTTTCTTTTAGATATGACTATATTCATATTGTACAACCATTCTCTCTCACTAGCCCTCCATTCCAGTTGCCTTTATCTCTACTGCGTGACCCCCTTCCTTCGATGAGAGAGGTAGACTAAACGACTCAGCTGGACTGTGGGAGACTCAGAGTGATGATTCAAATGATTCTTACCCTAGTAAATGGATGGAAATTGGAATAAATCCTAGAATCCTAGACTAACTAGTATAGGATATGATTCATGAGCACAAACAAAGGTCTAACTAATATAGGATATGATTCATGAGCACAAACAAAGGGCAGCATGCTGCTAGCCTAAGATCCGTCATCCCAGTCTTGTGGTGGTCATAATAGAAATGTATAGCACTGGGTGAAACCCTGGTCTGGAAACATACATACCCTGCATTGGACCAGGTTAGGTTCAAATCTAGCAAAGATTTCTCAATGCATTGTAAATTGCAACTTATAAGTTGTAACCCAAAAAACAACAGCATTAGTTTTTCCTTACGGAGCCTTGCCAATGGAAGGTTATCAAATCAATTCACCATCCATAGATATGACTCATATGAGTATTTAATTTCACATCATATACTCAAATACGTAAGAGACTTGTAAGTTGTGAGAGTAGGTGACTCACTGAACAATAAGATGACAGATGGAAAACGAGTTGGCAGGTGGCATCATCTCATACCAATATTTAATGAAGTTAGTGAATCAGTAATGCATGCTAATGCCATTAAATGCTTTGAAAGTGAGCATCGGATTATGACTCATAATCCTAACTCACCGACTTGAACTTGGCACTAGGAATCCTAGTGTCCCACCGTGGTCCGTGTCAATTGGGACTGAGATCCTCATCTACGATTCAGCTATTCAAGGGCACTTGGGAAGAATCTAAGTCCAACTCTCCCATAGTCTACTGAATCCTTGGATAGGAAAATTTTGTAGCTGCCCTTCTCCTACAAATTTACTGAGGCTTACTCAATTTCATTATTGAAATGCTGGAAATGACACTAATTTTTTTCTTCATGGTAAAATTCCTTGTGGCCTTCTATAACGTTTAAAATGGCCTTTGAAGGGCTGTGAAGGATTCAAATTTGAAGCATGGATGTCATCCTTTAAGGCTATTTATGTTTAATTTTCAATTCAAAACGGCCGCTGAATGTAACAAAGGTGATCCTTTATGGATATTTATGTGATTGTAGCTATATTGGTGAAGTGGCATTTGCTTATTTTTGGGTTTTGTTTTATTACAAAATGGTTAAATTGGAAATTATTTTCTACTATGTACATTTTATTCAAAATTTTTAATTTTAATTTTAAATTATATTTTGTTAATAAGAATAGTAAATTAATTATTATAATTATTTTTTATTTTATGGAGCATATTAATTATGGAATTTTAAATATAATTTATATTATATTAATGATAATAGTAAATTTAATTATTATAATTATTTTTTTATTTTATCGAGACATATTAATTATGGGATTAGAAGGTCACAAGTCAATGTCCATTTTTTACCTTTAATTCTATTATTAGAATGTTTGGATCATTAAATGCCTAGGTTAGTGGTTGTTAGGACTCACTATATTATTAATTTAGAGGTTATTTAGAGTTAATGACTTACATCACTAACTCAACATTAAGTTGAGGGTCATTAGTTACATACAATAATAACTTTTTTAGTTGAGTTGTTAAGTATTCATATTAATAAATCATCACTAAGTTAACTATATATTCAAATTAAGAGAGGTCTTTTGATTTGGTTCTTATACTCATTATATTATCAATCAATAAAAATTCATCGCTTATTCGGATGCAATTGTGGATATATGTCTATTTTTCTTTTACAAATTGCATGTGCATTCCAACTTGGGTGTAGAGATTCCCCAACCCGTGTGCATATTGAGACTAATTTAGCTATATATTCAAATTAAGAGAGGTTTTTTGCTTTGGTTCTTATCCTCATTCTATGATCAATCAATAAAAACAAATTGCTTATTAGGATGCAATTGTGGATATGTCTCTTTTTCTTGTACAAATTGCATGTGCATTCCAACTTGGGTGTAGAGATTCCCCAACCCCTGTGCATATTGATATTAATTTAGTTATATATTCCAATTAAGAGCTCGATTTTTTTCTTTGGTTCTTATCCTCATTCTATGATCAATCAATAAAAAAACACTGCTCATTCGGATGCAATTGTGACATGTCTCTCTTTCTTTTACAAAATTGCATGTGCATTCCAACTTGGGTGTGGAGATTCCCCAACCTTTGTGTGCATATCGAGACTCATTTTTAGGACATTATGGCTTTTGTTTCTCTTTCTATTTTCTATTATCAATGTTTTTATATTTTAGTTTTTTGGGGAATAAAGCTTTATTTAAGATCTATTAATAGGAAATGAAAGCGAGTTGTCTAAGAAGCCTCCACAAGTAAGTGCAACATGCAAAATCGAGGTTGGTTAACACCAAAATACCCCATCATATAGTGAAAGACATGGGCATGCCCAAAAAATGGAACACGCTCGACTTGGGAAAAAATGAAACAAGCTCAACTTGGGCAAAAACACCCTAAAAAAGTAAAAGTCACAAGCATAAAGAAGGGCATGAGACCAAATAAGAGATCATTAGTCAATAACCATGTCAATGACTAAAGGAATTTGGTCTTGATCATTTGGGACTTTGCCCCAACACAGTGTAACCAAAGGATCAACATCAATAGGTACAATGGGCCCCCACCCATCAAAAGGAATATATGAGGGATTGGGCCTCTCCAAGATTGTCGAATCCAATGTGTGGAGATGAGTGTCTACCCATGGAGGTCATGGTGTCATGTTATATGTTGTCTCTTTCCTCTCCTAGTTATTTATACCTACATGATGGCGGGGCTTACCCAACTAACCTTATAAAGATTAAATGATTTGATCAAATGAAATGGGGATATATTCCTAGCTTGTAGTGCTCTGCCTAACCGGTAGAGCACTCGATCCATCTCTCTATAATATTCTCTATCAAGACATTTTAAATCATATTACAAGTTTATATCTATGTCTGTACTATTAATTTTATCAACATGTGAATGTACAATCTGGAACTATAAACATATTAACGTAGAAATAGGAGCTGTACAGGTTTGATAAACTTCATGAATTTCTTTGTAAATTAGACAATAATACCATGCATAAATTTAAGATCTAATTATCTGGAATTGAAATACCTAGGACCAGCGACCGTAGTAGATCCCAGAGAAGAGTTTGATGTAGACATTGTAGGCTCCTTCCTCTTCCAGCTTTCCATCCAAGCCTTGATCAAAAAAATGATGTGCCACCCTGCCGACCAGCTCTCATCATGTGTTGGCCCTAGGAAACCCATGGGTTTCCTAGCCCCCGAGCCCACAGACCAATAATACCGAGAGCCGCTTCCTCTCCAGTCTTAATATTCTCATTTATTTACAGATATTCTCCTCCTTGAGTTGTCCCCCTCCTCAAGTATTTTTCCTCTCCCTTCTCCTCATGCAGAGTCCAATTTCCCCCTGAAATCCAATCTTCTCCACCGCCCCCCCCAAAATACTTCCTTCCTCCTCCTTATACCTCTTTCCCCACTTCCTTCCTTCTTAAATTAGTTTATTTTATTATATCATGGGTAGTGCAGTTTAGATGGATTTGACATGTGTTATGAATTTATCTTGACTTGTACGTGTCACAAAATCTAGCCAAATGTCATACATTACCAATTTTAATGTTTTACGCAAATTGTAAAGACGATAAAATAATTAGTTTTAATTTAATCAAAGTATTTACTAATAAACTTTGATTAACATTAATATAGTATAAGTTTAATTTAATAAAAGTATTTACTAATAAACTTTAATTAACATTAATATAGTATAAGTTTAATTTCATAAAAGTATTTACTAATAAACTTTAATTTAACATTAATATGGTATAAGTTTAGTTTAATAAAAGTATTTACTAATAAACTTTAATTAGCGTTAATATGGAGCATTACATACACCCACCCTTCAAGAAACTTCGTCCCGAAGTTATGGTCAAAATAGTGATACAAGGTACTTTTATAGGTTTAAAACAATTCAAGGTACATTTATAGGTTTAAAGCAATTCACAATTACTTAGTTAACCTATCCAACTATTTAAATATTTCATACTAGCGTGCATGTGTGAGGTGTGCATGCATGGCCAATACATGCATAGGCTACACATGTACTATAGCAAAAACCCATAAATTCTGACTAATAGAATTAATATTTCATGCAACATGACCCACACACAGATATAATATAATTTCTTGTGACATTCAGAGTTATTTAACAATTATGTTCTTATTATTTAGTTAGTTAAGATTGGTACCTACCATCACTAGTCCGGTATCATAATTGTCCAACATTCAACCATAATAACTAAAATGTCCACCCATCCTAACCTACGTCCGCATCCTCCCTATCCTTCCTCTGCTAGTATAGAAGTGGTTGTCGGCTTCACCGACCTGACCACATAAGAACCTGAGATCGATAGCGTCGGCTGAACAACGGATCTAGCCTCTCCTAGAAAGCATCCGACCGTCGTCATCACAACAACATGGGGAGCGTGTCTCAACACGGCCTTCCCACGACCTCGGGTACCCGACCATCGTCATCTCAACAACATGGGGAGCGTGTCTCAGCACTGCCCTCCCACGACCTCGAGTATCATAAAAACATAGG
>LPNX011048770.1:272762-431436 GCA_001517045.1 Pseudotsuga menziesii
AACTAATAAACTTTAATTTAACATTAATATGGTATAAGTTTAGTTTAATAAAAGTATTAACTAATAAACTTTAATTAACGTTAATATGGGGCATTACATAGCTAGTTAAATGCTCCAGGAGGTATGCCCCTAGTGTGTATAGTGGTACTTTGTTCACGGTAAGAGGTTCCATGCCAATAATTTAGCAGTTGTTAAAAGTGATTAATTTCTAGCCACAATCGACATAAATAAATTGGTATGAATTAGAGTTCCATTGATACAATGAAAAATGGTGAGATCAAACATCATCATTAAAAAAAACATATTGTGTTGTTTCTATATACAAAATAGCACTTCAAATCTAATAAGTTACAACTATCTTGGTAAAGTGACATTTTCATATTTTGGGTTTTGTTTTATATTTAAATTTCCCTTAATATTATTACAAAATGGTTAAATTGGAAATTAATTCATGTTTTGTACATTTTATTCACATTTTAAAATTTTGATTATAATTTACCTTTTGTTAATAATAATTATAAATTTAATTATTATAATGATTTTTTATTTTCTTGAGATACATTTATATAAATTTGGGTGGATTGATGGTGAAGATGAGAAGTTGTTATCATCTCCACACAAGTGCAAAAAATCAATGAAAATGAAAGGTATTATGAATGGGGTATTTATGGATGGAAATGGAATTAGAAGGTCACAAGTCAATGTGCATTTAATACTTTCAAGTATATTAATATAATTTTTGGGTCATTAAATGAGATTCCATTGACTGATCTAAATTTGGAGTGAGTAAGGGCGGACTGAGGAAGGGGAAGAATTTTTTTGGAGAATTGTGAAGGGGGGTGGACTGATGAAAGTATGGAGGAAGGAAAAGGGGGAGGAGTGCAAGAATCCCTTGAATATTCCTCAAGACTAGGTTGCATATCGGGGCATCTTGATATATCTAGATCATACCGAGGTATGGAAAGGAAGGTTGGTGGATCGAAATCCAGAGAAATGCATGCCCAAAGCAGCCCTGATTCTGACTATGTGGGTCAGATCATCGAAGATCAGGGGTCACATTGAGTATATGCAAGATCATGCTTTAATTGGGAATTTTTTGGGGATGGAGCCTTTGGAAAAATCCCTAGTCTATCGGATAAAAGGATTCTTGGAAACCATAGGGTGATTATGATCTATAGTTGGGATCCATGGGTTTTTTCACCATTTCCTTCTTTAGTGTGGAAGACAGGAACAAAGTCCTGGATGGGGGCGTATATTTCTTTTACTCGACAAGATTATTCTTAAGACCCTAGAAGGAAATGTTCTTCCTAGACAAGGAAGACATGAAAGTAGCACCAGTATGTATCAGGTTGTACTCCTTACCAGATGAATACCGGGACTCAAAAATTTTGGAATATTTGGGGAACATTCTCAGGAAATTCATCAAAATTTCTGAACAGAATAGGATCCAAACATACACAACATGTGCACGGATCTGTGTCTATATGGATCTCACCAAAGAAATACCAGAATCAATCAGAATGTCATGAGAAGATGAGGACTAGCTACAAACCCTATAATATGAATAGATCCCATTTCGGTGTCGAAGGAACCATGAATATGGTCATCCATTTAGGGAATGCCTTATGAACATTAAAGCCAACACCTCGGAAGGAGGAGAAAAATAATGATCAAGGGTTTACTTGGGTCCCCTCATAGAAGCGAGGAGGGAGAAAGAAGGACAACCAGGAGGTGAATAAGAATATCTCAATGACTAATAAGTTTGATGTTCGTGAGGACCTCTCGGAGGTAACCCTTGATAAGCATCCAGAAGGAAAGCAGGGGGATAGCCCCACCAAGAGTAAATGGATATACCTACTAAGACTGGGGATGAGGCCACATAAGAGAGACACCGAGATGTTTTGGATTGAGACACAATAGAGGAAGAAAATGATATGGACATAGTATATCTGGACATGGAAGGAATCGATAAAACCCATGCAGATGTATAAAAAGGGTATGACTTGCGGGAGAGAATGATCCTCTTAAAAGAAGGAATTTTCAAAGAAAGGGTGACAAATCAACTGCATATTAGTACAAGATCCCACAAGGAGAATAAGCGGAAGTATGAAGAGCCAAGTAAGAAGACGGGAAGAGAATTGAATAAACATAAAGTAGAAGAATCATGCTGAGGATTGGTAGAATCAAGTCAGCATCCTACCATTAAGGCAACTCAAGGATTGTAATTTTTTTAATGAAGATAATATCATGGAATATCTGGGTCTTAAATAGTTCCCTAAATTCAAATATCTTGAGCAAGAAGATCAAGAGAAAAAAATCCAACCATAGTGTTTCTTCAAGAAACTAAATGCCCATCGACTCAGATCGAGGAAATTGGAAAGAAAATTTGAAATGGAAGTGAAGAGGTAGGCATAGATTCAAGAGGCTATAGGTTGACATAGGTTGGATGAAGAATGTGAGTCCTTCAAAGACACTATTAACGAATTAATACTAGTAGACATTACACCGGGGGAGTTTGGTTCACATGGAACAATAAGAGGACAGGGGATAGACACATTGCTTCTCACCTAGATATATTTTTTGTTTCATAATCAATTAATGTACTTAGGAAGTGAACTTCATTCAGTAATCCTTCCAGGAGCAGTATCGGATCATTGGCCAGTTGAATTAATCTTGAGGGGCCTAGGTTCGCAATTCAAAAAACCATTCATGTTCAAACAACTTTCTATAGGGAATCCATATTTTGCTAAAAATATCAAGACTTGCTGCATTGAACAGAGGAGAAGAAAGGAGGTTGACATAGGTTAGAGGAAGAATGTGAGTCCTTTAGAGACACTATTAACGAATTAAGACTAGTAGACATTACCCTAGCAGAAGGTTGTTTTACATGGAACAATAAGAGGATGGGGGATAGACACATTGCTTCTCACCTGGATATATTTTTGGTTTCAGAATCAATAATGTAATTTGGAAGTGAACTTCATTCAACAATCCTTCTAGGAGCAGGATCGGATCACTGACTAGTTGAATTGATCTTGAGAGGCCTCGGTTCGGAATTTAAAAAACCATTCATCTTCGAACAATTTTGTCTAGGGAATCCATATTTTGCTAAAAAGATAAATAATTGGGGCATTGAACTAAGTGAAGGACCTGACCAAGGTATGTCACAAGTCCCAATGCAAGCTAAAAGGATTGAAGGAAAGTGTAAAAAAATGAAACAAGGAGGATTTTGACAATATATTTGTAGACAAGAAGATTTTGGAAACTCAGTTGCAGGAGATCCATACCTTAGGGATGAATAACAAGTACACTACCAATTTACATATGGAAGGAAAGGAAATAATAAATTCTTTGGCACCAAAAATCAAGGAATCGATGGCTAAAAGTGGGGCAAAGAAATACAAAATTTTTCTAGCTTTAGTTATCCAGAACATATTGCATAATAAAATATTCTTAATTAATAATTCCACGGGGGGAGGATGGAAAGTAGGGAAGAAATAGAAACAACCCTAAATTATCATTTCAAGGACATAATGTTTGAACCAAGACAGGACAGAAGGGGGAAATTGATCAAATAACAAGGGGCATCCCTTCTCTTGTTTCCCAAGAACAAAGTGAACTACTAATGAATCCTATATCCCTTGTTTAGGTAGAGGAATTTATTTCTAGATGGTAGAGGGAAAATTTGTGGGCCCATATGGATTCATGATGAAATTCTTTCATCATTGTGAGCACCTCATCAAGCTAGAAGTTTGGAAGATAATAGAATATTCCAGGGTTTCAAGGAATATTTTTCCAAGGTTCAATGCTACCTTTCTCACTTTCATACCAAACTATGAAGGGGGTGATTTTCTAGACAAATTTACGCCCATAAGCATGTGCATTGTAATCTACGTAATCATAACTAAGGTGATTGAGAATAAACTCAAACCCCTCCTACCCTACCTAATCTCCTTAGAACAGTCAGGGTTTGTAGATGGTCGACTAATAATGGGTGGTATCATCTTGGTAAATGAAATGCTTCATTCTAATAAAACGAAGAAAATCCTGAGAATGATGGTGAAACTGGACATAGCTAAATCCTATGACAAAATTAATTGGCAATTTACCAGAAGTATGCTAACAAATTTTGGTTTCTAGGTTGAGTGGGTTGAGTGGATAATTAATTTAGTTTCCCAATCCTTATTATCCATCCTGGTAAATGGAGTGTTGTCGGGTCGCATCAAGCCATCGATGGGGATAATATAGGGAGATCCCTTATTCCCTTTTCTCTTGATTCTTATGGTGGAAGGATTAGGAAGGTCAATTTCTTCATTGCAAGACAAAAATGATCTCATAGGGGTATAAGTTCATGGAAAGGAGGATAAACAAACTCATCAATGATTTTTAAATGATACCATGATGATGGCGTAGCCATCGGTCTAAGAATCTAGGAAGCTCACAGTCTTTCTTTCCAATTTTGGTAAAGCCTCAAGTCTAGAAAAAATGTCTCACCTGGATTGAACATTGGTTTTTGCACTCGCCATCATTCAAGTCCCATTTAGCAACATACACTGGGATACCTCTTCATATCCAAGCACCACACAAATATAACCCTTCCCAGGCCCCCAATAAGATTCAATATTCCATCAATGAGGCTTCTATTGTCAGCATGCCATTTATATAGATATCTTGATCCAATCACATTTTATGAAAAAAGAGTGTAACGACTCTTTTCTCTTGTCTCTCCGCTGGATGTTATTTACGCAACAAATTCTTAAAATCAATTCATTTACAAGTGCATGTTTAACATGAAATTTTGTATCATTGCACTCCTACTTTCATGAGGGAAGACTATTCAATGAAAGTATAGTAAGAATTCAGCTTATATTCTTATTTCAAAATTTTAGACTTCGGCACTTCTACTTTCATGGGGGTAGACTATTCTATGCTCTAGAACTAGGATCCATTCCATGTGAATAATTCTCCATTGCATTGTTTGGCTTGTATACGAAAATCATCTCCTATGTCTATAGTGTATTTTGAGGATTTCCTCCTTTAAACAAAGGGCCTATCCTTTGTTGACCTAGATACAAGTCACAAGAGGCATCCTTATTTGCCACTTTGTTCCTTCATTCAGATTACTTCCTTAGGCCTCTCAAGTGAGAAACAATGTTTTTATTCCTAGTATTTTCTTAGAATTACAAATGGTTCAATCTTGGTGTTCATATTTCCCCTTTTAACAATTCTTAAAGGGTTCTATATCAATGGAAGAGCGCCTAATTTACCCTTTTACCAATGCTTAAAGGGTTCTATATCAATGGAAGAGCACCTACTTTACAAGCAAGAGGTTGAAGATTTGATTCCTTCATTCCCTAATGATATTGCAATATTGATATTTTAAATAAAATATGTTTTATTATGGCCATGAGGGGGCTTCTAAAATGAATTTATATGTCACTGCAAGAGGGGTTCAAAACTTCCCTTGTATGTTACAACGAGGGGGGTTCAAAACCCCCCCTTTAAGTTTATATGAGGGGGTTTCATAACCACCCCGAAAGGTTTGTAAATATTTTTAGGGGGAGTTTTGAACCACCTCCATAGGTACCTACGAGGGGTATTTATAACCACCCCCAAAGGTTTGTAAAGACTTTTAGAGGGTTTTTGAACAAACTCCATAGGTACTTATGAGGGAGGCTTATAACCACCCCCAAAGGTTTGTTAAGAGTTTTATGGGAGGTTTTGAACAGCCTTTGTAGGTACCTACAAGGGGGGTTTATAACTTCCCCCAAAATTTTTTAATAAATAATTTTAAGGGGCTTTTTCAACTTACCGCTATGTAACTACGAATGGAGTCTATAACCACCCCCAATGGTTTGTAAAGAGTTTTAGGGGGGTTTCGAACCTCTTCCATAGGTACTTGCAAGGGGTGTTTATAACCGCCCCCAAAGTATTGTAATAAATACTTTTAGGGGTGATTTTGAGCCGCCCCTATAGGTACCTATGAGGGGGGTTTGAAACTGCCACTGTGGGTACCTACGGGGGTGGTTTTTAACCACCCCAAAAAGTTTTGTTAAAAGGCCTTTTGGTGGGGGGGTGGAACCGACCCATAGGTGTCTATGAGGGGGGTTTAGAACCTCCCTTAAAAGCCACTTTTTTTTTTGGGGGGGGGGGGGGGGNCTGCCCCTAAAAGTCAAAACTTTTAGCGTTGGTGCTATTGGGGTCAGTTTTGTAAAGGCTGCCTCTAAATCCAATACCACCCCCAAAAGTGACTTTTGGAGGCGGAAGACAACCGCCCCTAAAAGTCAAATTTGTTGTAGTGTTTGCATGTGGATGATAGAGAATATTTTTGCAAGTGCAATATCTTTCAGAGAATCGAAAAGTTGTTGCGGCGAGATGAAATGCCAGTACTACCTCAGATAACTTTATAGGCATTTGAAAAATGGGAGTTTGATTTTTTTCAGGCCTATTAATCCACCAGGGAAGTGAACGGGTCAAGATACATTATTGCTACGACACATTAATTGAATAGATGGGCTGAAGCAGCACCAGTAAAGGATTTGACTGTTGCGACTGCTCCTGAATTTTTGTTCGACAATGTAGTGACTAGATTTGAATGCCCAAATATTTTTGATAAGTGATTAGGGAACACACTTTGTCAATCAGATAATCAAATATTTAACTGAAGAATTCCAAACTCAACACAGAATACCACATGAAATCACTCACAAGCGAATGGTTTTGTTGAGGCATTCAACAAGATCCTCGAGAATGCATTAACACAGATTTGCAACGTTCAAAGAGATGATTGGGACCATAAAAATTTTGTGGTACTATGGGAATATCATACATCCTGTCAGAAGTTGACATGCCAAACTCCTTTCATATTAGTATATGGGAAATAGGTTTTATGTCGATGGAGTACATTATACCGAGTCTAAGACTTGCTGCAATTAATGAAATGAATGATGTCGGTGGTGTTGAAGAAATATTATCGTAGCTTGTAAAATTAGAGGAAGAATGTTTTGCCACAGGTTATCACCAAAATTTTGATAAGGAATGACATAAAGTATGTGATGACCACCACATCAAGAATAAACATTTTTAGGTTGGAGGACTTGTACTCGTGGATGACAGTAATTTTTTTAAGAACCCCGATAATCTAAAAAAAGATTGGCTTGGGTGTATGCTTTCATTCAAATTAGTCAATGAGGCTTAGTACAACTAGATAAATTAGATGGATCACCTTTCAAAGGATTAGTGAATGGAAGTCATCTAAAGACTTACCAACATAATCGTGACTTGGTCGAATGGAAAGAAAAAAAAGATGCAGAATTATAAATGTTAGTTCCGTAACAAATATGCTTATTTGGTCATGTAATATCCCCAAAAGTACAAACTTTAATTTTTAGTTATATACTTACTATCTACTATTGTTTAATAATTTTGGATGATAGAAAAAAAAACACCTGTCAAATAGTCCGAGAATGATTATGTAATAAAAGAAAAAGAAAAAGAAATAATGAAACAAGAAAGTGGAAATAGCTAGGTTAAATGAGGAAACATGCATGCAACATCAAGGGACAATGTTAGGGCTAACTTCAGGGAAACTGTCATAGGTTTCAGGAGTGCCTTGATGACACTTGAAACTCCCTAGAAATCAGAGATTTTATTAGCTCCATGAATTCCGTGAGGAATCGGATGCTAATAGGGAAAAAAAGACCTAGGCAAAAAATTTAATAAAAGGGAAGCATATGGGTGAGGAAGGACGCTGCTTAGTATGCTGACCACTTAAACTATTGTTGCATGAGCACCTGGTGTTAGGAAATACTGTGTCAACTAGACCTGAAAAGTGAAGCTATAGTTAGGCATCCCTTCTGTTGGCATGTCTTGTTTGGCTCGGGGGTGACTTGGGAAGAGGGAAACTGAACCTAGTCTATGGTTGGGAGGAACGTGGTTGTTTCCACAGTATTCCGGGCTACAAAATTTTATAGGTTCCATTTTATTTTATGAGCTTTATGAATATGAATGAGGTTACATACACACTGAATGAAATAATAGGTATTTTGTTAAAATTTCTATTTAAGTAATACAGGTACTTCATTTGAAGACATATGGTTTTATGAAGACTTGTTGATATAGAATTACTCACGATGTTAGTTATAATTATACTGTATGTCATGGGGCAGTACTAATTTTTATACACGATAATCTATTATGTTGTTGTTTCAGCAATACATTATTAAACATGGAATACTCGATTATTGGGTTGTTTGAGTACCCTCTTATATGAATACCATATACGTTGTTACTCTGGGCACTGCATCTTTGAGAAAATGATGTAGCAGAGATAATAGATAAAATGCTCCCTATACCCCCAAACTAATGGTCTGAGTGTTCATATGAAAGTATATGTTTGTTTTATATGATTTAGTCCCCTAGGTCTTCTCCTTTACACAATCACAGACTAGTTGGTAGTAGAACCAATTACTGAAAAACCACGTACTTGAATGCTTTAATTTATGGGTTTCTGTGCAGTAAGAAGTTTCCTGTTCGGACCCAGGAATATGGAATTATTACATAAGATAAATTTGGCTAATTGAGGATCCTTTAGGAATTTTACTAACCTGGTTGTAGTTTTGTGCTACTATCCTTCAACATTCAGTCTAGTGTTTGGCATTAAGCTACACTGCTTATTACATACGAAGAACCTAAGGCAGCACTCCTTTTGGGTTATAGTTTTCTTTTAGTAAGGTAAACCCCATTGGAGGCTTCACTCTGTTGGACTCTATTAGCTATCCGTATTAAGTAAAATTGTCAGTTTACAACCTTGAAGGATCTTTAACAAAAAAAACTTGTAGTAAGGCCATCTAATAGCCTTTTCCTAGGATCTCAGTAAATTAAAAATTTACACTTAAAAATGAGGATTTGTAAGAAAATTGTTTTTAGGGTACGACTACCAGATCTCCTCTAGATCTTGCGACTGTATGAGATTTGGTTAAGTATTTGATAAGGGACCCTTAAAACAAAAGGATCTCGGGTTTGACACCCAGCTTCCTGTCTTCCGATACAAAGGTTGAAGGATAAGAAAATGCAGAATACCATTTTTTTAAACTTTCCTATGAACCCCTCTGTTAAGTTATTTGAGTATTAAAGATAGTTGTAACTTCCATTCAAGTAATACCTCGAGCAAATCCCCAAACCATGAAAATCAGAGAATTGCTTTGCACTCAGTCGATTATTAAGTTACAAACATAATACAGGTAAATTTGTTAGACTGGAGTTTCGAGAACTTTTAAAACAAAGATTGGTATTAAAACACAAAACCCCGGAGGGCTACCTTACAACCAACATATAATATTTAAGAAAAATCTAAATTGGTAGAGTATGTATTATACAGCAGAAAGCGTTGCAGTTAGGAAAAACGCTTTTGATAACAAGTAAAATATATCGTTGGCATATATATATATACATTTATGTATTTGCTTCAAGTCGCATAGGATGACCTTCGGCAGTATTCCTTTCGCAGAACGTAAATGCCATTGGGTGGAGACAATCGCCAAACATAGGTTGGCCTTGCTTTGGGGATTCCTATGATTTAAGACAAGAAACCCTCTAGATTAGGAAAGAATTTACCGCCAGTGCTGCCAAAGGACCACCGAGAATGACTCCCTCTCATTTAAAAACCCCCCATTTCTTTTCGCCGAGCCATAACAGTTAAGGAAGGAGCATAGTGCAAGACAGATACTTTTTACCAGGTTGTGGATGGAGCAAACCAAGATACTTGTCAAGATCCCCATGTCCTGCGAAAAGAGGGAAAGTTAAAAACACGGGGAGTAACCAGTGCATCTATTTCAGAAGAAACTTAAAAAAAAAAGTTCCATAATATCGAAAAGGTAGTGCCCAACAAAACTCACCACATTGACGTTAATTCCAGAGAATTTTCTTTAAAATAATAGGGCTGGACAACAACTAGAGATTGTATTATGTTCACATGTGAATTGGGGCAGCGTGAGGCTAATGTCATCTAGCAAAAAACCTGGAATTCTTCGAGATGAATGAGAGTAGAACAGCGTTGGCTTCCCCATTTTTGTCTGCAGCTCAGAACGATGGGAGTGGTCGTGAGTCTATCGATGAAGGGAGGTATGTTCAAGTCACCAAATGCCAAGAAAATCGTCCATGATAGGACAACATCCTTATTACAATTCATTCGTATGGTGCCATCCTTGTTTCTGATAAAAAAAAATACTTGATTTTAATAGAGTACCCGTACCAAGGGTTAACGGTACCAATCCCTTGAGCGATACCTCAGTTCTCTCCTTGAAAAAGCTGCTATAGTAAATGCCAAAATTTTTAAAAACTTGTGCCTACCAAGTCGAGTGACATTCGAGGAAGCCAGTGATCCAGGAGAAGCATGGGTGATTAAAGTCCATCATAAGTGGTTGTACTGCATTCTAGGGACAGGATTTATTACCATAAATGCCACGTTGTAGAGCCACCTTTAATACTTTGGAAGAACCCCTCGTCATGGAAACCTACACAGGTGTAAAGGTAGGATCCCTTGCTTAGTTACATGGCCTATGCGCAATCCTTTGTAATAGTTACAGAGCATCATTATAAACAAAACTTTTAGGCGATGAGTAATAAAGGTTACCAAGAATGGTATTTTAGATATTTCTGCCTTTTACATTCATGGTCTAACATTGAAAAGTGACCTTTATAATGATCAAAGTACAATGTTAAAGTACATTGTAGACATTATTTCTGAGCGATAGTAAAGGTTACCAGGGATATTGTGCTAGAAGACGATATGTTAACATTACATGGTTTAAATATGAAGAGTGATCCTTGGAAATATATATATAGAATATTCACATAGTAATACTATTGCATATGGAGTGTCATTGGTAACAATGAAAGTGTAGCGCTAACATTTCCTAGATCAACTACTAGGAAACCTTTCAAATGGACATAGTTTATAGTTGAGAATATACCCAAGCACAGCCAAGAGGAGCAGGTGTGCAATTAAAAGTATCTCATGCCAAAAGAATTGAAGCAGAAATTCTTATGCTCACTTACTACCCATAGGAACTCTTGTGTGTCCATGAGTCAGTGAGAATGGTGATGATACTTCAACCTGGTAATCCATCTATCAAAGAAGAGTAAAACTTTATCTGAAGCTAAGTAAGAAGCAACATCATAACGCTATGTACTTTCCTTTACTGATCAAAGACTTTCTAACTCCTTATATCTGATGTGAAATTACAATTTATGCAGAGTAATGCTCAGAACTAGGAAACATAACTTATGTCCTATAAATTATTTCATTAGTAGGATTACCAAAATAAGCCTAAAGCAAAGAAACATAAAATAAAATTTGAGGTACACTACATATCGTATCAGAGCACAGGTTCAACCCTATAACCTAATGGGAACATCTCGTTTTTGCTAAACTTTGTTCTAACAAATATTCTAACAAACTGTTGGATTTGTTGTGTTGTGTATACTAGAAAATATCTGTTGTTACAGGAAATATCATGGCTTCTCTAAATGAAAATGAGGACCAACCTAAAAACCATGAACAAGTTCCACCAACTAGTCAAGCAACAATAGAACATTCTGAAGCAAGTCAAGTGCTCGAAACTATGAGGCATCTGATCATCGAAATACAGAGCTATAAAGTGGATAATGAATAGCTCATGAAAGCTTGGGAAAAGTAGCAAGAAATCAATGAAATTTTGTTGCAAAGTCTGCATGAGAGAAATAACAGGAAGGAACCCCGAACCGAAATCAGAAAAGGACGAGAGCACAGAGAAAAAGGGTAGTTCATCTAATGAGACCCAAAATTCAGAGAACCAAGTCAAGACGGGTGGAAAGAGAAAGGTCGATCATCTAGAAGGTGAGTTCAAAAAAATCAAACCCACTAACTTTGACGGGGAATCCAAGACTGGGGAGGAAGCAGAGGCATGGTTGCTGGACATGAAGAAGTATTTTTAGATTTACAACTATTCCAACAACATGAAAGTTTGAATGGCAGTTTACAATCTAAAAGGAAAGACTAGCATTTGGTGGCAGGATCTCAAAATTTTGCATGGACTCAAGGAGAAGAATCTAGAATGGGCCAAGTTCAAGAGATTGTTTAAGAAATAGTATCTATCTGAGAGTTACTATGAAAGGAAGACCAAATAATTTTATGATTTAAGGCTTGGCCAAATGACCATGGAAGACCTCATAAACAAGTTTTTGGATTTGTTGCGGTTCGTGCCCTACATAAAGGAAGAAAAGGTAAAGGTACAAAGGTTCCTAAGCTATTTTCCTCAGGCGTATAAGGATCAAATTGAGTTCGACCATCCAAAGTCCTTGGATGAGGTACTGAGGAAATCCAGACTATGTTTTGAGTAGTATAAATAGCGGAGTGATCCATCCAAAACATGGAAGGACAGGAAGCAAGAGAAGTTCAACCAGTGGAGAAAGGGTTTCAAGCCACCACCCTTCAGAAATATGCCAAGAAATCCCCAAGGAAATTCTTACAACCAAAATGAACAACTACCCTCAAAAGGTACTAAACCAACAAATTTGGGGCAAAAAGGGTCTGAGGTGGATCCTAAAGAACCTCTAAAATGTTGGGAGTGTGAAGAACCCCACTTACGCAAAAATTGTCCACGATACAATGGGGTGAGAAAGATGTTGCACAACCTTCAAGAAGCATCTACTATTGGGGAAATTGGCAAGAATTACCAAAACATTCATGCAGCCCTCGAAGATCGGCAAGCAGGACACCAATCTACTATGTGGAGATTGAACATATTATCTCTAATCACACCCTTGCTATCTTGATAGATCCAGGTGCTACCTTAAGTTATATTACCCCAAGGATGATGGAGCTCTACCAAATCACCAAGGTGAGGCATGCAAAACCATGGTTTTTACAGCTGGCCACCAGGGCAAAAAGGAAGGTAACTAATTTTATTGCTGAGTATGAAGTTAAGTTACAGGACCATAAAACTAGAATTGACTTAAACATTTTACCCTTAGGATCTTACAACATGATAATAGGCATGGACTGGGTGGAAAGAAATAAAGTATTTTTGAACTGTTTATCAAAGAATTTTACCTATATTACGGAAGACCAGGTCGTTTGGATAGTAAAAGGCATACTCAAACAAGTCTCGGTAAGACAAATTTCTGCTATGTAGTTGAAGAAATGCATCAAAAAGGGCTGCAACCTCTATGTAGTTAGGGTTGCTGACCTACTTCTTAATGAAAACCTGACACCTTTAAAACAACACCCTATCCTAGATGAATTCTTTGATGTATTTCCAGAGGAAATACCAGGTTTACCCCCTCAATGAAAAATTGACTTCTCCATTGAACTTCTACTCGGGTCTACACTTGTGTCAAAAATACCTTACAGGATGAGTATTCTGGAACTGGCTGAACTCAAAATTCAGTTGCAAGAGTTGTTAGATAAAGGGTGTATAAGGCCTAGTGTGTCTCTGTGGGGTGCACCAGTCTTGTTTGTCAAGAAAAAGGATGGAACCTTAAGACTTTGTATTGACTATCGGTAGTCAAACAAAGTCACCATTAAGAATAAGTATCCCCTACCCAGAATTAATGATCTGTTTGATCAAGTAGGGGAGGCGAAATTTTTCTCCCAATTGGACTTATGATATAGCTACCACCAGATTCAAATAAAAAGGGAGGACATAAACAAGACCTCCTTTAGGAATCGTTATGGACATTACGAATTCGTGGTGATCCCCTTCGGTTTAACAAATTCCCCTGCCACATTTATGTGCCTAATGAATGGCATTTTTAACAAATATCTAGATCAGTTTGTACTGATCTTCATTGACGATATCTTGATTTACTCTAAAATAGAAGAAGAACATCAACATCACGTACGGATAGTGCTGCAAACTTTAAGGGAGCACCAACTATATGCCAAGATGGAAAAGTGTGAGTTTTTCAAAACTGAAATTCAATACTTGGGACATGTTATATCCAAGGATGGAATTGTTCTAGAACCGAAAAAAATCAAAGCCATATCCAACTGGCCAGTACCCAGGGATGTGACCGACATTTAGTCATTCATGATACTTACTGGCTATTATCAGAGATTTATTGAAGGGTTCTCAAGAATTGCATACCCCATTACCTCCTTATAGAAAAAGGGAATAAAGTTCGTTTGGTCATCAAAATGCCAAGAAAGCTTTGACAAAATTAAGGAGTTGCTAACCAGAGCACCTGTCCTAAAAGTAGCAAAACCCCTTAAATACTACACAGTCTATACAGATGCCAGCCAAGAAGGAGTAGGAGGGGTTTTATCCCAAGAAGGACATGTAGTTTGTTATGAATCCCGTAAGTTAAAATATCATGAGCATAACTATGTGGTTCATGAATTGGAATTAACAGTTGTGGTTCACATTCTAAAAATGTGGTGTCACTGCTTGCTCGGGAAGAAATTCCTGCTGCTGAATGATAACACCTGTGTGAAGAATTTATTCACGTAGTCAGGTCTAAATTCCTGACAAGCAAGGTGGATGGCCTTCCTCAATGAGTTCGATTTCGAGGTAACACATATAAAGGGTAATTAGGAAAACAAGGTCCCAGACGCTCTGAGTCAGAGAACTCATGTGATTAGTGAGGTAATCTTGATTCAGAACAAGAGTGACCTTTTGGAAAAAGTAAAGACAGTGAGTACTCAGGATGCTGATTATACAAAACTACTTAGTTAAATACACAATAACGAGATAAACTTAAAGGGGACAGCTTTTAAAGTCGACCAAAAGGGCCTTATTTGGTTTAAGGATAGGCTGTACATACCTAAAAGTTTGGAATTGAAGCTGTTTATTTTAAATGAGATGTACAAACCCCCATTTTCTGGTCATCCCAGTTACCAAAAAATGATAACTGCTTGGAGAAAGCAGTTCTTTTGGCCAGGTTTAAAATATGATTTAGTGGAATATCTATCTAAGTGCTTAGAGTGCTAGCAAGTTAAAATAGAGCCTGGACATCCAACTGGTTTATTACAGCCTTTACCAGTACCTAAATGGAAATGGGAGATCACATCCTTATATTTTATCATTGGTTTACCTAGAACATAGAAACAACATGATTCCATCATGGTAGTAGTTGACAAGTTAAGCAAGTCGGCACATTTCATTCCAGTAAGGTCAACTCATAAGGCAACAGACATTGTAGAAATATTTTTAAAGGAAATATTTCGATTGAATGTTGTGCCAAAAATTGTAATATCGAATAGGGATGTGAAATTTACATCAAACTTATGGAAATCCTTATTTGCAGGTTTAGAAACCAATTTTAGCACCAGATACCATCCTGAAACGGATGAGCAGATAGAACGTACCAATCAGACCATTGAAAACATGTTAAGAATGTATGTTATGAAAAGACCCATGAAGTGGGAGGACTATTTACATCTAGTGGAGTTCGCTTATAACAATGGTTACCAGGCCTCAGCTAAAATGAGTCCGTTTGAAATATTATATGGAAAAAATGCAATACCCTTGTCAGTTGGGATAACCCTGTGGACCGTGTACTAATTGGACCTGAGCTATTACAAGAGATGGAACGAACAGCCCATGAGGTGTAGAAAAATTTAAAGGCGGCTCAAGATCGATAGAAGAGCTACGTACACTTAAAGAGAGAGCATAAGGAGTTTTTTGTTGGCAACCACATGTACCTACGGTTCAAACCTAAGAAGAGATCCCTCAAGCTGAGGAGCTGCACGAAACTAGCTCCAAGATTCTATAAACATTTTCAAGTCCTAGAGAGAATCAGACCCGTAGCTTATAAACTGGCCCTACCTGTTCATTTAAGGATACATAACGTTTTTCATGTTTCATTATTAAAAAAGTATGTATATGATTCTGCTCACATTATCGATTGGGATGTGGTATAGGTGGAACCTGAAGGAGAGTTTTAGGTGGAACCTTCACACATTCAGGACAAGAAAAAAACAGTACTTTGGAACCGAGTCATCACTTAGGTAAAGGTGCAATGGAAGCACTTTAGCCATGAGGAGGCGACTTGGGAGTTAGAGGAAGAAATGTGAATAAAGTACCCTGGCTTGTTTTTCAAGCAAATGGGGGAAGACTAACACTGAGGATAATGTTTGAATAAGGGGGTGTGGATGTAATATCCCCCAAAGTACAAACTTTAAATTTTAGTTATATGATTGCTATCTATTATTGTTTAATAATTTTTGCTGATAGAAAAAAAAAAAAAAAAACCTGCCAAAGAGTCTGAGAAGGATTATGTAATAATAAAAACAAAAGGAAAGAAATAGTGAAACAAGAAAGTGGAAACATCCAGGTTAAATGAAGAAACATGCATGCAATAGCAAGGGACAATGTCAGGGTTAACTTTAGGGAAACTGTCATAGGTGTTAGGAGTGCCTTGATGACACTAGACACTCCTTGGAAATCATGGATTTTATTAGCTCCATGAATTCCGTGAGGAATCGGCTGCTAATAGGAAGAAAAAAAATACCTAGGAAAAAAATTTAATAAAAGGGAAGCTTATGGGTGAGGCAGGATGCTGCTTAGTATGCTGAGCACTTAAAATCTTCATGCATGAGCACCTAATGTTAGGCAAGACTGTGTGAACCATACCTAAAAAGTGAAGTTGTTGTTAGCCGTCCCTTCTGTTGGCATGTCTTGTTCGGCTCGGGGGTGATTTGGGAAGCGGGAAGCTAAAACTAGTCTATGGTTGGGAGGAACATGGCTGTGTCCACAATATTCCGAGCTACAAACTTTTACAGGTTCCTTTTTATTTTATGAGCTTTATGAATCTGAATGAGGTTATATACACACTAAATTAAATAGTAGGAATTTTGTTAAAATTTATGTTTAAGTAATAAAGGTACTTCATCTGAAGGAATCTGATCTTATGAAGACTTATTGATATAGAATTACTCATGATGTTAGTTATAATTATATTGTATGTCATGGGACGGTACTAATTTTTATACAGGATAATCTATTATGTTGTTGTTTTAGAAATACATTATTAAACATGGAATACTCGATTATTGGGTTGTTTGAGTACCTCTTATACGAATACCATATACTTTGTTACTCTAGCCATTGCATATTTGAGAAAATGATGTAGCAGAGATAATAGATAAAATTATCCCTATACCCTGCAGAGATTGAACCTAGGTGTTAGAACAATTACATTCACAAATATTGCCAATTACACATGCAAATTACACACAAAGGAGACTGAAAATGGAGCAGAACACTAATCTGTATTGAATAAGTGTACAATAGCCAACCTTGAAAAGTCATAGGATGCCACAATAAATAATTACATGAGAGATTCTAATGCATTTGGATGTCATTCGAATTGGTGAAAAGCAGGGTTACTAAAACTAAGAAAATCCCCCATAGGTGCATAAAGCAACTTCCAAATCTGTCTAGGAGCCCACGAATTGGAAAAATCAATTAGGGATGCTAATAGGTGATGGAAGGACAAATCATACATGCTTCTATTAGGAGAAAAGAGTGGAGGATGATAGGGACAAAAAACAATTTAACTTCACCTCGTCAAACTTTCCCAATTGCCTTAAAACTCAGTAAAAGCAACAATAAAGCAAAAAACGAAGATATGCACTAGGAAGGCCAGGAATAAATCAGAAATGATTCCAAGAGGTTTCCCAAGTGCTCCATGACTCATTTTTAGCAAGTTTGGCCATCTAGGACATGTGGAGGATAACTTGCATAGAGTGGAATATGGAAACTAGGCAAATAAGACAAAAATGGAGATAATTAATGTCTAAGGTAGCTAACTATGGGTTGATTATTCTAACACCCCCCCTTAAGCCTGACTGATGAGTAAAGTATTAGAAAATAATAGGGCCTAGCAACAAGGCTTATTCACCCTTTACATACTACATGTCCATTTAACCAATGAAAGAGGAAAAAACCCAGTGGGAAAAATCCTCCCTTAAACATGGACAGTAAAATAAAATTTGAAAATCTTGTCATCAATCATGCTTCATAGCATGGTCAGAAATCCCCAGAAGTGATTTGAGATTGCTGAAAGTATTCTCACAAAAAACTTTGGTGAAGATGTCTGCTACTTGTTCTGAAGATGAACAAAAGAGTAGGTGAATGGTGCCATCATGCACAAGTTGTTTGATATAGTGCATATGGATCTGAATGTGTTTGGTTCTCTGTCTTTGAACTTGATCATTGCATATTTGAATGGTACTCTAATTATCACAATAGATAGTAGTTGAGTATTCTGATTTGAAGCCACACTCACCAAGTAACCCTTGCAACCATAAACATTGAGTTGTTGCATTTACAACTCCTTTGTACTCTGCTTTTGTAGATGAGAGTGCAATGGCACTCTATTTCTTGCTTGACCAGCTGATTGGTCCTTCAGCAAGCATGAACACATATCATGATGTTGACTTTCGATCTATGTTGTCACCTTCCCAATCACTGTCAGTAAACCCAATCAAATCAAGATCTGATTTAGCTTTGTAGAATATCCCATGAGTCCTTGTTCCCTAAACAAAGTTAAGGATCCTTTTAGATGCTCTCTAATGGATCTCATGAGGCTGATCCATGTATCTTGAAGCCACATTTACTACATAACAAATATCAGGTTGAGTATGTGTAAGGTACAACAAACACCCAATTAGTTTCCTATACAGTGTATTATTTACCATAGGTGAAGAATCTACTTCTTCAAGCCTAACTCATGAAAGGAAGGGAGTCTTTCTCGTCTTGCAATATTTCATGTTGAACTTGTTTAGAAAATCCAAAGCATACTTGTACTGATGTACTTTTATTCCATTTTTGGTTTGAGCAATCTTGAGACCCAAGAATTGGCTCAATAACCCCAAATTAGTCATAGAAAATGCATGGTTCATTGCATCCTTCAAGGAGGCAATTTCATCCTTCGATCTTCTTGTAATTAGAATGCCATCTACATACAAGAAAATAATAATCAAAGAACCATGAATCAAATTCAAATAAACATTAGGATCAGACTTGCATCAAACAAAATTCAATGATAGCAGAAATCCATCAATCTTGGCATACCAAGCCTTGGGGGCTTGCTTAAGCCCATACAATGATTTCTTTAGCCTGCAGACAAGATATGGATTAGTAAAAAATCCTTGAGGATGATGCATGTACCTCTCTTCATTAATATCTCCATTCAGGAAAGCACACTTCACATCCATGTGATGTACCTCCCACTGCTTTGAAGCTGCAATGGCTAAGGCTAGCCTGATGAAGTCCATCTTTGCCACTGGTGCAAAGGTCTCATTGTAGTCTATGCAATGTTCCTGTGAGTAGACCTTGGCTACCAATATTGCCTTATATTTAAAAGGTGAACCATCAGCAGCAAACTTGGTTTTGAAAACCCACTTACATTGAACTAGCTTCTTCCCTGGAAGAAGATCAACCAGCTCCCAAGTGTTGTTCTTCTTGAGTGAGATGAATTCTTCTTTCATGGATATTTGCCATCTTGGATCATGTGCTACATATTCATATGTCTATGGGTATGATTCAACCATTAGATAGCATTTCTTTGCAAACAAGGGGTCTTTCATACATAGGGCACTCTCAAACTGAGATCTAGTCCTCCTAGAATCACTAGGATTTCCAGCTAGTTCCCCAACTGCATGAATGGTCTTTGCTGCCCATTTTGGTCTTGTATAACTATTATTATCTGAAATTAAATAATCATTATCAGACATATCAGAATCATAAAACTCATTTATCTCTTCACTTACATTCAGTGGTTCTAGTGGTGAAGAAGACTCTCCAACTTCAACTGCTGCTAAAGGCTCTTCTTGGAACTGAACACTCCTTTCAATGAAGGCTTTGTTTCTAATCAAATTGATCATCTTGTACCCTTTTGAATCTTTAGAGTACCCAAAAAATAGACAATCTTGGCTTTGGGGCTGCAAATCCTTCCTCTTTTCTGTTGGAATTCTAGCCCAAGCCCTTGAGCCAAAAATCCTGAAATGGGTCACATCTGGCTTGTGCCCATTCCATGCTTCGAAAGGAGTCATAAAATCAAGCTATTTATGAGGCACCATATTCTGGATATAGGCTGCATAGTTTATAGCTTTGGCCCAAAAATTTGGTGGCAAAGTCTTAGCCTCCATCATGCAGGTTGCCATCTCTTTTAGTGATCTGTTCTTCCTTTCTGCAACACCATTTTGTTGTGGTGTGTAAGGGATAGAATGCTGCATTTGAATACCTGCATCTACACAATATTGAATGAAATCAGACTTGAAATACTCACCACCATTTTTAGATCTTAGGACCTTGAGTTTCCTCCGAGACTGGTTTTCAACCAAAGCCTTAAAGACTTTGAAGAGGCTGAAAACTTCAGACTTGTGTTTCAGGAAGTAAACCCAGCAAAACCTGGAAAAGTCATCTATGAATTTCAATGCATATTTGGCCTGAATCATTGACATATGAATAAATGGACCAGCAACATCACTATGGATCAAATCAAGAGATCTATAGGTTCTCTCATGACTAGCCTTCTCAAATTTATGCTCTGGGTGTTTTTCTAAGATGCAACCTTGACAGACTCCTTTGGAAAACTTAATCTTTGGTAATCCTATGACCATTTATTTTTCACTAAGATCAGAAAGATACTTATAGTTAATATGGCCAAATATTTCATGCCAAATCTTGCTTTCCTCATTAGCATGAATTAGAAGAGCAGAGGGGTTTGAGTAGGGTAGAAAATGTGAAAACATGAATACCTTCGAAGTGTGATTTGCAACTCCTTTTGCAATGACTTTACCACTTGAGATATCTATGATATCAACTTCATTAAGGGACAATATGACCTTCTTTGGAGACCTTGTGTGGGTCATCTGATACACTGATAAGAGGTTAGAGGAAAGACCTAGAACATACAATACATTGCTGAACATAGCATGGTTAAGATCAATCCTCTCTTTTCCCAAACTTTCAGTGAGAGAGTAATCTCCCAGCACTATTGGTGGACCTTTCGACATGTCAAGTGAGTTGAATGCCTCCTTGGTCGAAACCATATGTCTTGAAACTACAGAATCAATGATGAAACTAGGTGAGCTTGATGTGCTAGCAACCAATGCATGAACTCTCTCTCTGTCTTCTGAATTTAATCCTCCTTCCCTCTTCTTTGATCTATCAGGAAGGGAGATGCCAGTCTTCTCCAAGAGTTGGGTCAGCATTTCAATTTTCCTCTTCATGTAGGATCTTATAGGATGATTTCCCTTACTGCAGTATGCACACTTGCTCATTTCTCTTTTGTTCTTCTTCTTCTTGGGGTTCTTCTTCAAACCTTGGGGCTCCTCTAGAGACTTGTTCTTGTCTCTCTTTTGCTCAGGTGGCTTCTTAGCTTTATTATTTCCTTTTGAATCCACCCTTAAATCTCCAACAACTAGAGTTTGGTCTTTGGAAGGTTTGATGGTGCCCATCATCACCAGTTTATCTTGTTCTTGTGTGAGAGATTCCATGAACTATGCAAGTTTAGGCATCTTCCAGGCTCGAGCTGTCAACTTGGTGGCATGGAAGGTCGAAAAAAACACTGAATATTTAGGGCCAAGATTCTAGAGTATGGAAAAAACTAGTTGCTCCTCCTTCTTTTCAATTCCACACAGTTTTAGCTACAAAACAAGGGCTTTAAACTTGGAAAAATAGAGTTGCAAGGATTCGAAGCTGCTGAGACTCAAGGAGATCAATTCATTCTCAATTTTATGTCCTCTCATATCATCTATTTTACCAAAAATATCAACAATATTCTCCCATACTTCATTTGGTGATGCCAATCCATCAAGATGGAAAAGGAGGTCTCTGGATATGCTCAGACACAGGAGACCATAGGCCTCATCCCTCCTGTTGTGCCATTTAATTTTCTCTGTAGCTACGTTGGGATCTGCTTCTATTTCCATAGTCACTGTGTAGATGCCTTTCTCTCTCAATATTATCTCCATTTCTGCTTTCCATTCAAATAAATTAAATGGAGTCAAGATGATCTTCTAAGATTGATCCATAACTGAGAAATTGTCCCTTCAGTCAGCAGAATGCTCCCAGTAAATGATGTCAAACCTAAAATAACAATATGGAAGGATAGAAATTGATCTAAAAAGGCTCTTATACCATGTGGAAATTGAACCCAGGTGTTAGAACAATTACACTCACAAAAATTGCCAATTACACATCCAAATTACACACAAAGGAGACTGAATATGGAGCAGAACACTAATCTGTATTGAATAAGTGTACAATATACAAACTTGTGAAGTCATAGGCTGCCACAATAAATGATTATATGAGATATTCAAATTCATTGGGATTCCATTCGAATTGGTCAAAACAAGACTTACTAAAACTAAGCAAATCCCCCATAGGTGCATAAAGAAACTTCCAAATCTGTCTAGGAGCTTACGAATTGGAAAAATCAATTAGGGAGGATAATAGGTTATGGAAGGACAACTTGTACATGCTTTTATTAGGATAAAAGAGTGGAGGATGATGGGGAAAAAAAACAAGTTAACTTCACCTAGTCAAACTTTCCCAATTGCCTTAAAACTCAGTAAAAGCAACAATAAAGTAGAAAAAGCAGATATGCACTAAGAAGGACAGGAGTAAAGTAGAAATTATTCCAAGAGGTTTCCCAAGTGATCCATGACTCATTTTTAGAAAGTTTTACCATCTAGGACATGTGGAGGACAACTTGCATAGAGTGGAATATGGAAACTAGGCAAATAAGACAAAAATGGAGATAATTAATGTCTAAGGTAGCTAACTATGGGTTGATTATTCTAACATACCCCAAATTAACGGTCTAAGTGTTCAGATGAAAGAAGATGTTTGTTTTATATGATTTAGTTCCCTAGGTCTTCTCCTTTACATAGTCACAAACTAGTTGGTAGTAGAACCCATTACTGAAAAACCCCATACTTGAATGCTTTAATTTATGGGTTTCTGCGCAGTAAGAACTTTCCTATTCAGACCCAATAATATGGAATTATTACATAAAATGGCTTCGGCTAATTGAGGAGCCTTTGGGAATTTTACTAACTTGGTTGTAGTGTTGTGCTACTATCCTTCAACGTTCAACCTAGTGTTCGACGTCAAGCTACACTGCTTATTACAAATGAAGAACCTAAGGGGGCACTCGTTTTAGGTTATAGTTTTCTTTTAGTAAGGTAAACCCCATTGGAGGCTTCACTCTGTTGGACTCTATTGGTTGTTTGTATTAAGTAAACTTGTCAGTTTACAAACCTGGAGGATCTTTAACAAAAAGAAACTCGCAGTAAGGCCATCTAATAGCCTTTTTCCAGGATCTGAGTAAATTAAAAATTTACATTTAAAAATGAGGATTTGGAAAAAATTGTTTTTAGGGTATGACTACCAGATCTCCTCTATAGCTTACAACTGTATGAGCTTTGGTTAAGTAGTTGATAAGGGACCCTTAAAACAAAAGGATCTCGGGTCTAACACCTGGCTGCCTGTCTTCCGATACAAAGGTTGAAGGATAGGAAAATGCAAAATACCATTTTTTGTAAACTTTCCTATGAACCCCTCTATTAAGTTAGTTGAGTATTAAAGGCAGTTGTAACTTTCAGTCAAGTAATACCTCGAGCAAATCCCCAAACCACGAAAATCTGAGAATTGCTTTGCACTCAGTCCATTATTGTGTTACAAACATAATAGAGGTAAATTTCTTAGACTGGAGTTTCAAGAAATTTTAAAACAAATATTTGTATCAAAACACAAAATCCCAGAGGGCTACCTTAAAACCAACATATAGTATTTAAGAAAAATATAAATTGGTAGAGTACGTATTATACAGTAGAAAGCATTGCAGCCGGGGAAAACCCTTTTAATAACAAGTAAAATAAATCGTTGGCATATATATATATACATTTATGTATTTGCTTCAAGTCGCATAGGATTACCTTTTCCAGTATTCCTTTCACAGAATGTAAATGCCATTGGGTGGAGACAATCTCCAAATGTAGGTAGGCCTTGCTTTGGGGATTCCAATGATTTAAGACAAGAAACCCTCCAGATTAGGAAAGAATTACTGGCAATGATGCCAAAGGACTAGCGACAATGAATCCCTCTCATTTAAAAACCCCCCCTTTCTTGTCGTTGAGCCATAACAGTTAAGGAAGGAGCATAGTGCAAGATAGATACTTCTTACTAGGTTGTGGATGGAGTGAACAAAATACCTATCAAGATCTCCATGTCCTGCAAAAAGAGGGAAATTTAAAAACACGGGGAGTAACTAGTGTGTTTATTTCAAAAGAAACTTAAAAAAAAAATTCGATAATATCGAAGAGGTAGTGCCCAGCAAAACTCACCACATTGACGTTAATGCCAGAGAGTTCTCTTTAAAATAATAGGGCTAGATGACAACCAGAGATTGTATTCTATTTGCGTGCGAGTTAGGGTAGGGTGAGGCTAATGTCATCTAGCAAAAAACTTGGAATGCTTTGGGATGGCAGAGAGTAGACCAGCGTTGGCTTCCCCATTTTTGTTTGCAACTTAGAACATTGGGAGTGGCCATGAGTCTATCGACGAAGGGTGGTATGTTCAAGTCACCAAAGGCCAAGAAAATTGTCTATGACAGGACAACATCATTACAATCCAGTCGTATCGTGCCAACTTGGTTTTTTATCAAACAAAATCCCTGCTTTTAATGGAGTGCCCGTACTAAGGGTTAAGGGTACCAATCCCTTGAGTGATAACTTAGTTCTATCCTTGAGAAAGCAGCTGTAGTAAATGCCAAAATTTTTAAAAACCTGTGTCTACCAAGTCGAGTGACCTTCGAGGAAGCCAACAATATAGGAGAAGCATGGGTGATTAAAGGCCATCATAAGTGATTGTACCACATTCTGGGGCCGGGAGTTATTACTGTAAGTGCCACATTGCAGAGCCACCTTTTATACTTTGGAAGAACCCCTTGTCGTGGCAACCTGCAAAGGTGTAAAGGTAGGATCCCTTGCTTAGTCTTCATTGACTACACGCAATCCTTTGTAATAGTTACAGAGCATCATTATAAACACAAATTTTAGGTGACGAGTACTAAAGGTTACCAAGAATGGTATTTTATATGTTTATGCCTTTTACATTCATGGTCTAACATTAAAAAGTGACTTTTATAATGATTAAAGTACAGCGTAGACAATATTTCTGAGCGATAGTAAAGGTTTCCAGGGATATCCTGTTAGAAGACGATATGTTAACATTACATGGTTTAAATATGAAGAGTGATCCTTGGAAATATATATATAGAATATTGACATAGTAAGACTATTGCATATGGAGTATCATTGGTAACAATGAAAGTGTAGTGCTAACATTTCCTAGATCAACTACGAAGAAACCTTTCAAATGGACATAGTTTATAGTTGAGAATATACCGAAGAACAACCAGGATCATTAGGTGTGCAAATAAAAGTATCTCATGCCAAAAGTATTGTAGGAGAAAGTATTATGCTCACTTACTACCCATAGGAACTCTTGTGTGTCCATGAGTCAGCGATAATGGTGATGATCCTTCTTGCTGGAAATCCATCTATCAAAGAGGAGGAAAAATTTATCCGAAGCTAAGTAAGAAGCAACATCATAACACTATGTACTTTCCTTTACTAATCAAAGACTCTCTAACTCCTTATATCTGATGTGAAATTACAATTTATGTAGAGTAATGCTCAGAAATGGGAAACATAACTTATGTCCTATAAATTATTTCATTAGTAGGATTACAAAAAGAAGCCTAAGGCAAAGAAAATAAAATAAATTTTTTGAGGTACATTACAGGTCACAGAATTCCTCTGAGTTTTAGGTAAATAAAAAGTGTCGGTTGAATATCTACATATCGAATGATCAAATTCATGAAGCATACGTGCCAGAACATTTTTAATATATATATATATATATATATATATATATATATATATATATATATATCTATGTATGTATATATGTATGTATGTATGTATGTATGTATGTATGTATGTATCTAGTTCTGACATCCTCTGGAAATAATCCTATCAGCCTAGAGTACTAGTTACATTTTGCACCCCTTTAACTGAATCTATCACTATGTGCACTGAAAAGATTGTTCTGTTGATGAAGAACTACAGTCATAGAAATGAAGGTCAGATACGACGTATTGGTCAATCAAGTTAGAGGGGGTAGAAATAACTTCACCAAAAGATCAGATTTGTAGTGCAAGTGTTCTGGAAAGACTGGGCACACATCAGATCAGTGTTGGGCTTCATGGGACTCCATCAAAGACAAGCATAACCAGAAGAAAGATGACAGTAAAAATCAAGATGCTAGTAAATCTTCTGATTCTGCTCATTGTATTGTTGCACATTGTAATCTTGGAATTAATGAAATGACTTCACTTTCATCTTACAAATATTGTTGGCTGCTTGATACTGGTGCAACATCACACATGAAATTTAGAAAATATTGTTTTGAAGAACTTAATGAAACAATAGATGGCATAGTTTACTTTGCAGATAAGTCAAGTATTAAATCAAAGGGAATGGGCACCATTCGACTGAAGATGCATGGATTCCCTGATTTCTTGTTGAAGAACATTCTTTATCTTCCAAAGTTGCAGAGAAGCCTACTGTCCATGGTGGAAATTCGACAGCAAGGCCATTCCATCCACATGTTTGATGGAATCATTGAAATAAGAAAGTCCTCTGACAACCAAGTCATCATGACTGGATACGAAGATGGAAAGCTGCTGAAGCTCAAGGGTTCATCCACAAGATTTCAGAACTATGCCTACCTCTCTTAGCATGGAGAAGGTAATATGTCATCTAGCTCATTGTGGCATGCAAGATTTGGTCATCTAAATTATAACAGTCTTCATTTGTTGAGAAAGAATGGTGTATTTGGTTTTCCCACCATTCCCAAAGAGAAGAACAAATGTGATGCATGTATATTAGGGAAACATAGTAAGCTACCATTCCATGAATCTAATTTCAGAGCAAGTAGGAAATTAGAACTAGTGCATTCTGATTTATGTGGCCCAATGCCAACTCCTTCTGCTCATGGGAATAAGTATTTTATGACATTTGTTGATGACTACTCAAGAATGTGCTGGATTTACTATTTGAAGACAAAAGCAGAAGCATTTCAAACATTCAAATACTTTCATGCATTAATAGAAAAACAAGCACACTCAAAAATTGGTACACTTCGTATTGATAATGGAAAAGAATACACTTCAAATGATTTTGAAAATTATATTCGCCAACATGGAATTGCACATTAGACTATAGTTCCCTACAATCCTCAACAAAATGGTGTAGCAGAGAGAATGAATAGAACCATAATGAATATGGTTCGCTCAATGATGTTTTTCAAGAATGTAAAACTAATGTTTTGGGGTGATGCAGTAAAATGTGACGCCTATTTGAGAAATAGAAGTCCCTCAAATGCTCTTGATAACAAGACTCCACATGAAATGTGGTTTGACCATCTCCCTTCAGTCAGGCATCTCAGAGTTTTTGGTTCCACCTGTTATGCCTTGATTCCAAAGGAGCAAAGAAACAAGCTTGGTGCTCGAAGCAGAAGATGCATTTTCCTGGAGTACGAAGAATACTCCAAGGCATATCGTTTGTATGATGAGGTAAACAAGAAATTTGTTATTTCCAGAGATGTCATTTTTCTTGAGACTAATAAAAATGACCAGTCCATTGAGAGACAGCTTGACCATTTGGAAATTTATCCTCATCCAAAGACATATTCTGAAAATGAATATGAAATTCCAAACCTTGAACGGGGGATTCCTATTTTGGATCAACCTTTGGAATTTCCATATGAAGCACCAACTCCCCCGCATGAAGAAGTTCCTGCTACTTCACTTGAACAAGAGGTTCAACTAGATTATGTGATTGAGAGAATTGAAATACTCTCAATCAATGATGAAGCACCAGCAGCTGATCAACCAGGACCATCATGGAATATTCCAAAATGGGCCATAAAGACACTTGAAAGTGTCCATCTGGATGAAGTTGGAAAGACGAGAATGAGAAGTTTGAAAAGACATGAAGATGGAGGAGGAGCAGATAATTCAGGTGATGACATGGATGTATCATTTGATTGTGAATTTAATTTATCTACTAACTTTGAACCAACTTCATTTGAAGAAGCTTCTACTCGGGTTGAGTGGAAATAAGCTATCAAAATGAGTATGATGCACTCATAAAGAATGGAACTTGGAAGCTGGTTGACCCTCCAGTTGGAACCAAACCAATTGGCTAAAAGTGGGTGTACAAGAACAAATACAAATCAGATGGCTCACTTGACAAGCACAAAGCGAGGCTTGTAGCAAAAGGCTATGCACAGAAGGAAGGAATTTACTATGAAGAAACATTTTCTCCTACAGCAAAATGGGCTACCATCCGAACCTTACTCTCTTTAGCTGCTCAGAAAGGCTGGAAAGTTCATCAAATGGATGTGAAGACTGATTTCTTGAATGGAGACTTGAAAGAAAATGTCTTCATGTCTCAGCTAGAAGGATTTGTTGTGAAAGGAAAAGAACAAAAGGTATGCAAGCTCTTCAAATCCTTGTATGGCCTAAAACAAGCACCTCGCGCATGGTATGAAAAGTTAACCGAGCATCTTTTGAAATTAAATTTTGAACATTTTGATATTGATGATGCAACACTGTTTATAAAGAAAGTTTGAAGATCTATTGTGTATCTTGTGGTGTACGTAGATGATCTTTTGATGACAGGGAACAATGAGAGATATATAGCATCCATAAAGAAAGATTTGAAAAAGATCTTTGAAATGAAAGATATGGGACATCTCCACTATTACTAAGGAATTGAATTCACTCAACATCCTAAGTACATATTCCTATCTCAGAAAAAATATGTTGGAGAACTACTAAACAAATTTTGCATGACAGAATGCAATCCTATATCTACTCCAATGGAACAGAAAATGAAGCTCACATCAAGCGAAGGAAAATAATTTGAAGATGCGACCAAGTATCGACAACTGGTAGGAAGTCTTATCTACCTTACAACAACTAGACCAAATATTTCTTATGTTGTTGGCATACTTTCAAGGTTCATGCATAAACCTTGTGAAGGACACTGGTCAGCTGCAAAAAAGAGTTCTAAGATACTTGAAGGGGACTCAAGACGTTGGACTCAAGTACTCTAAAGTGGATGACTTCAAAATTATTGGGTACTCAGACTCAGATTTTGATGGCGATAAGGAGACAAGAGTATCAACTTCTGGATACACTATGAGTCTTGGATCAGCAGCTGTCTCATGGAGATCACTCAAACAGTCAGTTCCAGCAGATTCAACAACAGAAGTAGAATATGTGGCTGCAGCTGAAGCAACGAAAGAAATAGTATGGCTCAGGAAGATACTTGAAGATTTGCAAGAAAAACAAGAGAACTCCACTCCATTGTTGGTCGATAATACTTCTGCAATCAAGCTGGCTAAGAATCCTAGATTCCATGATCGAACCAAACACATCAACACAAAGTATCATTTGATTTGACATCATGTAGAGGCCAAGACAGTCCATCTTCGACATTGTTCCACAAATGATCAAATTGCAGACATATTCACCAAAGCACTTGCACAAGAAAAGTTTGAAAGATTCAGAAACATGCTCGGACTTATGAACACCCCTTCGGATTAAGAGGGAGATTGTTAGAATATAATCCGTAGGGATTATATATTGTAAATAAATAAATAAAGAATAGGAAGCTGAATAGTTACGTAGGAATATGGATAGGATGGTTGGAATCTCAACCACCACCTGAAATGTATAAATATATGCATTGGCATCGGAATATAATCGAATCAGGAGTTATACCTAACAAGATGAACAAAACAATCAAAGAAACATAGCAGAAATCTAAGACTATAGAGGGGAACAAGAACAGGCTCAACATACTCATAACACTTGCTTGCAACAATTTCACTGATGAAGGCATTACGTAAAAGATGTATGTAGAATCCAAATTGTTTCGACTTGGTGAGATTGCATAAAACTTCTGCAAGAAGTCTGTTGAGTTGGAATCACAAGTGACACTTAGTACACCTCTAGAAGTACTGGAAGAGAGAAGAAAAGAAACAACTGAATCTGCGAAGAGAATAGAAGAGGCAAAGGAACTTTGTGCAAAAGAGGTCGAATAAGTTTCTCATACATGGGAAGCTTTAATCAACAATGACAAGTTGGAGAAAATCACAGAATAGTTGTGCACTGTTGAGACATAGGTGAACCAACTGAAGAGTGAAATGAAGAAGATGTCATTAGCATAGAAAATGGCTAATGTTGTTGATATGAATAGGCTATAGCAACAAATCACAACAATGTAGTGGAAACAATAGAAGCGAACTGCGAGGGTCACAAAACTACAAGAAGAGGTACAAAAAGTTACAGGGATTATTCAACTTGTACACAAAAAAGTACGACAAGCAATATAGTCAACAAGACTTACAACTTTTAGAACACATCAGTTTTGAACTTGTGGAAATTTTGAAGAAGATGGAATTAGAAGCATTGGAGGTGACTATGTGGATAGTGAAAATATTTTAGGATTTTCAATGTAAGGTTGTCAAAATGAAGGTTTCATACTAATGTGGCTCGGGATGATCCACATGTGAGTGTTGGGGGCCATTTGTCCCTAAGAAAATTTAACCAGAATTCAACCATAATTCTGTTTGGAAAGATAAATATTTCAATCACAAGAAGAGTTGCAATGAAAGAACAGTCTATGAAGGAAGAGAAGCTGTGACATAAAGACCAGTGACGAAAGGAACCATGATAGAAGAAGAGAAAAACTGTTGAAAAGGATAGTTTGGTTGATTGTGGGTAAGGAGTTAGTTAGAATAAATCACATTTTTGGTAATAGAGCATAATTGTATTTTTGGGCCGATAGTTCCTATTTTCAGTTGTAGTTGAATGTATGAAAATAGAAATGGAAGTTTTTCAGCTAACCAAAAAGAGTTGGTTGATAAAGATAGGTAGAAGCTTATAAAAGGTAAAACCCAAGCTATGTGTAGGGTTGAGGTTGGTTGGTGGTTAGTTAGTGAAGGTCATGTGCGAATCAAGAGAGGAGTAAAGGGGAGAAGAAAGACATAGTCCCAAACCCCGAGAGAAGGAGAGGAGAGAATTTTGTATAATTTGTAAAGAATACCTAGAGAAGAGTCTACAAGCTAAGTAAACAATCAAAAGGCACTAACATATTTCTCATGATAGATGAAGAGTGCCTTTGTGGTCTTTTCTAGATGGGTTCCCATGTTAACTATTGTCTCTATTTCTCATTGATTAATGTATTTATGTTGAATGCATGTATGTTGTGAATAAGTAGATATGAATATGTCATGCTAGATATGTTTATGAAGAATCCAATATATGTATGTGTCGCATCACTTATTGAATGAATATGTGATAAGGATGTTATGTTGAATACTACAATATGGGTAGACTGGTAATTAGACTATTATATTGAATGGATGAAAAAGGAATAAGAAGTATAATCCTTGAATTCAGTTGAGTAATTTGTTAAAGTAATGCACACGTAAGGACCCTACATAACAACAAAAACCTAGTTTCGACAATTGCTAATAAGATATCTCGGGTGAGACTGCATATGCATTCGATAGTGTCCTCCTTTATTAGGATGATATATTGGGATTTTGTTTCTAACTAAGGATCTGAACCCATGTCGATGAGAGAGGAAGGGAAATACTTGACACATTTTTCAAAATTTTACCCTCCAATGAAAAAATTGCATTATATGTTATTGAGCAAAAACCTAGTTGCAAAAATCATCAAAATAAACAATGTTTGATCCATGAATTCACTAGAGAGGGGTTTCCTAGTGGTACTATGATGTCACAGTTCTAATGGAACAAACAATTTGTCCATCCTAGCCTTAGTTATTGAGTTATGGTGAGTTTCAACTTTATACCAAAATCCATTCATGGACACTTGGGGAATTTAAACTAGGGGCATAAAAACCAAACTGAGAAATAAAATTGAGTTCCATAACCTCCTAACAAGAATTTTGGGAAAGGCCAATACGACCACACTTTTATTTCCCTCACTTGGAAAAAAATTTCAAAAACTTTCCCTCTAATGAAAAAAGTGCATTACATGTTGCTGAGCAAAGACTAGATATGGGTGTCCCTAGCTATATTATGGTTTCACAATGCCAACAAAGATGAAAATTTGTCCATGTAAGCATCACTTAGAAATTTACGGTGTTTCAACTCACTACCATAATCCATTCAGGGACACTTGAAAAATTACAATAGGGGGCATAAAAACAAACCGAGAAGTGGAATTGAGTACGGTAACATCCTATAGGTTTATCTGGGAAAGGCCAATATGAACATGATGCCCATTCACTCGGTCAAAACATTTTTTAAAACCTTTCCCTCTAATGAAAAGTTGCATTGCATGTTGCTGATCAAACCCTAGTTGTAAAAGCCGTCACTATAGACAACCTTTTGTCCATGAATTCGTTGTATATAAGTGTTTGTATCTATACTTTGATGTCACAAATCCATCAAAATTGGCATTTTTCCATCTGAGCCTAGGTTATCTATTTACAAAAATCAAAATTAACGATGTCATTTTTATGGTGGTGGAGTGATTCACAAAATACGAATATTTTTGTGGAATTCAAAATACATATACTACAATCCAAGTGGAAAATTTGTTCACAAATAAAATTCATAGAATTCATGGATCTCCTAAAGTAATAATAAGTGATAGAGATCCAAAATTCATAGGAAAATCCTGGAAAGAGTTATGAAAGTTAAGGGGAACAACACTAGTTATGATATAATCATATTATCCACAAAAGGATGGTCAAATCGAAATAGATAACAATTGTTTAGAGGGTTATCTTCATTGCTATTTTTCAGACAAGAAATATCAATAGGTCTACCGTCTTCCTCTATTATAATCATGGTATAATACCACCTATCACACATATAACATATCTCTAATTGAATTTATTTATCGGATTCAAGTTCATAGTATCACCTCCCTTTTGCAATACAGTTCCTAAGTATAGGAAATAGACTCATGTATGGAAAAGACTAAAATAAATTGCAAAATATTAGAGAAAACCTTCAAATGGACCAAAATAGAATGAAGCAACAAGAAATTCAACATCAAAGTGAAATACATATTAAGGAGGGTGATTGGGTATTTTTCAGACTACAAACTTATAAGCAATATACTCTCGAACAAAAGAAGAATCGAAAACTAGCTCTAAAATTTATTGGCCCGCCAAGATACTTCACAAGATTGAAAAGGTGGCTTGTGAGTTAGACTTTCCTTCTCACATTCATAAGTTTTATTATGTATATTTCGTAAAAATGGGTTTGGGGAAAACTATGCCCGTCAAAATTAAACTTCAAAAGTTAGAAGAATAAGGAAGTTGATTCTTTAATAAAAAAAGTTAACATTTTTTCTCTTCAAAATAGAAACATTATAGTGTACATAATCAAGTACAATAATATGACTCTGAAGAAAGTTATAAGGAGAAAATGATCAATTCATGAAGAAACATCCTCAATTACAATATTTGAGGGAAAACCCTTTTAAAAGAGGGTGGTTATGTTAAGGTCATATCCTTTATTTATTACTATCACATCACATAACACTCAATGGATGAATGATGATAGAGATCAAATGGCACTCATGTCTTATCTACATCACATCAAATCAACAAATACAATTGGGAAACAAACTTTTATGTAAAAATCAATAAATCCCATTTTAGAATTGTTTTGCAGTGTCAAGATGTTCATGGATCCTTTCTTATTTAAAGTGAATTCAAACATCTATAGTTAAATTTCATGTAAAGAAAAATTTGGATGCAATATACCGAGACAAAATTTACTGTATTATTGAAATATATACTAAAAGACCACAAAAAGAAAAGATTGTGCAATCCAGAGTGAGTGAATGCAGAAACCTGTTAAATTCAAATCCCCAAATTTTAACCTACTACAACCACATCTAGGGAAAAAAATGCAGTAAAAATAGGTGGAATAACATCATTAAAAAACCCACAATAAAAACAAGGATAAAGAATCTCCATGAATCTAGGACTTTTGGAGATGGACCTCCATTCCACAAATATGGAGAGAATAAGTGGCAAGTTACATCATGGTCACTTTACCTCCAACTTATCAAAAAAGAGATTAATTTGTATAGGCATTTTATCTTGTCTTCTCCATTGGACATATTGTAAAAGGAGGTTGACACCTCTCAGGATATTTTTTGATGAATATTTATCATTCTCAAGGCATGGAGACACTTTCATTTATGTTTTTATGTAATCTACAAAATTTGGTTCATAACACAATATTACCCTCTTCAAATTATTTCTTACACATCCACTAAAAAATATTGAGAACACCTAACAATTGTGCCCTTTTGAATTGTTTCTATAACAAAAATCTTGCTATCCATAATAATATAATAAGTTTTAAATTTACTTTGCTTAAAAAAATGCATATAAAAGATAATGAAAAGACACAAACACTTCATAATTATACTTATTGTTAATGCTAATATCTCATCTCTAAATTTATAGATTCTTATCGACTTCATCTAAATTGATAGATTCTTACTTGCAACAATGTAACCGGATCAAGTTTTCATTCTAGGCTATAACAGGACACTAGAAAAATTATAACCCCAAGAATTATCAGCACATACTCTTACCCTCTTATTTTAGCAGGACCTTCCATGAGAGTCAAAATCCATGGGTTAATAGCTTAGAGTTACTGCTTGACAATATTACTTAGGGAATTTGGGAACGGTATCGTTAGAAACATTATGATTCAACCTCCTAAGTGATACAGGAAATTGACTCCTGTCTTCGTTTAAAACATGCAACTCATTAATTCTTCCACTATTTTCCTATAGTAGTCTCTCTAATATTCTTCCATCCTGCAACTAGACAACTCACGTTCATTCACTGTTTTGGACATTCAAAGAAGACTTGAAATTTCCTCAATACTTGAGTAGAGAAAGTAAAGAAAAGGATTGACAACTCCTCCAAGAAATTATGGCTGGCCATTAATGTTTTAACGTTCCATACTGATGAATTGGTCAATTCTTTAGCTACTGTATGCAACATACAAAATAAAGTAGCATAAAAGGAAAGTAATATAAAGACAAATGAATTTGAGAATCCTTGCTAGCGTAAAGTTGTACTTTTTAACATAATAATAGTATTATGTAAAGGAAACAAGTTTAGATCTAAAATACTTGAGGTACAGAGGTTTGCATCAACCATATTAATAAATATACTAATAGATAGAGGTTACATGTATTTATTTCTCAGCTTTGATGAAGCGTCACTCCATACAGCAAGGTTTAGATGGGTATTTATTAATAATTTTCATTCTAGGTAGAATCTGTTAAGATGACTTTTCACTCATTTTATGGATAAAACATTTAATAAAATATTACTAACTAGCAAATATCAAGGAGTTAAAAAAAATCCAACATCAAGATGGATCTATGATGTCTCCATTTTTTTTATTGGTGTTTAAGCACAAACTTTTGGATGAATCTATGATGTCTCAGGTTTTTATTTTAATGAGTGTTTAAACACAAACTAAGGTAGCATCAAATTCTTCGTGTTTAAAAAATACAGGTTGAAATAAATTTACTTACATACACTTAAAAATGCTAGCTTAACTTGTTGTCACCAATAAATTTTCTTTGTTATGTGTTTGGTTCCCAAAATTTTTACCTCAACTGATTTTAAGTATCATACTATCCTATTATGGCAACACTATCAAAATTAAACAAGAAGTTTTCATACTTATAAAAAAAATCTCAATATAGAAGATGGATATTTATTAAAAACATTCATTATAGGGTAACTCTTTTAAGATGACTTTTCACCTATTTAATGGATAAAACATTTATGAAAATATTACTATGGAGTAAATAGCATAGTGTTTAAGAAAATAAGCATCAAGATGGATCTATGATGTCTTAGTTTTTTTGTTGTAGTATCAGTACAACAACATGGTATAATCCGAGTACCTATGGGAATATAAAAATGTGGACTAACAGCCATGCCTAGTGATAGGGCCATGTGCTGGGTTTCAAATGTTCACCAATGTTGCGGAGAAAACTTCCTATGGATTGGGGTGTACCACAATAGACAAAGTAACTGCAGAAATCAATCCCTTCCCAATATGCAAGAGAAATAAAAAATCTAACACTAAAGGATATCAAGACACACCTTATTCCAGATGGTTGATTTAGATCCCCGTTGATATTTTTCCAATCTCGCTTGTGTTAACAATTTTCTATCTCAACAACAACAAACAAGGCAAGCATGCTATATAATGGTGTTAGACCTACTCTAGGATATATAATCAATAATGTATAAGTGATTAAAAGCATCCATGGCTTCAATATTCATTTAAATGCACATCATTGGCATGAAAATATATTTCTATTAATATAAATCAGAGATTACATGAATGACAACCTCTGTCGGCATGTCTCCGAACCGGAGAAACTGAGTCCTCCACCTGGGCCTCTACCACCTCAATCCTCCATCTCTCAATAGCGAGCTCATAAGAAAAGGAAATCTTGGGAAGAACACCAAGTGCTCCAAGGGACAAAGGGTTGTAGACTCAAGTATAAGTAGGCTACGACAACAATGGACTATAGTTTTCTTACTCTTCAATTCCTCCCCTTCAATGTATCCAAAGGGTTCCTTATATAGTGCTTCATTGAGTTAATGGAAGGTCAAATCCGAGCGATATTGAGGCATATGGAAGGCGAGGAGACAAGTGACTGGGATCCACATCAAGGAAAACTCCAAAAGTATTTGACCTTTTGCACACATCCCGATGTACATGGGTTTAAGGGTTATATCCATGTGTATATGCGAGAAAGGGTTTAAAAGTCGCGTACAACAAATAATGATTTTTTTTAGGGATGATCTTGGAAACATCAAAGGTACAAAAATGGTCCATGGGGTCCAAAGAGTCTATAGAGGGACAAGGAAGGCCATAAATGTGTGATCTACCATGTGTGGTAAAATCAGTTTTAACAGATGCCCCCTAATGTGTGAGGTCGTAGGGGTGATACGATGGCCAAAATATATTATAAGTCCATCCTAGAAGTGGAGTGATGAAGAACTAGGTGGAAGAACCAGCCATCCAACAGTATAGTACAAATATCTCTGCATATGACTGCAAATACATATAGCAGTCCTAGATACATAAGAGTATAATGGCCATGAATAGGAATGATATAAAATATGACATGTGTGGTCATCACCATGTACAATATATAATAGATTAGAATATCCATGATGAATATATACAAAGGAACAATATATAGATGAAAAATGAAGATATACAATGGATCAAGATCTCCATAATGGCTAAAGATATCTGACATACACTGGAATCAAGTCACGAGACATGAAATATCATGAACACTGGCACGATCAAGGAGGTAGCATATATGAAATGCCACCAATATGGAAATTATTCTACACAAACTGCTATGATTACATGTCCTACTATGTGAATAAAGGTTTCGAGGTCAAACATAGTAGTCCATTGTCTAATTACAGATCATTGATGTATACCGTTAATAGACACTGGATCACCCACCAATAATGAAAATGGGAATCAAGGTACTACAGTGCAATCTAACAAGTGAGAATAAATGTGTTGAGGTTGAACACTTGGAATAATCCATCTATTAGGGGACATTGATGTATTCCCAAAACTATTGATGGCGAGAGAACCTACCACTGATGAATGTAAGCCTCAAGGCACTAAAATGACCCTAAAATCCTATCCCAGAATAAATGATCTGAAGTCGATGGGATGGAATCCACTGGAAGGAGGGCATTAAGGCATCCCCCATCAACCAACACAAGGTACTTAGCAACGTTGTATAATGTGGAAGGACTCGAACAAGATGTGCATGAACTAGTAATAGTACCATGAATGGCCAACATGCAAAGTCAAGACAACTGAGGAATGGCCGAATCAGGCTTCAACTTCCTTTGAACAAGAGCATAAAGGTGAATGGTGACTGAATGTAGGTAGCATAGACTCTATATACAAAACTAGGACATCTTTGCGACACATGAGGCACCAACAGAGGCTCCATAGGGACTGGAAGCTTAACTAGTTGGTGGATATAAACTCAAAGAAACAATTACAACTCCTAAAGTCAAACTACTAACCCAACCAACGGATGTGATATACAGTGCTCTGTTTGAAGGCGACACAACTTGACTATTGCCAAAGATAATATCTTTTCTTGTCCGGCATTTTGGTTTTTTTTTTTTTTTTGGAATTTNAATATTGAAAAAGAATAAAAGTGCTTTATAGTTACAAATCTAGGAGGAGACGAGTTTCAAGGGAAAAACAAACTAGTTCCAAGTAGTGGAACATACCTATTCTCATTGCAAGGAGACATGTGTAGGACAATGACACTCGAGGTAAAGTCCCCTCCCAGTAAAAGATGGGGAATCAAGCTACAAGAGATATATAAAATGCTCTGCTTGGATAGACATGAGACAAGATCAGGGTATATGGCTGATAATAAAAGTTAGGGTAGCTGGCATAAGGCTCAATAAGGCAAGAAAAGCTAATGATAATGCAATTACAACTTGACATATACAAGGGAGTCCCAGAGAAATGGCCAGCATAAAGTTCAAGAGGGGTATGAAGCTCTTGCTCAAGGACATGGTGTGACTAAAAGGGACTCCCAGACCTAATAGAGGACTTACAGCATGGGTACCAAATGAAAAAGAGAGCTAACTAGGACACCCATGTATAGGAAAGATCTACCATTCACATAGTATCACTTCTAACAATAGCCTGAAGGTTTCGTGATACCATGGAATGGGTTCATACCTAAGGTTACGATAGAAAAATCATAAGTAAATGCATAAGTGCAAGCAGATGTGAAATCCTAACCTATATGCCAGTTTAGACATAACACATATGATAGGAACAAACGGGTCGAAAACTTGGAGAGAGTGTAAAAAAACTGGACCCTACATGACAACCATATTAGTCCAAAACAACCCGAAATAGCCAATAAAGAATGCAAACTATAGGATATAAGGAGGAATGATCATGACAACTACATTCAAAGGAAACAATGTGTTGGATGAAAGGACATAAGAAGGAAAGTAAGGTGAAGACCCAATGTTCATGTATCCACTACCACCCCCATGTGGGTGACCACTATTGTAAATACTGAGTGAAGGGAATAAAAATCCTCTATAAATCGAGTAGAGGGTGGAATGTGACCACTCCCAAATATATGAGCACAGGAATGGGCTATGATGCCCCCAAGTCCAACACTAGGGTCCGTACTAGGACCAAGGATGGATGATAGGATACAGGGCATGCCGAAAATAAAAGGACATGAACTCAAAAGAGCATAAATATTCTCAAGTAACCGTCATCCCAAAGGACAACTAGCGCACAAAGAGCACACTCATAAGAAAATATATAGCCAAAATCCAATCAAACCAAGGGGAGGATATGTGAGCTCCTGAATGCAGCAGGTATGTCTCTCCTAGGAGAGGCTCGAAACTCCCATACACTACAAGCAGAGGTATGTAACCAATTATATTGGCCCTCAGCTTCAACGCATAAAGAAACTATGTTGTCCGACCTCTACCTGGCCAGGACACCTACAAAATAACCTCTGCATGTGCCCCCTATGATACCTAGGTAAAGAAACTAAGGTCACCCCAATATAACCAATTATTAGGTGGACAGTTGCAGGCAGGATCGACCATATCAGCAGGGTAGCAAATTCCAAAACTCAAAAGAGCCCCCAAATACGAATATGATCCTGAAAATATCTCTGGTGCTCATAGAAAGTTACCAAGGGTGATCCCAATCACAATCATGGGCACTGCCTTGTGCTTAACTCCCGTGTAAGAGAAGCGTCCTGAGAAACCCTAATTATATCAAGGATTTCACTCTCTCACCTAGATAGACACCTACTTGTTTGTGTTTATTAGTCTTGGAGAATTGACTCACAATGAACTATTCCAAGACTCCAAATCCTAATCTTGTTTGTGAACCCTATAAAAGAAAAATGTATAGTTCATTTTAAATTATGCGTTGATTTTAATGGCTGTGATTACTCAAAGGATAAATGGACGTGAAACTAATGAAGTTATGACTCAGCATTGAAGTAAATATGCATACCTAACAAGCAATGCCAAGTGCAATGTGTAGAATGAAAAACAATGTATGCCACTACATGAGATGCATGTAAATTTATTCATTTCCGAATGCCAGTGCAATCCTTCCTATATGAAAGCCTAAACACAACTCTCATCCAAGAAATCCAATGCAAGTGCCTCCTCAAATCCATATATAAGATGCAACTAAGAGTGTAACTATTTTGTATTTTTCAATATAAAATAATGAAAAATGTAATAAAATTCATTTAACATTCTCAGTATGTGCAGGAAGTATAAAACACAAGCCCAACAAGACACTGAGACAAAGAGAGTAATGCACTAGTGGAAAAACAAAAAAGATAAATGGCTAAAAATACTTTCAAAGAAAAATCAATGAAAAAGCAGTCTTTGGTCACAAAAGAAGCATCCAACAGACAACATCAGAACCCAGGAAGACCCAACCACACTCACAACCCACCCAACAACTTCCCACAACATCAAAATCAACCAGAAGGGAGGATGTACGTGATTGTTTAAAGAACGGTTGCGTATGTACATGACTTTTCATAAAAAACCTACATGTATATGCAGATTTTGGACAAAACCTACATGTATACATAACTTTTGTCCAAAAACCTATGTATGTACATGACTTTTGGCCAAAAACCTACGTATATAGAGAAGACAATGGTAAAACGTAGGCCAAGGGTCAAACCAATAAAGGGGAGTGTCAATGGATGAACATACTATAAAATGTGACACATAAATGGGGAGAAACAGAGAGCAAGTAAATAATATCAATCACATTGTGCCCAAAAACCCCAAAGAAAAACATGGAACATCCCCAGTGGAGTCACTAATTCTGTTATGGAGAAAAATTCCTATGGCTTGGGGTGTACCACAATAGACAGAGTAACCACAGAAATCAATCCCTTCCAAATATGCAAGAGAAATAACAAATCTAACATTAAAGGATCTCGAGACACACCCTATTCTCGACGGTTGATGTAGATCCGCGTTGAGTTTTTTCCAATCCCACTTGTGTTAACAATTTTCTCTCTCAACAACAACAAACAAGACAAACATGCTATTTAATGGTGTTAGACCTACTCTAGCATATATAATCAATAATGTATAAGTAATTAAATGCATCCATGGATTCAATATTCATTTAAATGCACATCATTGGATGTGAAAATATATTTCTATTAATACAAATCAGATATTACATGAATGACAACCTCTGTCGGCATGTCTGCAAACCGAAGAAACTGAGTCCTCCACCTGGGCCTCCACCACTCAATCCTCCATCTCTCGAGAGCAAGCTCACAAGAAAAGGCAAGCTTGGGAAGAACACCAAGTGCTCAAAGGGACAAAGGGATGTAGACTCAAGTATAAGCAAGCTACGACAACAATGGACTATAGTTTTCTAGCTCTTCAATTCCTCCCCTTCAATGTATCCAAAGGGTTCCTTATATAGTGCTTCACTGAGGTAATGGAAGGTTGAATCTGAATGATCTTGAGGCATATGGAATTCCAGGAGACAAGTGACTCGGATCCACATCAAGGAAAACTCCAAAAATATTTGGCCTCTTCCACACATCGTGATGTATGTGGGTTTAAGGGTTATATCCACGTGTATACGCAAGAAAGGGTTTAAAAGTTGCGTACAACAAATAATGAGTGTTTTTAGGGATGATCTTGGAAACATCAAAGGTACAAAAATGGTCCATGGGGTCCAAAGAGTCTGCACAGGGACAAGGAAGGCCATAAATGTGTGATCTACCATGTGTGGTAAAATAAGCTGTAACAATCAACATCTGCATGTTTTGGTGTAACCACAAACCTTACATGGTATCAGAGCACCTCAAACCTTACATTTCTTTAATTTTTGTAGGTGTTTAAGAAAAAACTAAGGTAACAAAAACTTTTTTGTGCTTAAAAAATCCAAGGCTGAAATAAATTTAATTACATATAGTTAAAGAGGTTAGCTTAACCTATTGTCACCAATATGATTAGGTGTTTGGTTCCCTAAAGGTTATCACAACTGATTTCCCTATTATGGAATCAATTTCAATTCTTCTCATTTCAACAACCAATTGCAATGAAGAATGCCATCCAAAAAAAGTGGAGAAGTTGGCTCAGGAATTGTTTCTTTCGCAAAAAATACATTGTTTCTTTAACAAAAAAATACTCATATAGTCATGGACATTGTCCACAAATTTTGGGGAAAATATTTCCTTAAAAAAATTCTACATATATCCATATAGTATGGTAAATTTTATTATATCAAACCTGAAATAAAACACTTCACAAAACAAAGAATAGATGCAAAGTGGGTACCATTTCAATATCTTCCCATGTATTTTGGGGCAGATCCCATTCCAAATTCTTCCCATGTATTTTGGGGCAGATCCCATTTCAAATTCTTCCCATGTATTTTAGAGGAAATTTGGGGTCTAAAATGGGCCTTATAAAAAAATGTGCCATGGATGAGTTGGAGAGAGATATATTTTTTAAGCCAATAGAATTTCAATATCTTTGGTCAACCCTTATGGTTGAGTTGGACATATAATGCTTATGTGTCATAATTTTATTTGACAATAGCTAACTCCATATCAACGTCACCTTGGTTATATTGCAAAATGATCATCTCGAAATAAGATATATATACTTGAAGTAATAAATATATAATATTTTATTTGATCATTACTTCCAAGTCATTTAAAAGATAATTCTTGCATTAATTAAAATTATAGTGGAGACATTTTGAAATACTAAAAACATTTACTAATCAATATTAAAAAACAAAACTAAATAGTATTTAAGTTTAAAACGACTTATCTTGAAATACTTGAAAAAAATATTTAGTATTTTTAATATTACAAAATATATTTTAAAAATAAAAATATTTAATTACTACATGTATAAATACTCCAATAACTACAAAAATAGTAATAAAAAATAAAATTTATATTATCTAAGTATACATCATTTTAAAAATATCTACATGTATTTAATTACTATATTCTAAAGTAATTAAAAATTTTATTTACTAACACAAACAAAAACTATTTTTAATATTACTAAATAGAATCTAATAAGTTTATATTAAAACAAAATATTAGTAATATAAAAAAAGTTTAAATTATATTATTATTGGTATTAGTGTAAAAATTAATATGTTTAATTGAATTTGTTTGTTTTATATAAATCAAAATGTTTAATTAAAAAAAATTAAAATAAATAGTTAATTTAAATAAAAAACTACTTTTTATAAGTTTTATATAAACATTAGAATTAAAAACAAAACATTATAATTAAAAAAAATTAACTTAAATAAAAATATTATTATAATGAAAATTTGATTTTGCATTTTCCCTTCCATCTAGTTTGAATTTACCTTTTCCCACTCAATTTGAATTTACTTTTTCCCACCAACCCATTGTCCACCCAATTTGAATTCATCTTTACCACCCAATTTGATTTTACCTTTGACATCCTACCCATTGAGTAAATTCGTATTAAAAACGATAAAAATGGTCTTAATCATCAACTAAACAAGTAAATAACCATTGAACCAAATCTTTTAATCTTTTAATTTGAGACTCACCAAATGAGTTGATTGAGGCTCATTTCTTTCAATATTTTTATGTATTTTAATTTTTTTAGATTTTTATTATAAATGTTATTTACATTTTTTTTTAAATTAAAATGATAATAAAAATATTATATTTTTACATTTTAAATATTTTATAATTTTATTATAAATATTACATATAAAATTTTAAAAATCAACATTATATAAAACATATAAGAATATATATGATTTATTACATTATATAAATTATAAGAAAATATATTGTTTATTGTTTTTTATTTTATGTAATTTAATATTTTTTATATGAATTAATATAAAATTTATATTAAAAAATAATAGTGTTTTTTTATATATACTATTGCAAGTATATTTTCCGTTATAATTTAAATATGAATATCTTTGAGTTTTGCATTTTATTAAATATATAAAAAGTAGTGGTGCATTTATTTAAAAAAATTCCACTATATCATTGATTATGTGTGCATGAGAATCTAAATATTTCATTAATATTTTTAACCAATATCTCTTTACTCTACATTAACTCAACACACTTGTCAACTAACATTAATGAGACAATTTCGGTTGACTTTCTTTTTTCAGAGGAAAAAATACGAGACCTTGTTATTCTTATTGAATCAAAGGACATCATATACATTCAACCTACAGAGGGCTATTCGAGCTTTAAAAAATCATATAAACAGCCAAGATCAAGGAGACAGAGAAGCATGAAGTCTATCTAGGACAAACTTTCTCATCATTCCTGATAAACAGGTTAGAAAATGCTGATAAAGAGATCGAGAATGACTAAAAAACATACTAGTCCTGAGCAAAACAAGAAGGCTGAAAAGTCTCTTCAATGTCAGCTAAGAACCAACTCAAATCTACTCAAATATAGTGCCAAAATAAAATAAGGGACTAAAGCCCGTCATAAGCTAGAAAAGCTTAAAATTTTTGTGATCAACGATCATACCATCCAATGATTCAGTAAAGTTTCCAAAACCTGGGTCCAGTAATAAAGCCTGCTTGGAGAGACCATCAGCCAGCTGGTTATGCTCACAATAAATATGTTTAATGGTCATTGGAGGGACAAGTTGCAGCATTAAAAGATTGTCATCACACCAATGACTCAGAGATGGGACATTTAGTGAAGCTAATCTGTTAACCCAAGAGATAATGACAAGAGAGTCACCAAAAATAGTAAGTACTGGGATCCCCATCAGATTGCTCACCATAAGAATGGCCCATAGAGCCAATAGCTCAGATCTGGTATTGGTGCTTCTACCATAGCCCAAAGAAAAGATAATGGAGTAAGAAGCATTCAAAAGAATCACAAATCCAGCACCCCCAATATTCCATGTAGCAGCCCCATCAAAAAAGCCACAAGGGAAACAGATCAAGGGATTGGGACCAACAACTCTAATTCTTTTCTTATTTTGAGGGACCAAATACAAGAGAATGAGCTCATCAATCTGCTTAAGAAGAGCATGAACAGAGGGTTGTTTATTGTAAAAAATGCATTGATTCCTATGTTTCCAGATACACCAGAAAAAGAAAAGAGGGAAATATCTGAAATGAGAGCTAACAAGAATACAGCTGAACCAATATTCCAAAAAGGAAGTGACAGTACAATGCTTGGAAAGGGGTAGCCTAAAATGATCTTCAAAAATGGAGTATACTCTTCTGGGGAAATAATAGTCAATGAATAGATGCTGTGATGAATCTTCTCCCTTGCAACAAAGTATACACATACTTGGGCCTTGTCTACCTCGACACTGGATTTGGTCCCAAGTCAAAATCCAATTCCTTACAATCAACCAAATGAAGCAGTAAATTTTTTTTGGAATATTAAGATCCCAGAGAAAATCAAGAATCAGAGACTGACCCACAGAGCAGTAAGAAGAAACAATACACTTGTAACCCTGTGCAGTAGTAAGTACCCCCACATAATGATTATGTGACCCTAATAAAGAATATCATTGATCTAAAAGATGAATCCTTCCATAATCCATCCCTATGATGTAATTATCCCAAAGTATCTTCCAATCACCCTCCAAATCTAAATCTACTACCTAGAACCAATAGTTGTGAGCACAAGAGGTAAGATTTCTGGCTTGATCCAGTGCGCTAATGCCATAATCCTCTAGGTATTCACGAAGGTTGAGAGGGAGAAAAAACGATGATCCCAGACCAACAATTGGATCCAAACCCAACCAAATATCCCTCCCATTACCAACCTTCCAGATGAGTCCATTGCCTAGCCACGAGAGAGTATGTAGAAAACCCTTCTAGATCACAGAAACTCCTCTAAAAGTAAATGATTTCTTACAAAGCTAGGATGCCAAATGAATTATTTTCATATACTGAAATGTTAATAATTTAAACCAAATACCATTCCCATTCATATCCTGCTAGAAACTTTTTAGACACAGGGAAAGGCTGAACCAACCCAACTGTTTTATGCCCCTGCCACCCAGAGAGGTCAGGAATGATAGAGTATTCCAATATGCAAGATGAAATTTTTTGTTATTTGTAGAAGAACGCCATAGAAAAGAGAATATCATACTTTTGATCTTGTCAAGAATGGATTGTGGTATCGGTACAAGGGCCATCTAGTATACCGGCAAACTAGTGAGCACTGCTTTAATCAAAACAAGTCTACCACCAATGGATAAAAGACAAAAGGTCCAGTGCTGTATTCTTTTCTCAATTTTTTTTAGGATCTAGTGCCATTCTTTAACTAAGTATCCAAGGGGCTTAATAAAATATCCTAGGTAATTAAACCCCTATTAATATGCTCAAATTTGTAAGGGAAGAACCCAGAGATCCTGTTCAGAAGATCAGCATCCAAATGATTATGGAGGAAACATGATTTGTCCATATTAATTTGCATACCAGAGGCATCACAAAAAGTATCTAGGATGAATTTAAAAGCAACCCATTCTTCAAATGTTCCGATACCAAACATGATCACATCATCCACAAAAAGTAGGTGTGTGAGAGAGAGCGAAGGAGAAATTTTTATGCCCCTTATCTTACCATTTTTTTGAGCATCCTTGATAAGAAGACTATGCCCTTAAATGACCAGAATAAACAACAATGGGGATAAAGGGCACCCCGATCTAATGCCACGAGAAACAGTAAAAAAACTAGAAGGAGATCCATTGACAAGTAGAGCAAAATTTGCAGATGACAGACATCCCAAAATCCAATTCACACCTACCAATGGGACCCCAATTTGGAGAAGAATGAGTCTGAGATAAGTCTAATTCACCCGATCAAAAGCCTTGGTAAGATCCAGTTTTAAAATAAGAACACAACTATTTTTTTTTTTTGACAGTGTGGAGAACTTCTTGAGTAATAGCTAAGGGCTATGTAATCTGTCTATTCTTTAAAAAACCAAATTGCTGAGGAGAAATGAACTTGTCCAGAAAGGGCTTGAGTCTCAGGGAAGCAACCTTAGAAATCAGCTTGTAAACCAAATTGCAGAGGGAAATGGGTTAGAAGTTAGAAAAGGAGATAGGCTTTTCCTTCTTTGGAATAAGCACAATGAAGGTGGAGTTCATAGAAGGGACCACCCTACCTTTTCGTCTGGAGGATTCCACCACATTGACAAGATCAAGCCCCAAAATGGCAAAGAAAGCCAGATAGAATTCAACAATCCATCCATCAGGCCCCGATGACTTGTCTTTTTTGAAAGATTTAAGAGCTGCTTCAACTTCTGCCAATGTAATCTGACATGAGGAAGACTCCCTCTCCTCAAGGTTGATGAAAGAGGGAAATAAATGAATAAATTTAAGTTGGGCCTCAATATTGGTCAGATTTCCATATGCAAAGATTTTCTTGAAATACCAAACTCCCAGGGCCTTAATTCCCAGGTCCTTGACAACCTGGTTTCCCTTCTCATCTTCATGACCCCAGATAGCATTTTGGTTCATTCTAGCTGAAGCCACCGCATGGAAGAATTTCGTGTTGGAATCACCATGTAATGCCGAAGACAATCTGCTTTGTAATCTAGCATATTGCAATTCATGGTCCACCCATCTCTATGATTCAAGCCTAAGAGCTTGAGGTCTGGACTGATGCCGGGCACCCATAATACCAGAAGATGAGGATTCAAGAAGGACTTTGATTTCATCATCAATTAGTATGGATTTGTCTTTCATCTCTAGGGATTTACTTCTAGTCCAGTCTTTGACCTTTCCTTTTAGAATGCAAAGTTTAACAGAGGCGTCTTCCATAGAATCTTATGGATTATCAGAGGAAATAAGAGGCCATTCTGATCAAATCATATTAACAAAGTCCTCATTATTCAACCAAGAGTGATTGAACTTGAAAGGAAAAGGACATGAGACAGGGTGATCCATCCATTCAAATAGTACAGGGTAATGATCAGGTACCCCAGAGTGATGATCCCAAACCCTATGTCTAGAAATAAGGCTAACAAGATTAAAAGAGAGCAAAAATATATCCATCCTTTTACAAATCCCCTCAACCCCCATCCTTCCATTACACCTGGTTGGCCCAACACAAGGAGGGGCCACATCCATCAACTGATTATCCAAAAAGAATTTAATAAAAAAGGGACCAAGGGGATCAGGTTGAGCCTTTGTACCCCAAATATTAGACCCATTCAAAGTAAGGTTTAAATCACCCACAAGAATGAGATTAGGAAAAGAGAGAAGACCACCCCTAGCCACCGAATTCCAGAAAGATTCCCTATGGTGATATTTGCCATAACAATTTAGGATGGAAAGAGAGAAGGTTGTCCCCCTAAACTGAGACTTTAGGAGGATCCCAGCCACAGCATGGAAGGCTTTGAATTTGACAATATGAGGGTTCCAACTCAAGAGAATGCCCCTCAAGAGGCCAGAGGAGTTGATGGAACAGAATTCCCATCCGTGACAGAGTTTGGAGAAGGCAAGTAAGGCAGGATAAGAGCTATTCATAGTTTCTTGTAAAAGTACAATACCAAGCGAGAGAGAGGAGAAAAGACAATGGAGGAATTTTTGTTTAGCTAAGCCCCCCAAGCCTCAAATGTTAAGGGAAAGAATGCACATCAAGAACCACTCTGAGAAGGGGTCATAGCTCTAAGTACCCTGTGAGGAGAAGACGACTGGTGGCGAGCCGCATTTTTGAGCCTAGTGGACAAAGGGGTATACAGAGAAGTAACTGGATCCAACGATTGAGAAGGGGATTTTCTCTTCTTTCTGATAGTAACATTCTTGAAATGAATGAATTCGAGGGGTAGGACCGAAGGGGACAGTGGGGTTTTGGCTGAAAAAATTTCCAGGGACTTTTGTAGAGAGGGATCTGCAAAGGAAGGCAAGGAAACAAGAATATGAGGAGAGTAAGCATTAGCTATGGGACAAGGACACATCAGAGGAGGGAAATCAGAGTCCAAAAAAATAGAAGGAAGAAGGACCTCAGCTTCCAAGGAGAGGGATGGTGTGGGCTGGCAAGAGGAGGAAGGTTGTTCCATACGGAGAGCAACATCACCAATTAATGTAGAAGGGACAAGTGCTTCAACTGTTGAAATATTGTAACTTTAAAGAATATTCTATATGTATTTCTTTGTGGTCCCCGATGGTCCTACTGGGAGAACCACTTGTATTAATTTGTACCCCAATGATCCTAATCGAAAGAACTAATAAGAGTCATGAGGCAATCCCCTCTAATTGTAAAGGTGGGTCATTAGCACCCGAGTGTGGTTACTTGAGCCTACATGATTAACTTGAGCCTACATAATAGATGAGTTAACTTAAGTGAACGGATGAATGTAAATAGAGGTGTAGTGCTCCTCATTTGGAACACACACTCTCACTTGTGTAGTGCAATAGTGGAGAAGAGAAGTAGCTGGAGAAGGAGGAGGATCAGGCTTTGATCTCCTTGCTGGTTTTATCTTTTATCTTTCATCTTTTTGGGGCATCTATATTGAGGAAGCTTTTGCTGGGTTTTTCCCTTTAGGGTTTTCCCAGGATAAATCTTTGTGTTCCTTTTGTATGGTTGTGCTTGTCTATCTTTTAGTGATCCTGTTTATCTGCTTTTGTTATGAAAATGAAATGAAGTACTAATGTCTTAGCTAAGCATATGAAAATTTAACATGGTATCAGAGCCACCGTAAAATAAGACATTGTGCAGCTAAAGAATCTATGGATTCTGATTTTTTTTGGGTCTCTATCCATGATCGACCTGCAAAAGAAGGCTAGACTAACTCTCCATTGAAGGGCACATCTTTCTGTCGAAGCGGAATTCGATTCCGAGCATTTTCAGTTTTGGTGTGGAAAATTAGGGATTTCTACAGACCTGCATAGGATTTTTCTCCTCATCAAAATAAAATTTTAGAGACTTGGATCAAGAAATTTGGTTGGGTGAAACTCTGGGAAAGTCAAACCCTAGTTTGACCCCGATCTGGAAAAACCCTAAATACTAAAAATGCTAAGTTTTGGTACATTCGCTATATCCTGATATTGGCGAAGTATCAATATTTGAAAATTTTATATCCCAAATATAAAATCCCTATTTACACTTTGTCTAAAATTCAGCCTCATATTCGCTATATTGTGGGAGATATGATCCCTCGGAGTTAGGGTTCCATCCTCTTCTAGAATTCATCCCTAAACAGGACACCTAGGGAGAATTGCTGTAGCATGGGATATTGAGGTCCAAATGGAATTCCTAAAGATGTGCTATAAATATCACAGCCTTCAATTTCTTTGATCCAAATTTCAGAACCTAAAGATGAACCAGTGACATGTGGCATGCCGTTCAACTGCACTGTTCTGAACAGTCCTGTAACAGGTCACCTTGGGAAAATGATCATAAATTCAAATTGGTGAAACAAATTCTGATGAAACTTGTTCTATTGGATCAGGGACATCCGAGGTTACCTCAGTGATAAATTTCAGACATATAGGAGTAGTAATTTCGGATATATCACAGAAACAGTAATAGAAATTTCTGCAGAAGAAATTGGAAAACTAGGGCTTCCTGTTTCGGGAGCTTCCCTCCACTACTTTTAGAAAAGGAGTACATTGGATAGCTCCATTTGAAGATATATATATTTATATCCAATCAGATCTGAAAGATTCTAAGTTTTGAAAAATAGGGTTTCTCTGACAAACCCTAGATCAGCCAACTCCGGAAGTAAGACAGACACCTCAAATCGGTAAGATCTAATCTTTTACTATTTGAATTTGAGGTTCTCATTTCAAAATGATCTATCACATCAGCTTGATGATAATATTGGTGAATTTGAAAAATTCCAATCATAGAATTATTTGATCTCTCTAAAGAAAATGAATTGGACACCTACATGAGTAGAGAGGTTCCAGTTCTAGAAGGAGATGAGCCTCAAAGACTTACACAAGAAGAACTTGATCAAGGCCAAGAAGATCATCGTTGATTCAATCACGGATAAACTTATACCGCAAGTGTCTTCCCTAAAGACACCGAAGATGTTTGATTCCTTGATCAAGCTATTTGAATATAAGAACTTAAATCAAAAGATGGATTTGAGAATACAGTTGAAGAATGTGAAGATCCAAAATGCAGAACAACTTGAAGTGGTAGAAGAAGAAGTATGCAGAAGTGGTGATAGCCACCTTGAATGGCCTCCCAGGATCATGGGATTCATTCATGTGAAGAATGTATGCCAGAATTAAGCTCGACTAATAAGAAGAGAAGAAGAAGATGGGAGAAATTGAAGATCAAGCTCTCACCATTCAAAGAATATCTCTCAAGCGATGAGGAATATGAAAAACTCAATTCTTGAAGAACCTCTTATTCATCTTATCATTTGGATAAGAAATTATGATTTCATGAATGAAGAAGATGATAAAGCAGAATGATCAAGATGGAGTCTGTTAAATTTTCATATGCTAAGCTAGATCATTAGTATTTCATTTTGATTTCATAACAAAATCATATAAATAGGATCACTGAAAGATAGACAAGCACAACCATACAAAAGGAACACAAAGATTTATCCTGGGAAAACCCAGCAAAAGCTTCCTCAATATAGATGTCCCAAAAGGAAAACAGGTAAAACCAACAAGGAGATCAAGAATCTGATCCTCCTCCTTCTCCAGCTACTTCTCTCCTCGACAAGTGCGCTACCCAAGTGAGTGTGTATGTCCTAAGTTAGGATCACTACACCTCTATTTATATTCATCCGTTCACTTAAGTTAAATCATCTATCATGTAGGCTTGAGTTAATCATGTAGGATCTAGTTACACATGTAGGCTCAAGTAGACGCACTGGGGTGCTAATGACCCACCTTTACAATTAGAGGGGACTGCTTCATGACTCTTATTAGTTATTCTGATTAGGAGCATTGGGGTACAAAGTAATACAAGTGGTTCTCCCGGTAGGACCATCGTGGACCACAAATAAATACATATAGAATATTCTTCGAAGTTACAATATTTAAACACTCCCCCTTAACGAGAAGGGTATTCTATAACAACATCAACAACAACAATAATAGGAGAGAGATAGAGGACATCATCAACATCATCAGGGTGATACATCTATAAATCATTGGAATCTTTTCAACATCATGTAGTCTTCATCTTCAATATTTAGTCTTCAGCATCATCAGTACTTTGACCGCTTCGATCAGCAACATCTTTAGCATCTTGACTCTTCAATCAGCAGCAACATCTTCAGCACTTTGACCTTTCAATCAGCAACACCTTCATCACTTTGACATTTTGATCAGCAACATCATCTTTCAATTAGCAACATCATCTTCAACACTTTGACCTTTTGATCAACAACATCTTCTTCAACACTTTGGCCTTTCGATCAACAACAACATCATCATCATACTTTGATCTTTCGATCAGAAACATCATCATGAAAACATCATCAAAACATCAACATCATCATCATCAAAATATCATCATCATCACATTTTGATCTTTCAATCAGAATCATCATTATCATCATCCTCTAATCTTTCGATCAAAAACATCATCAACCGAACATCATCATACTCTAACATCAACTCATCATCATATTCTGATATTTCGATCAGTACGTCATCATCATCATACTTTGATAATACGGCATCATCATCATTAGGATCTCATCATCATCACATTCTGATCTTTTGATCAGAAACATCATCATCATCATCGCATTCTGATCTTTCAATCATAAAACATCATCATCATCAGCAACATCATAATCATAAGCAACTTCTGATCTTCTGATCAGAAAACATCATCATCATCATATTCTGATCTTTCGATTAGAGAACATCATCATCAGCAACTTCTGATATTTTGATTATCATCATCATATTCTAATCTTTTGATCAGAGAACATCATCATCGTCATCATCATCAACAACTTCTGATATTTTGATTATCATCATCATATTCTAATCTTTTGATCAGAGAACATCATCATCGTCATCATCATCATATTCTAATCTTTCAATCAGAGAACATCATCATCATCAACAACTTCTGATATTTCGATCAGAGAAACATCATCATCATCATATTTTGATATTTCGATCAGTACATCATCATCATCATCAAAACATCAACATCATCAAAACATCAACATGATCCTTCGTTTCGGAATTATGGGATTTAGGTCTTTACGAAGTTACCAATGATCCTTCCTTTCGGAATTATAGGATTTAGGTCTTTACGGAGTTACTAACGATCCTTCCCTTCGGAATTACGGGATTTATGTCTTTACGGAGTTACGAATGATCCTTCCTTTCGGAATTATGGGATTAACACATTTGTGGAACTCAGATAATCCTTCCTATTGGAATTATGGGATCAACACATCTGTGGAACTCAGACAATCCTTCCTATTTTAATTATGGGATCAATTCAATGATCCTTCCTTTTGGAATTACGGGATTTAGGTCTTTACGGAGTTACTAACGATCCTTACTTTTGGAATTACAGGATCAACACATATTTGGAACTCAGAAAATCCTTCCTATTGTAATTATGGGATCAACACATCTGTGGAACTCAGACAATCCTTCCTATTGGAATTACAAGATCAATTGAATGATCCTTCCTTTTGGAATTACAGGATTTAAGTCTTTACGGAGTTACTAACGATCCTTCCTTTCGAAATTACGAGATCAACAAAGATGTGGAACTCAGACAATCCTTCCTCTAGGAATTACGGGATCAACACACATTCTCGAGTACCAAAGTCACTGGATCTATTCTGAACTGAAGTTCAAGGATGATACAATCCTACCACATTCATGGGGACCAAGATCTCCGGATACATTTTGAACCGAGGTTCAGGAATGATGCAATCCACCACTTTCACGGGGGCCGAGACCTCCGGATACATTTTGAACCGAGGTTTAGGGATGATGCAATCCACCACTTTCACAGGGGCTGAGACCTCTAGATACATTTTGAACTGAAGTTCAAGGATGATACAATCCTACCACTTTCATGGGGGCCGAGACCTCCGGATACATTTTGAACCAAAGTTCAGGAATGATGCAATCCTACCACTTTCATGGGGGCTGAGACCTCCGGATACATTTTGAACCGAAGTTCAAGGATTATGTAATCTCACCACATTCATGAGGACCGAGATCACTGGATCACTTTTGGACAGATGTCTCGGGATGGTACAATCCCTCTTCATTCTCGAAGACCGAGGTCTCTAGGTCACTTTTTGGCAAGTGCCCAGGGATGATACAATCCCACCACATTCTCGATGACTGAAGTCACCGAATCACTTTCTGCCAAGTTTCCATGGATGATACAATCCCGCTACATCATCACTACTCCCCCTTTCAAGGAAGGTCTTTCTGAACCACACCAATCTTGTCTCGAAAGTGTTCAAACTTTACCCGAGACAGAGGCTTTGTCAGCGCATCATCATCTAAACCATATTCATCTACATCTTCAGTATGTGAATATTGAACTATCACCATTTGTATCTCCAATATGTGAGTACTAAAAGCATCATCAGGTCACCATCATCTGCATCTACAGTATGTAAATACTGAAACATCATCATCTGCATCTTTATCTTGAATGTAGAAATACTGGATTTCTATGTGTTACGACGGAACATAGGGTTCTCTGTTATCACAACTCTTGTTATCACATAAAAATCAATGTAGTATCCATCTTTAGTTCAAAGAGACATGATATTATCTTTTGAAGCCATATGGCTTCACAACTTAGTAGAGCAATTTGATATGTATTCTGCTTCAGCCATGCTACGAGAAACACTAGACTGTTTCCTGCTAAACCATGAACTCATAGCAGACCCCAAACAAAAGAATCTACCTAATGTGCTTTTCTTGTCTGAGATACTTCCGACCCAATATGTATGTGTGTAGGCATACAATCTATACTCATGGCTACCTTCATAACATAAACCAAATTCTATAGTCCCTTTCAGATATCTCATCACATGCTTTGCAGTTACTAGGTGAACCTGTCTTGGTTGAAAAAGATATTGACTTAAGGTGTTCACAACAAAACAAATGTCTGGTCATGTATTTGTTCAATACATCAATGACCCAATGATCTGTCTGTAATGAGTCATATCCACTAACTCTGATGAGTCATCAGCTAACAGCTTCAGGTTGGAGTCCATGGGTGTGGCCATGACTTTGCATTCCAACATATTGAATCTTTTCAATATCTCTACCATATACTTTCGCTGGTTGAGAAATATTTCTTCTGAACTTTGCCATACTTCCAGACCTAGGAAATAATGCATTAACCCAAGGTCTTTCATCTCAAATTCTTCTGCTAGTTTCTTCTTGCTTTCCATGATCTGTTTCTCATTTCCTATCAAGGATAAGTCATCCACATATAATAATAGGATGACAAGTTCATCTTCTACAACCTTGAGATAAAGGTTATGATCAAATTAATTCTTGGTAAATCCCATGCTCAACAAGAAACTATCTATTCTTCCATACCAAGCTCTGGGAGCTTGCTTCAGGCCATAGAGGGCCTTCTTCAACTTGCATACGTGATTCCATCTGGATTCAACTTCAAATCTTCGTGACTATTCGATGTAAAAATATTTCTCAATCATACCATTAAGGAAGGCTTGTCTTTACTTCACCATGGAAGAAAATACCATGATAGTTCTGAAGGAAGTGTACCTTACTTCTTGGAGTAAGTGTCTCTTCAGAATTAATTCCCTTTTTCTGAAAGAAACCTCTGGCCACAAATATTTCTTTATACTTCTTTATTTTTTATATCCATTTGGAGGATATAATACTCTTTCCTTCTGGTTTCGGAACTATATCCCATACATCATTCTAGTATTCTTTCATCATAACATTTTTCATGAGTTCGTCTTGTCAGATCATCAACATATCCTAGTATTCTGCATTCAACTTTGAAGGTTGGAACCCACTTTACTCTTGGTAAAGTCTCGATCCATCAAGAAGCTGTCCATCTTGTCGTACCGTGTCGAACTCAGATATCTTCTGTAGTCACTCCCCCTGAAGTGGAGTATTATCTTCCTTTTTCATTCTGTATAGGTGGTTCTATGCTTGATATATATTGGTCATAGTTTATTCTTTCTGAGGCAAATCACGAACCTTTCTTTGTACACTTGTTCTTGTAGATCCATATGGAGGATACTATGTACTTCCCTTTATGTCTCAAAATCATATCGTATACATCATTCCCCACGATCAACTGTTATTATTTGATCATAGTTTCTTTTATAACATTCTTTTCTTCATCTTGAGTTATCTCTCATATGGTGGTCTTCATCCTTTGAGGTGGATCTACCGCTCTCTAAAGCTCTTTCTTCCATCATGGTGTCTCTGACCCTGGGAGCTTCAGATTCATGTTTATTGAATTGTCATCACTTGTTCTTCGAAACAAGTCTCATCCTTATTTTCTTATAGGAGGTTGTATAGGACCTTTCCTACAATTCAAATGCACCAGTTGCATGGTTAGAACTATTTCATAAAACATTTGCATAACGACAAATTCTTATGCATCATTCAACTATTTAGCCAATACAACATTCATCCATATTTCACAGAAACTTTCTAGATGCCTTCCATCTCTACCATGACATCATTGAGATTGTGCATTAATCCAATATGTCAGCAAAGAGGTTTGATAAGTAGCACTGGAGAGTTTTATAGTGACATGAGCTACTTACCCATCACATGCATATTAGTAGTATTAATGTAAACAATCTATCATGCATAACACATCAACTGAATACAATCAAATGCATAACAAAACAATATCATGAAATGGCAATTGAATACTTATATTTTATTTGTTTCGTGGGTAGACTCCATATTGATCATTCTGCTTTATCATATTCTTCATTCATGAAATTATCATTTCTTATCCAAATTATAAGATAAATAAGAGGTTCTTCAAGAATTGAGTTTTTCATATTCCTCATCTCTTGAGGGATCTTCTTTGAATGGTGAGAGCTTAATCTTCAATTGCTCCCATCTTCTTCTTCTCTTATTATTAGTCAAGCTTACTTCTAGCATACATTATTCACATGAATGAATCCCATGATCCTGGGATGCCATTCAAGGTCGTTATCACCACTTCTGCATACTTCTTCTTCTACCGCTTCAAGTTGTTCTGCATTCTGGATCTTCACATTCTTCAACTATTTTCTCAAATCCATCTTCTGATTTAAGTTCTTATCTTCAAATAGCTTGATCAAGGAATCAAACATCTTCGGTGTCTTTAGGGAAGAAACTTGTGGTATAAGTTGATCCGTGATTGAATCAACAATGATCTTCTTGGCCTTGATCAACTTCTTCTTGTGTAAGGCTTTGAGGCTCATCTCCCTCTAGAACTGGAACCTCTCTACTCCTGTAGGTGTCCAATTCATTTTCTTCAGAGAGATCAAATACTTCCATGCTTGGAATATTTTCAAGCTTATCATCAATCTTATGTGATAGATCACTTTGAACTGAGAACCTCAAATGCAAATAGAAAAAGATTAGATCTTACCGATTTGAGGTGTCCGTCCTACTTCCGGAGCTGGCTGATCTAGGGTTTGTCAGAGAAACCTTAATTTTCAAAACTTGGAATCTTTCAGATATTATTGGATATAAATATATATATCTTCAAATGGAGCTGTCCAATGTACTCCTTTTCTGAAAATAGTGGAGGGAAGCTTCCAAAACAGGAAGCCTTAGTTTTCCAATTTCTTCTACAGAAATTCCTGTTACAGTTTTTGTGATATCTCTGAAATTACTGCTCCTATGTGTCTAGAATTTCTCACTGAGGTAAACCCAAATGTCCCTGATCCAAGATAATATGTTTCATCATAATTTGTTTCACCAATTGGGATTTATGATCATTTTCCCAAGGTGACCTGTTACAGGACTATTAATAATATTGAAGTTGTACAGAATGCCACGTGTCACTGATTCATATTCAGGCTCTTAAATTTGGACCAAAAAAATTGAAGTCTATGATATTTCTAGAACATCTTCAGGAATTCCATTTGGACCTCCGTATCCCACAATGCAGCAATTCGCCCCAGGTGTTCTGTTTAGGTATGAATTCTGGAAGAGGCTGGAACCCTAATTTGCAGGGGTCATATCACCCAGAATATAGAGAATCGGAGGCTGAATTTTGGAGACATTGTAAATTGGGATTTTATCTTTGGAGTCTGCAATTTTCAACTCTTGATCCTTTGCCAATCTCAGGATATAGTGAATGTACCAAAACTTAGCAGTTTTAGTATTTAGGGTTTTTCCATATGAGGGTCAAACTAGGGTTTGACTTTCCCAGAGTTTCACCCAACCAAATTTCTTGATCCAGGTCTCTAAAATTCGATTTTTATGAGGAGAACAATCCTATGCTGGGCTCACTCAAAAAATTATTCTTCTGTAGAAATCCCTAATTTTCCGCACCAAAACTGAAAATGCTCGGAATCAAATTCCACTTCGACAGAAAGATGTGCCCTTCAATGGAGAGTCAATCTAGCCTTATTTTGCTGATAGATCATGGATAGAGACCCAAAAAATAAGAAGCCATATATTCTTTAGCTGCACAATGTCTTCTTTTAGGGTGGCTCTGATACCATGTTAAATTTTCATATGCTAAGTTAGATCATTAGTATTTCATTTCAATTTCATAACAAAAGCATATAAACAGGATCACTGAAAGATAGACAAGCACAACCATACAAAAGGAACACAAAGATTTATCCTGGGAAAATGCTAAAGGGAAAAACCCAGCAAAATATTTCTTAATATAGATGCCCCAAAAGGTAAAGAGGTAAAACCAACAAGGAGATCAAAAAAATGATCCTCCTCCTTTTCCAACTAATTCTCTCCTCGACAAGTGCGCTACCCAAGTAAGTGTGTATGTCCTAAATGAGGAGCACTACACCTCTATTTATATTCATCCGTTCACTTAAGTTAACTCATCTGTCATGTAGGCTCGAGTTAATCATGTAGGATCGAGTTACACATGTAGGCTCAAGTAACCACACTGGGGTGCTAATGACCCACCTTTACAATCAGAGGGGACTGCCTCATGACTTTTATTAGTTCTTCTGATTAGGAGCATTGGGGTACAAAGTAATACAAGTGGTTCTCCAGGTAGGACCATCGAGGACTACAAATAAATACATATAGAATATTCTTCGAAGTTATAATATTTCAACAGAGTCTACCCACGAAACTAATAAAAGATAAGTATTCAATTGCCATTTCATAATATTGTTTTGTTATGCATTTGATTGTATTCAGTTGATGTGTTATGCATGATACTAGACTAATATGCATGTGATGGGTAAGTAGCTCATGGCACTATACAACTCTCCAGTGCTACTTATCAAACCTCTTTGCTGACATATTGGATTATTGCACAATCCCAATGATGTCATGGTAGAGATAGAAGGCATCTAGAAAGTTTCTGTGAAATATGGATGAATGTTGTATTGGCTAAATAATTGCATGATGCATAAGAATTTGTCATTATGCATATGTTTTATGAAATAATTCTAACCATGCAACTGGTGCATTTGAATTGTAGGAAAGGTCCTATACAACCTCCTACAAGAAAAGAAGGATGAGACTTGTTCCAAATAATAAGTGATGACAATTCAATAAACATGAATCTGAAGCTCCCAGGGTCAGAGACACCATGACAGAAGAAAGAGCTTCAGAGAGCGGTAGATCCACCTCAAAGGATGAAGACCACCATGGGTATGAGAGATAACTCAAGATGAAGAAAATAATGATATAAAAGAAACTATGATCAAAGAATAACATTTGATCATGGGGAATGATGTATACAATATGATTTCGAGACATAAAGGTAAGTACATAGTATCCTCCATATGGATCAACAAGAACAAGTGTACAAAGAAAGGTTTGTGATTTGCCTCAGAAAGAATAGACTATGACACGAGATACTCTATTGACCAGTATATATCAAGCATAGAACCACCTATACAGAATGAAGAAGGAAGATAATACTCCACTTCAGAGGGAGTGACTACAGAAGATATCTGAGTTCGACACGGTACGACATGATGGACAGCTTCTTGATGGATCAAGACTTTACCAAGAGTAAAGTGGGTTCCAACCTTCAAATTTGAATGTAGAAGACTAGGATATGTTGATGATCTGACAAGATGAACTCATGGAAGATGTTATGATGAAAGAATTCTAGAATGATGTATGGGATATAGTTCCCAAACCAGAAGGAAAGAGTAGTGTATCCTCCAAATGGATATACAAAATAGAGCATGCAGCTGATGGAAGTATCGAGAAGTATAAAGAAATATTTGTGGCCAGAGGTTTATTTCAGAAAAAGGGAATTAATTCTAAAGAGACACTTACTCCAGGAAGTAAGGTACACTTCCTTCAGAACTGTCATGGTAGTTTCTTCCATGGTGAAGTAAAGACAAGCCTTCCTTAATGGTATGATTGAGAAAGAGTTTTACATCGAATAGTCATGAGGAGTTGAAGTTGAAGCTAGATGGAATCACGTATGCAAGTTGAAGAAGTCCCTCTATGGCCTGAAGCAAGCTCCCAGAGATTGGTATGGAAGAATAGATAGTTTCTTGTCGAGCATGGGATTTACCAAGAATAAAGATGATCCTAACCTCTATCTCAAGGTTGTAGAAGATGAAGTTGTCGTCCTGTTATTATATGTGGATGACTTATCCTTGACAGGAAATGAGAAATAGATCATGGAAAGCAAGAAGAAACTAGCAGAAGAATTTGAGATGAAATACCTTGGGTTAATGCAATATTTCCTAGGTCCGAAAGTATGGCTAAGTTCAGAAGAAATCTTTCTCAACCAGGGAAAGTATTTGGTAGACATACTGAAGAGATTCAATATGTTGGAATGAAAAGTCATGGCCACACCCATGGACTCCAACCTAAAGCTATTAGCTGATGACTCATCAGAGTTAATGGATATGACTCATTATAGATAGATCATTGGGTCATTGATGTCTTTAACAAATACCGGAACAGACATTTGTTTTGCTGTGAACACCTTAATTCAATATCTTGTTAAACCAAGACGGGTTCACCTAGTAACTACAAAGCATGTGATGAGATATCTGAAAGGGACTATAGAATTTGGTTTATATTATGATGGTAGCCATGAGTATAGATTGTATGGCTACACAGATGCAGATTGGTCTGGAAGTATCTCAGATAGGAAAAGCACATTAGGTAGATGATTTTGTTTGGGGTCTGCTATGAGTTCATGGTTTAGCAGGAAATAGTCCAATGTTTCTCGTAGCATGGCTGAAGCAGAATACATAGCAGATTGCTCTACTAAGTTGTGAAGCCATATGGATTCAGAATCTGATATCAGGTCTCTTTGAACTGAAGATGGATACTACATTGATTCTATGTGATAACGAGAGTTGTGATAACAGAGAACCCTGTGTTCTGTCATGACACATAGAAATCCAGTATTTCTACATTCAAGATAAAGATGTAGATGATGATGCTTTCAGTACTCACATACTAGAGATACAGATGGTGATAGTTCAGTATTCACATACTGAAGATGTAGATGAATATGGTTTAGATGATGATGCACTGACAAATCCTCTGTCTCGGGTAAAGTTTGAACACTTTCGAGAAAAGATTGGCGTGGTTCAGAAAGACCTTCCTCGAAAGGGGGAGTAGTGATGTTGTAGTAGGATTGTATCATCCCTGGACACTTGCCCTAAAGTGACCCGGAGACCTTGGCCTTCGAGAATGAAGAGGGATTGTATCATCCTGGGACATATGTCTAGAAGTGATCCAGTGACTTTGGTCATTGAGAATGTGGTGGGATTGTATCATCCCTGGGCACTTTCCCAAAAGTGACCCGGAGACCTCGGTCTTCGAGAATGAAGAGGGATTGTATCATCCTGGGACATCTGTCCAAAAGTGATTCGGTGACCTCGATCCCTGTGAATGTTGTAGGATTGCATCATCCCTGAACTTTGGTTCAAAATGTATCCAGAGGTCTCGGCCCCCGTGAAAGTGGTGGATTGCATCATCCCTGAACCTCGGTTCAAAATGTATCCGAAGGTCTCGGCCCCCATGAAAATGGTAGGATTACATCATCCCTGAAATTCGGTTCAAAATGTATCTGGAGGTCACAGCCCCCATGAAAGTGGTGGATTGCATCATCCCTGAAACTCGGTTCAAAATTTATCCGGAGGTCTCGGCCCCCGTGAAGGTGGTGGATTGCATCATCCCTGAACCTCGGTTCAAAATGTATCCAGAGATCTCGGTCCCCGTGAATGTGCTAGGATTGTATCATCCTTGAACTTCTGTTCATAACAGATTCGGTGACTTCGGTACTCAAGAACGTGTGTTGATCCTGTAATTCCTAGAGGAAGGATTGTATGAGTTCCACATCTATGTTGATCCTGTAATTTCTAAAGGAAGGATCATTAGTAACTCTGTAAAGACCTAAATCCCATAATTTCGAAAGGAAGGATCATTGAATTGATCCCATAATTCCAATAGGAAGTATTTTCTGAGTTCCACATCTATGTTGATACCGTAATTTTGAAAGGAAGGATCATTAGTAACTCCGTAAATACCTAAATCCCGTAATTCCGAAAGGAAGGATCATTGAATTGATCCCGTAATTCCAATAGGAAGGATTTTCTGAGTTCCATAGATGTGTTGATCCCATAATTCCAATAGGAATGATTGTCTGAGTTCCACAAAAGTGTTGATCCCGGAATTCCTAAAGGAAGGATCGTTTGTAACTCCATAAATACCTAAATCCCGTAATTTCGAAAGGAAGGATCATTGGTAACTCCATAAAGACCTAAATCCCATAATTCCGAAAGGAAGGATCATGTTGATGTTTTGATGATGTTGATGTTTTTATGATGATGATGATGTTTCTGATCGAAATATCAGATGTTGCTGATGATGATGATGTTCTCTAATCGAAAGATCAGAAGTTGCTGATGATGATGATGTTCTTTGATTGAAATATTAGAATATGATGATGATGTTGTTGCTGACGATGATGATGTTCTCTGATCAAAAGATTAGAATATGATGATGATGATGTTTCTCTGATCAAAATATCAGAAGTTGCTAATGATGATGTTCTCTGATCGAAAGATCCGAATATGATGATGATGATGTTTTCTGATTGAAAGATCAGAATGCAATGATGATGATGATGTTTCTGATTGAAAGATCATAATGTGATGATGATGAGATATTGATAATGAGGATGTCATATTTACAAAGCATGATGATGATGATGTACTGATCGAAAGATCAGAATATGATGATGAGTTGATGTTAGAGTATGATGATGTTTGGTTGATGATGGTTCTGATCAAAAGATCAAAGGCTAATGATAATGATGAGTCTGATTGAAAGATCAGAGTATGATGATGATGTTGTTGCTGATTGAAAGGCCAAAGTGCTGAAGAATATGTTGCTGATCTAAAGGTCAAGGTGTTCAAGATGATGTTGCTAATAGAAAGGTCAAAGTGTTGAAGATGATGTTGCTGATCGAAAGGTCAAAGTGTTGAAGATGTTGCTACTGATTGAAGAGTCAAGATGCTACTGATCTAAGCGGTCAAAGTACTGATGATGCTGAAGACTAAAGATTGAAGATGAATGCTACATGATGTTGAAAAGCTTCCAATGATTTATAGATGTATCACCCCGATGATGTTGATGATGTCCTCTATCTCTCTCCTATTGTTGTTGTTGTTGATGTTGTTATAGAATACCCTTCTCGTTAAGGGGGAGTGTTGAAATATTGTAACTTCAAACAATATTCTATATGTATTTCTTTGTGGTCCCCGATGGTCCTACTGGGAGAACCACTTGTATTACTTTATACCCCGATGCTCCTAATCGGAAGAAATAATAAGAGTCATGAGGAAGTCCCCTCTAATTGTAAAGGTGGGTCATTAGCAACCCTCTGTGGTTACTTGAGCCTACATGTGTAACTCGAGCCTACATGATTAACTCGAGCCTACATGAAAGATGAGTTAACTTAAGTGAACAGATGAATATAAATAGAGTTGTAGTGCTCCTGATTTGGAACACACACTCTCACTTGTGTAGCGCATTAGTGGAGAAGAGAAGTAGCTGGAGAAGGATGAGGATCAGGCTTTGATCTCCTTGCTGGTTTTATCTTTTATCTTTTTTTTGGGGGGGCATCTATATTGAGGAAGCTTTTGTTGGGTTTTCCCAGGATAAATCTTTGTGTTCCTTTTGTATGGGTGTGCTTGTCTATCTTTCAGTGATCCTATTTATATGCTTTTGTTATGAAAATGAAATGAAGTACTGATGTCTTAGCTAATCATATGAAAATTTAACATCAACAGAAGAGGGAAGGCTGAGACAACCATCCACCGAGTCCAAAAAAGAAAGTTCATGTTCAGAGGCATCATCAAAAAAAGAGCAAGCATTGTAATAAATACCTGGTGCTGAAGGAGCAACAGAAGGAGAAATGGTCCTCGCTGGGGGATCTTCCATAAAAGGAGGATGAGAACCACGCACCATAGGGGAATGATGTGTTAATTTGGATGTAGAACCCTGATGGAGGAAAGGACAATTTCAGTGAAGATGACCAACATCCCTACATCGACTGCATCTGAAGGGAATGTTCAGGTAGTCAAGTCATTGAGTGAATAAGCGTTCAAGGAAAAGAATCTCAACATCAGCCAGTAGCCGCACTGAGATCTCCATTTCCATAAGGGTCATGGTCATCCTTTTGTCAAAGGAGTTCAAGAAGTCTTCCTCCATAGCCATGAAACATCCAATGGTGTTACCAATTCCCTCTAGCAAGAATTGATTCCAAAGAGGAAAAGGAAGGCCTGGGAGAAAAATCCATAGGTGACATTTCTTTTTACGCTCCCTAAGAGGGTAAAAATTTACATGCCATCTATCCAGGACCATAGACCCAACACCTATATGCCATAGAGAGTTAAGGATAGTCATAGCATGAGAGTCTTCCAGAAAGACAAAAACAATCCAGCCCCGAGCTAATAAGCTAATCATATGCACATAAGAGAGGAATGGATTCCATTGCTCAGAGGCCTAGGAAAACCAGGCCTTTTTGTCCATTTGACAGTATTCGAGTGTGCCAATAAGTGCACATGAACACAAATCTTCAACCCTTTCCATGTAGACATATTGACCCACAACATAATGTAGCTTCCCCTCCAATGTCTTAAGTGCTTTTTCTTTCTGGCGGCAACGAGAGCAGGCATAAGAAACGTCCAACAAAGGAGAAGGTACCGCTGCTAAACCTTCCAACATGGAGTATAGATGAGATAGAGTAAATAGTAAAACCAACACCCAGATGTCAATGGGAGTAGATAACCCATGGAAAGGATCGCAAACCCTAGGTTAAAAGACCCAGGTAGGAAAAAAGGCACAGCAAGACCAGAAACCTTAGAGAGGTGAGGTTAAGCGAGACCCAAAGGGTTAGCAAGAAAAGGAAAATAACCCCAGAATCAGATCCATACCTGAGTGTGTACAGAAAGTGAAAGATACAGCTATAGAAAAAAAACACGAAAGGTCAACCCCAAAATCATGGGTTTCAGAAAGGTGGTGAACAAGAAAATGATGTAGAGTGAAACCCAAAAACTGCCTATAAACTGCGAGCCTTGAGTACAAGCAGAGCAAAAAAAAGACCAAGGAGCATCACGGGTCAACAAAAAACTGACTAAATAGTTCCATATAATTCCCACTTTTTTGAAACTGGTTGGTACTATTCCTTTGCTAAGAGGAGGAACTCCAGTTGTCGTTTCCAGTAAGGTAGGAGGTAAGAGAAGGAGAAAACAACAGAGTGAAAATAGAGGGTCATACCTGAAACCCTAGAATTCACAACAGTCGAGACCCAAATCGAGTACTACCTTAGAAAAAATCCCAGCCAGACGTAGCTCAAAAAATGAGACAACGTCACCCCAGGAGAGAACAACAAAGAAAACAAACAAAAAAACCCTGAGCCCAGTAAACCCCAAACAGAAAAGAAAGAAGAGTGCAAAAACCAACCTACAGACCAGAGAAAGCAGGAGGGTAAGAAAAGACAATGAACACGCCATAAGAAAGGCCACGCAACACCATAGCCGAAGAATCAGACAACAACCCTCACTACGCCATCCCTACTATGATAACCTATCAATTTCGGTTGAATTTAATTATATTTTATGTGACATGGAATATTTCTAGTGTAATGTGGTTTGTTTTATTATTTTTCCTAGGAGGCCCATTTTAGACACCAAATTTCCTCTAAATGAGGTTTTCATTTCTGTGTGGAATGTTGGGGCAGATCATGTTTAAAGGTTTTCATTTCTATGTGGAATGTTCAAACTTCTATTCTTTTGTTAATTTTTAACTGAAAAAAAACTTAGGCCTTAGAATGGAAATTGACATAAGAACAAGACTATATATTCATGGACATTGTCCAAAAACTTTGGGGAAAATGGTTCCTTAAAAAAATTATACATATATCCAGATAGTATGGTAAATTTTATTATATCAAACTTGAAATAAAAAAACACTTCATTTATGTGTGCTGAATCATTTGTATCATTGAATGATTCAACAATTCTTATCATTGAATGATTCAGGTCTCTATTTCTAAAGTGCACACCTCCTTAACTAATGTGATTTAAATTATAATCTCCTAGCCCTTAACGACCTTCCCATTCTAATTGTTTTCAATATTTTCTTTTCTTGCACTTCAAAGGTTTAACTTTTTCCTTGCCCTTCAAAGGTTTAATGTTTTTCTATTTGGTTTTATATTGGTGAATTTACAACAAATTTAGAAATATTGTTTTGACCTTCCCACTCTAATTGTTTTCAATATTTTCTTTGCTTGCTTTTCAAAAGTTTAACTTTTTCTTATTTAGTTCTATATTGGCCATTTTACAACATATTTAGATCTGATTAATTAGTTATTTTTGGAAGAGAAAAAGAAAACTGTACTTATATTATTTATTGAGAATCAAAAAGTACATAAATAAAACGATCAATCTAACAAAGTTAATCACTCAAAATAGTCATCCAGATAGTCAACAAAAAAGTTAACACATACAACATCAAAACATCCATCACATAGAGATATAAACTACAAGTGATATGCTAGTCATATAAACAAAAACATCATAAAATCATGAGACCATGGATAGACCAAACCTCCCAGTTACATTTTGAAACCTTTATTTTCCAATGAGTTATCAAGCACTTCCTCCCAACATTTTAATTATTATTTTACTGCATTAATAAAAATGCATTTTTAAAGCTTCTATATTGTATATGCAAAATCCATATATATAGCATTCGAAATGAAGGTCATATGACCCCACTCACTGGTAGAAAATAAGGAACATACATAAACAAATTCAGAGGCTAAGCAATGGAGATTATGAATATGAAAATACTTACATGATGAATGGGGATCTGAGGCTTTGGACATTTAACAGGGTTGTCTTTGTCTGAGGGCCCCTTGGTTTGTTCCACTGGCTTGAAATCTGCAATAAGTCGGACTCCATGAACCAACAGATCCAACTCCTAGGGAAATCCATAGGATTCCCTGCCCTCCTGTAATCAAATGAATAAAAATAATACCCCACTTACAGTAAATTATAATCTGTGCTTTACAAACCCATAACTATGAACATTGAACTTCACGACCAACAACAAAAAAAAGATCATATAAAACTACAGATCAGTTACTGCAGCATTGACCGATAGCATGCAATGAACATGACCTAGAGGAAAATTTACTTCTGGAGCGATGGACTTGAACGAAAGATAGCCGAATATCCCCATCACGGTCCTTTCGATGCCGATGATGATACTGCTGCAAGTTGGTGTTTGCCGATGATGATACTACTCACAAGCTTTGGAAGTTGGTGTTTGCCGATAATGATATTGCTCACAAGATTTGGAAGATGATGGTAGTAGTTGGAAGATCGTTTGGTTATACAAAATTCTTCCAACGTTCAGTTATCCAGAAAATATTGCATAACAAAACATTCTCAATTAATAATTCCAGGGGGAAGGATGGAAACCAGGGAAGAAATAGAAACAACCCTAAGTTATCATTTCAAGGAAATAATGTTTGAACCAAGACAGGAGAGGAGGGGGACATTGATCAAATCACAAGGCACATCCCTTCTCCTATTTCCCAAGAACAAAATGAACTACTAATGAATCCTATATTCCTCATTGAGGTAGAGGAAGTTGTTTCTAGATGGCAGAGGTAAAAGCCCTGGGCCCATATGGATTCATGATGAAATTTTCCCGTCATCTCTAGGACCTCAGAAATCTAGAAGCTTTGAAAATAGTAGAAGATTCTAGGGTTTCAAGGAATATTTTTCCAGGGTTCAATGCTACATTTCTGACTCTCATACCAAAGTGTGAAGGGGGCAATTTTCCAGACAAGTTTATGCCCATAAGCATGTGCAATGTAATCTACAAAATCATAACTAAAGTGATTGTGAATGGAATCAAACCCCTCCTACCCTACCTAATCTCTCTAGAAAATTCAGGGCTTGTATATGGTCGACTAATAATGGGTGCTATCATCTTGGTCCATGAAATGCTTCATTCTATTAAAGTGAAGAAAATCCTGAGAATGATGGTGAAATTGGACATAGATAAATCCTATGACAAATTAATTGGAAATTTATAAGAAGTATGCTAATAACTTTTGGTTTCCAGGTTGAGTGGGTTGAGTGGATAATGAACTTAGTTTCCTCATCCTTATTCTCCATTCTGGTAAATGGAGTGTCATCGGGTCTTATCAATCCATCAAGTGGGATAATTAAAGGAGATCCCTTATTTGCTTTTATCTTGATTCTTATGGTGGAAGGATTGGGAAGGTTAATTTCGTCATTGCGAGACAACAATGATATCATAGGGCTAAGAGTTCATGGAAAGGCAGATAAAAAACCTCATCAATGATTTTTGTACGATACCATGATGATGGGGTACCACTCGGTCCAAGAAGCCATGAAGCTCAAAGACTTTCTTTCCAATTTTGGTAAATCCTCGGGCCTAGAAAATTTGTGTCACCCAGATTGAACATTGGTTTTTGCACTCGCCATCATTCAAGTCCCATTTGGCAACATACACTGGCACTAATACATTTGGGTGGATTTTTCTATGAAATATTTCTACGTTTTGAACATTCGTGGATTAATACTTCATTTTTTTTTATCATGGTGGAAAAACCGTGGCAATATCGACGTTGTTTAATTTTCAACAAACTGTCATCTCTATATCGACAATATATGGCTATATTTGCACACCCACCAAACCAATGCCAGCTTTCAACAACTCTTGGTTGTTTACGCAGGGGTTAACTCATGCATTTTCATCCACATCTAACTTATAAGAAGATTTGCCTATTTGCATAACAGAGTAAACTTGTTCTGGGTGAGAAGTGAATTCCAGTCCTCCCTTAGTTCATATTCTCAGTTCATATTCAAGCCAACAAGCATGAACTAGCTGGAACTGAACGTCAAAGAAAAATATTGCTTCTATCTTCTATCCGATCATAGAGAGAAATCCTGAAATGGAAACCCTCAATAATAATAAAATAGATTTGATTTTTTCCCCCGGTTGGTGCATCTTTTTTCTTGGGTCTGGGTCTGAATGGTTATGTCTGGTATAATATTTTATGTATATTATAGAAGCTTCCCATACCCCTGTCTTAGGCCATCCATGCGCCCTTATATTTTGCATAGAGACATTTGCACTTGTTCATATATGATGTTGTCATGGATAAATAGTAATTTCCATGACACTGACTACCTCATTGTAGCTATCTCTGCTACTGCAGCCTAGTTACCTATACAATGTCAGCATAGATAAGTTTAGATTTTATATTGCCACTTTACAGCTCCTTTGTGGGAGCATGCCAAGATGTATCACTTAGCACATTTGGTATAGTTGTGACAAGTCTCTTGGTGGTTGATTGAGCATGGATTGAGCCCAGGTTTCTTTATCCACCATATCCAAAACTAGAGAGATCAGTCATACTCTGCAACAATCATCTGGCTGTAAATTTATAAAAGGTAAGCACACATCCTTTTTTGGGGATACAAACTAACATTGAGGCTCAAAATTGTATTCTTTGGGTCATGTACCTTACGAACGAATTTAACAACCCTGCAACTCCCTCATTTTATTTAAACCAAAGTAATTGCAACAAGAGGGTCCAATCAATAATGAATCTAGCCAATTCATTTTTTTTTATAGACCCGATGCTCCACTAAGATATTGGCCATTGAAACAGTGTTAATTACTTTCCACAGTAGAAGGAAAACTTTTCGATTGTATCATTTGGGCCACCTAGTGTTCCAATGCCCAAACTATCAAGGTCTCCTTGTGAGTAAATCAAAGGCCATTACACAGAACTTGTTGGCATCAATGAAAACTTCAGTTTGTTATACACAATGTTCACTGAGAGGGGCGGGTGGGGGGGGGAATGAGTGAGCTAAGGATTGAACTAAATTTCAACATCTTTTTCTACCAATCTTATCATGATCGTAACCATCTCTATCATCAAGTTTGCTTGTCTATTGTCATGTCACCATCTCCTTGTCATCTTTGTACCAACAACGTTGTCTTGCCCAAATCATCTTCAAATGACCACAGAAGGGTCATTTGAATCTCTAGATGTTCCATGCTTTTCATGCTTGCTTGTCAATGTCATTATTCATGTCCTTAGTCATCTCTATCCTTCATATCTTGTTCCAATTACACCTTGCCATGTCATCATGCTTATACACCTCTTTGTATCTCAGTTTTTTATTTATTGTATTAATGAAATAATCAATTAAAACTTCTTCTAAACATTGCATCTCTCCAATAGTAAGATGTGTCTCTTCAAAACTCTATCTTAATTATTTTTATTAAATTTCTATTTACTTTTCTAAATGCATTCCTGTAGCTTCTTATTTAATAAACTTTTTTTTATTGTTTTTCACTAACTTTGCAGGTCCATCTTTTGCATATATGACAATCATAATGAAAACTGAAAGTATGGATGTATAGCCACCTCAACAAGGATCAGATCCATGCAACCTTTTGAGATTTTTGATACACACACATTATCTGGAGATAGTTCGAAAATAGGCTTCCAAAATGTTTAATTTAACACAGACAAAACTCTTTTTTAACTTCATGTAAAAACAAATTTTCTTCTACTTTGGCAGATTGATTTCTCCCTCATGTGGTCACCATAAGGAAACCTACAAGCATGGATAGATATCCATTTCAAAAATGAACAAGAGCACATCACAATATAAATCTGTTCACACACACACAACCTCTGGCTAGCATTTCAAAATAGCTTCTCAACCTCTTTTGAACATCAAAACATATTTCTTCCCATTTTGGTAGAATCCTATTTCACACGTGTGAACACTCTATGAAGACCTGAAGTCAGGAGAAGATGGAAAACTTACCAAAGAATGGATCCATGACATTTGATAAATTTACTTGCACAAAGACAGCCCTTGGTGGGCATTTCCAACTGACCTCTCAAACTCATGCTTTTAACACTTGGTCAATTTTCTTTTGTTCTCATTATGCAAAATATTATTTTTCCTATTTTTGGCAGATTGATATTTTTCATATGAGACCATCATAAGACAATATGAAGGTATGGCTGGATATTCAGTTCACCAAGGAACATGACTATGCTACCTGATGAATTTTATCATCAAAATAACCCCTCCTTGCGGGAATTTCAAAATTCCTTTTCAATTTCCCGAATCTAACACGACCAATTTTCTTATGTTCTTAAAATGAAAAATAATATTTTTCTTACTTTTGGAAGATTTATATATTTGTCATAAAACACTCCATGGGATAACTGAGACCATGGTTATATGCACCCATCAATAATATATAGCCTAACACTTTCATATTATTTTTTGCATCATCCTATGAGATAGGGTGGGTATTTCCTTGAGGACACTGAGGCAGTTTTGCTAGTACTGGAATAGTGCAAAATAGCCTGAAACTCTATTTTGGAAGACCATTATCTTTGTTATCAAACATATTATTTGAGAACTGAGACCATGGTGAGATAGCCTCTTCAACAAGCTGTATGATATCTTCAGATAAGTTTTATCATACACCTATAAGGTACGACGGGTATTTTCCCAAGGCCACATGAGCCAGTTCTTTCAACACTAGGACAATTTTCTTAGTTTGGTCCAATCTGCCTAAAACATTGTTTTGGAAGGCTCATAACTTCTTCCTCAGCCACTTCCAAGACCATCTGAAGACATGATCAGGTAGGATAAATATCAATCTACAAGACCCCCATACGGTGTGGGCATCTTCTTCAACACACAATTTGTGGCAGGCATTTTCTTAAGGCTAGGGATGGCTATTATTTGGTATTGGGTTTGCAATTAGGATCCAAGGTGCACAAGAATCAATTTCCCTTGGATGAACTCCTATTTAATTGCATCAACAGATCAAGGGATATTGTTTAATTGTTCTTTGTATGAATTCCCTGACTGTATTTTATCATTCACCAATTCAGGTACTCCTTGCATCATGATTGATGTTGAAAATCAATAAATCTTGTGGTTAGTTTTTATGGCAAGTAATTGGAATCATTTTGTTGTTACAACAAGCAACACTTATAGCATAAATTAATGTTTTGGATTGATTGCATAGAGTATAAAATGGCATTTGGGTAAGAATTTGAACAGCACAAGAATTTTGCAACACACCTGTATAAGTATTAGGAGATTGAGGATGTGATTAGAGAGAGAACTACAGAAGCAGCTTTGTGGCCATGCCTAGCATGCGTATCACTCATGTGAGGATTCTCTATGATTCAAAAATTTTCATAGTTTTGCATTTCATGTTTGATAAGGCAGAGTAACTAGTAGTTAGACAACCTATTTTCAACGACCATTACACATTAATTGGTAGAAAACTGATATATGAGGAAACAAATATGGCAAGGACTAGAAATTTCTATAGAGTCACGTGTATAATTATTAGGAGATTGAGGGTATGGAAATAATGTAAACAAATATAGCCATTAAGCAAATTGAAAATCTAAAATTTCTATGAATTTAAAATACTAGCACCTCTATTGTTCAGAGTGGGCCTTGCCTCCTAGGAACATCGTTCCAAGGGAGACTATAACAACCACAAAATTATCTCAACTCACACATAAATTATTTCCACAACTTCAAATAAGTTTATTTATTTATTCAATGTAACAATTTGGATACTGAGCAATATAATTTCCACAATGTCTATCCCCCCTCTACGATTGTCTTGTGTTATCTTATCAATGAGAAAATAATTGGTCTCTTTTAGTGCAGCATTAGCTAGAGCTTTGTTGGAATTTTTTATCTTTTTTGCCACTACTTCCAAGTCTATTGTTTTTGCATCGTCTCTTGTTCAAAGGGTATAAACAATTTTGATTGTTGCAATTCTATCTGCATTACTATATGATTCCTCATCCTGTTGTTCTTAATCTTGACACAATATACTCAATATGTATGGTTTTTGTCTCTTTTACATTTTTCAAAACCATTACTTTCAATTTCCATAGCTTTTGCATTGTCTATAACTTCATCAGTAATTGGAATATCCATCTCTATCAGGTGTTATGCTGCATTCTTCATGTGGCTCTTCCAATATCATTGTTTGTTTTCCTACCACTGCATCATCCTATGTATAGAAGGCCTCAACAAGTTCTCTACAGAATGGGTGTGATAATAGTGTAATAAGTTATTTGTTTCATACAGGGTAGATCAACTATTGTCAAGATAAACCAACATTTCATGAATGTACCAATAATAATGGAGTAAGGGCCAAAATTTCCCTTGAGTTTGACTGGAAATCCAAAGTGCATAAAGTGGATTAAAAGTTTAAGAATGATAACTTGTGTTACAGAAGTCCAAACCAAGATGTACTAAGGTCACCTGGCATTATATCTTGCAAATATAAGAGAATCCCATTAAGCTAGTAAGATTGATGTTAGGTGATTCTTGATAAAAATCCAAAGAGAAAAAGATGGTAATAAGATGTATGTTGAATTATGGACACTTGCATGTGTTGATTCTAGTTATAAGAGATTATATTGCTTAGTATCCAAATTGTTACATTAAATAAGATGTAATAATTGTATCCAAATTGTATGTAATAAGATGTATGTTGTATTATTGACACTTGCATGTGTTGATTCTAACACCAATTCCATACTTAGACAAATTTCTCAATTTGGACTAATCTTCCTAAAACACCCTTTTGGTAGGTCCATAACTTTTTCTTCATCCACTTCCAAGACAATATGAAGACATGGTCAGGTAGACCAAAGAACAATCTACAATACCCCCATGTGCTGTTGGAAATTACTCTAACCCATAATTTAGGATGGTGATATTTTTTAGGCTACTTATGAATTTTTGCATCCAGAGCTTGTCTTGAGTTGTACATGCATAATTTCTTTGAATAATTAGTGAGACATCGACCCTAGCCATAGCAGCCTCTGTATAAACTAACGAAAACATGTTGCATGCATCAACACTTGTAAATTCTAAGTGTAGGAAAGCATTACGATAGAAGAACACAATATTCCCTCTACGGTTTTCCATTTCTTGTGTCCAAGATGGAAGAATCTTCTACCATGAGGAAAAGAAGTAGAAATGAGGGCTACCTTGGAGTGCTTCCTAAGAATAAACCCAAGCCTGAACCCGAGGAGAATAAATTCATGTTCAGGGGCCTAGAAAAATCCATTGGGGACCCAAGTCTATGTCGAAGATGGAATGCGAGATGAATACCAGTAATTTAGAAGACAAGATTTCTTCAATTGTTTATGGGGAGACACTCATGGGACAAGAAAACCCAGGTAGCGCACAGCTGAAGGTACAACTATCCAGAAACATTCAAAGTGCTTCACATCTAGGCCACGATGGTTGGTTCTTTCTTGGTATGAAAAACTAGGGCGAGAGATGAGCGTGGAATCAATCTCACCAACCATCAACACCCCGAGACTAACAAGATTCTCAAATCATATCACCATTTCAACTCTTTCATAATTCTCAAAATCTCTTAGCAGAATAACACTTCAAGCATTGTCTCTAATTGTTGATTAATCTTATGCATCTTAATCGGCCTGGGAAGGTGGTGTTTATATAGGGTGATGAAGATGAAGATGGATATAGAGATGACTGGTCAGCATAATGGTAGCACAAGTGGATGTGGGTAGGGATCTCGATTTTCTACTAAGAATCTAGTCATGCCACCTCCTTTGAATATCATTGCATAGTTGTCCACATGGATTGCGGTGTTTGGATGTGACATTATTTTCATTTTCACTTAAGCTGACAGTGGTGTTTAGAATGGTTTTGGCTAAAAGCATCCCTTTGCTTCGTGTAGAGGCTAGGTTCATCGCTTTAAAGATATGAACTTCATGATCTCATGTTGTTTTCTATGCAAGCCACGTGCCAAATCTGTGGATTTGGGAACGCTTGTGAATTGGTGATGCTTTGGACATGATATTCACCTAAGGCATGTCACAAATGGCATCGAGGGATATGATTATTAGTCAGCTCGTACGTTATCATGACATCCTTTATGTACCAGACCTGACCAGGACACCACCTTTACTAGGTTGAATGGCTCCAGAGTCGCTAGGGATCAAATTTGAAGGGAAGCTCTCATTTTACTTTGAAGGGCTGTGAGAAATTCAACCCTTCAATGTCGACATTTAAAAATAAATCATTATTTTCATTTGAAAATTTAAGTGTTAAAAAAATTCGTTATTTATTAAAAACATTGTATATGAAAAAAAACTGACATTAAGAAGAAATCCCAAGTGATTCAACATTTACATGGAATTAGTGAGGTAAATCATGTACATATGATCACTTCCAGATTCTTTTTATGGGGATTACTCAAGAGTTAGTATGGAGCAGGAGAAACTAAAATAAAGGTTGAGAATGAAGAACATGTAAGGGTGATGGAAGATGAGATTGGGAAAAATCCCATTGATTTAGAAAGAGATTGATGCACTTGTTTTGTTAATGTGAACATAGCCATAACCATTATGAGTATTGGTTTTTTGTATTGCATGTTCTTTGGCCTATTTATTTTTTGAAGGGAAATGTTTGTTTCCTATCATGCTAAAGTGATTAGAGTAGTTGGGAACTACTCGCAACCTTATCTGAATGCATAATATGAAATTAGGGGTGAAAGTAGGCTCATGGGGTACTAAAGCTTATTTCTGTATAGAATTGTTTTGAGAAGAGCTCCACTATTAGAAATACTATGTTACAAGGCCAAAATAGACCAGGAATCAAATCCCTAACATTAATAACAAACTAAAAACATGATCTTTGTCCAGTGAAAACATATCCACCTAAAACTAGTGTACTTCTAACATTGTATATCCCTGGGAGATTTAAAATTGTTGATCCTTGTTGTGACCACTTGATCATTTCCATAACCAATGGTTTAAATAAACAACATAAAAGTAAAAAAAATTGAAAGAATAACTTTTCCATGACATTTTACCTTACCTGTTTTGAAATGAACTTTTCTACATGCTATTAAAAGCATTGTATTATTATCTTTCCAGGTAAATAAGTTTTTTAGGATCTAGATTTCCATTAATGGAAAAAAAAGTTACAAATACCATCACAAAGATAATTGATATGTTTGTCCATATGGACACAGTTCATGAGTAACTAGCCATTCAATTTCAAACTCCACCTAATCCCTAAGCATCAACTTCACCATAATAAACCTAAGTATTAGAAGACTTGAAAATTTATCTTTCAAACTTTAGTATTGAGTCTACTAACATCTAGATGTCAAATGAGAGGGATCGAAGCAAATTTCTTTATCAACCCTATATTCAACAACTATTTTTAGAATTAAATCATGTCCTCCCTAGATGATCAATTCAAAGTGATCAAACAAAAGCCTCAAATTTAGGTGGATTATGGATAGTCTATGATGTGTTTGGAGATTTTCAGAGATCATTCTTTGTTTCGAGGGCACTCAGGGCACAGATGAGAGAGCCCATGGAAGGAAGAGGAGGAAGAAGAATAGGACTCAAGTCAAAAGGCAAGGTGAGTGACGAGGGGAGACATAATAGGGGAGATCAACACTATCAACCTGCACAAATTGATTTGGGTAGATCAATATCACCCATCGATCTCTAAACTACCTTCATCGGGACCGCTCAACCTTGATAAATTTAACATTCTGCTAACCCTTTTTCATATGAATGAGTGAGAAACTTCTAATAGCATAATGCTTCTCACCCGTTGATCTACCCAACATCTTGTTCCAACGGTAGATATTCGCTGCCCCTACCACTTTCCATGGATCAACCATAGATGTTGATTAGGAAGAGGGAGATGACGATGATGATGATGAAGATGTGATGGCAAGATATTTACTTTGGTATTCACTAAATTATTCTGAGCTTCGACAATATTATAAATGGTTATGAGTGATTATTCACTCCTATAAAGAATGTGCTCTATGGAACTACCAAACTGCTCAGTTTGGATCTTCCTCTTTTAAGACACAGGACTAGGTCCATAAGTCTTTATTCTTCATGTGCACAAATCTAAGAACAGGAGGCTTCACATGGCTCAAAAGGTTGTATTTTATTTTTTACTACTTCCTTGGATCATATTGAAGTATCATATTAGTCCTTGGAATCAGTGTTAGGAGCAATCCTTAATTTTTCACTCAACTGGATTCTCCCCTTGTCATGTAGATGTCTCCATTCACTGAGCTCCCCTTAAAGTTGCGATGATGATAATGATGATGAATATGATGATGATGATGAAGACGATGACGATTATAATGAAAATGATGATGATGATGATGATGAAGTTGATGATCATGATAATGGAGATGGCGATGATGTTGATGATGAATATAATGATGAAGATGAAGATGCTGATGATGATGATGATGAATATGATGATGATGATCAAGATGATGATGGTGATAATGAAGATGTTGATGATGAAGATGATGATTATGATGATGATGACGATGATAAGGAATATGACGATGATGAAGAAGATCATGATGATGACGATGATGATGATGATATTGATGAATACGATGAAGACGATGGTGATAACGATGACAAGGATGATGATCATCATCATCATTGTTGTCGTCATCACCATCATATTTTTGGTCTTCATCATAATCATGATCCTCATGATCATGATCATGATCATCATGATCATTGTCATCATCATCGTGTTCGTCCTTGAAGGGACTTATGTATAGGATCTCACTATAAGAAATGAAACCAATACAAATTATGACAAAATCCTAGTTAAATTAAATTAAACTACACTAAATTAAAAACCCAGAGTTGTTTAACTATAATTAATTTAAAATGCAACAAAGTATAAAATATGAAAATAAAAAAACCCAAAATAAAGTAAACAAAAGATAAATATGAAAAATAAAAAAACAAAAAAAAAACACCAAATATAAAATATGCAAAGAATCAAACAAAAAAAATAGAATTCGAAAACACCATTAGAATTCAAAAACACCATTAGCATTCAAAAATTGTGCACTAGCTCATTAGCATTCAAAAACACCCGCGCAGGATCTGCTCCAGCTCCCATTTGGGGGTTTTTGATTTTGAACTTTCACTGAAGGATATGGAACAAGCTATGATGTTTTTTTTTCAGGAAGGGCATGCAAAGGAATTTTTCTATTAGTGCATCATCCACTCCCTTCACATGTGAGCCCATGCTTCTAGAACCACCTGCCCCACCTCCAGAATGAAAGCAATGTTTAGACCTTTAGGTTTGTTTCCTTCTATGTTTTTCTTGATTACCTAGTGTGTTTTTATTTTATTCATGGGTTTTTTCATTGTTGTGGATGTGGTGGATATGAGATGGCTCAAATCTCCCTACAAGCATGAAGCACGAGCTGACCAGGTGAACTTGGGAAATTCAATGTGAGAAATAAAACCAGCAGTTATCGAGGAAAAGGAGGAAGGGAATGTGGAGGTATATGATTGCAAGGTATGCCTTGAATAGGAAAGGTGAAGAGGCTTCTTATTTTAATTTCTCGACGGTGCTTCTGATTTGTGCAAACATCATGCCTTATGATGAGGGTAAGTAAGTTTGTATCCTCACCATAAAATATGGATTTGATTCATATGATTTTGTAGGTATTTATCTAGTTGGCATGTCTACAAAATGTGGGTTTCATTAGAGGAAATTTCAAATCAAAATGGGCCTCCTAAAAAAATTTAATAAAACAATAGTTAAAATAATAAAATAATATTTATTAATTTTGGAGGAAGAAAAGAAAAAAACTACTTTTTTGTTTGTATTTTCGACATATCTCCCCGTGTTTTTACTCAAATTTTGATCGAGAGAGCTCATTGGATGTGGAATTAAATTCCACATCCAATGAGTACCCACTCGGCATACTTTTGACAGACCCCACCACCCCAAAAACAAGAAATACCTAACGAAATTTGAGTAAAAACACGGGGAGATATGTCAAAAATACAAACAAAAAAGTAGTTTTTTTTATGATACCTATCCCCAAATTTATATTAAAAAACTGTTTAATACCTATACGGTATTTCAAATTTAAATCAATTTCACTGGCTAACACATGATGACATGGAATTTGAGTTACAGTTAAAAGGCCCATTTTGAGTTGAAATTTCCTCTAATGGTTTCTAGTTTTGTCCATTTATTTTGGGCATCATGTCAAAATTCCCACGAATTGACAGTTCAAAGCTAGATTGTGAATGTTTTTAATAGTACGGTTGTTAAATTTTCTTTGATAATGGCAACTTTTTGGAGTTTGAAGCCCGAATGTTCTATAGCAAATTGTTTTTGTTTGTGCAGAGTTGTTTTAAGGATACTAAGCGAATATTTGTAGCAATTGTGGAATGTCGGATCTTGCCTTGAGTTGTACATGCATAATTTCTTTGAGTAATTAGTGTGACATCAACCCCAACCATAGAATTCTCTATATAAAATAACGAAATCCTGTTACATGTATCAATTCTTGGAAATTCTAAGTGTAGGAAAGCATTACGATAGAAGAACACAATATTCCCTCTGCGGCTTGCCGTTTCTTGTGTCCAAGATGGTAGAATATTCTACTAGGAGGAAAACAAGCTGTAATGAGGGCTACCTTGGAGTTCTTCCTAAGAAGAAACCCAAACCTAAACCTAAGGAGAACAAATTCATGTTCAGGTTTTTTCTTTATAATGGTTTGAATTTAACTCTGCAATTTGGGGATGTCGTTGAAAAGATGTCGGTTGCCTAGTTTATAAGGAATGTTAGGAGAAAAGATGAGAAATATATAATCCAAAAGGGGCCAATAAAAATCACCATAAACCAAACTTTAAAATGCAATATTTTAAAAAATGCATAGTAAATTATGACCAAAAAATTGTATTGTTAAATTTGCAAAGTTGTTTTATACAATATATTTCCTTTCAGTTCATGTGTATTTAATTGTTTTTGGATTAAATTAAATTTTTTATATTTCCTTGTAGATAATTGAAATTTTTATTTACTAAAACTCTATTTATATTTTGATAATGCTTGCAAGGTGGCTCTTTGTGTTCTGATCGTTGGAGAGCATAGGTGGATTTGGTTCTGAATACTGTGGCAAAGAATGCTTCAACTAATTCGTCAATCCTGTGCTTTTGTGACAAGGAAAATATATCTTGTTTTGAAGATGGACCATCTTTCACCCCCTTACCTATCTTAAGGGCTTGCACTATTTCGTAAAGGTCTCTCTCTTCCTCTCTCTTTATATGACATATACACACATGGTTGTAGAATGCATGTTGATGGTGAGTCTTAGAGTCAACAAGAAATTGAAGTATTCTCTTATAACTAAAAAAAATGTATTAATATGTGTGCTACAAAATCATTCCATGAGCTCCTCAAAGTGCATTCTATTAGAACAAATATTTCCATATCTAAATATTATTTACTCGAAAGTTTTTTTTTTGGTAATTAGGGGAATCGAAAATTGGACCTGGGCTAGTACACGCATGACATGGGGTCCAGGGATCCATTCCCACTACCACTATATCCCTATGTGCCCCACACCCTTCGCAAGATAGCTACCACTATACTCCTAGGTTCCTCACACCCTTCGCAAGACATGGGACACAGGTAAGCCCAGGTGGGATTTGATCTCGTGACCTCCAATTTACAACAAGTGACTTCATAACAACTGAACTACTAATGAGCCACACCCGTGCGGGCTATTATTTACTGGAAAGTTAAAATTTCATAGATAACAAAGATTTATCCAGAGAATTTAGTGACATTTTATTCCTATAGTAAGATAACGTGACTCTTTCCTCTGTTTTTTGTTTTATATTGTTTGACAGGATGGTGGTATTAACAGTGTCCACAAATTTCCAGTAAAATCCTATTTATATGTGTGTTTAATATATTTCTCTCTTAAACTTTAAAATTTGTGTGTTTTTTTCATTTTAATACAATGGTTGAAGAAATATTGTCAAATACAAACACAAGTTTCCACATTAGTCAGGAAACGGTATTGTAATATAGCATTTAAATGTGAGTTGATATTCTGGTGGAAAATGTGTGCTGGATAGATTGATTGTTGATTTCCTTCACAGGACATATGGAATGTGACTCCAGAACCACATCTCCTGGTCGAATTACCCTAAGAACACACTTTCCAGACAACATTAGCTGATTTAATTGTATGCCCATTTTTTATTTCATAGAGTATTTTGATATTTTCCATGCCTAGCAAAATGACCACTTGTGTATAGTTCTAGAAATGGATTATTTATTTAATTTATAAATTTAATTGCAAGCCAACACACTGGTTTTCCATTTATTAGGATAATGCTTTGCAAGCAGTATGGGCAATGGACCTGGCAAAAGGCAATTGATAAGGTAAGGGTTCTTGAATTTCCTACATTCTCCCTAGGCATTAATATTTTATATGACTTGTTTGTACCTACCGTATAATATAACTTTCCTATTTTCATTTCTAGCCTATTCATCATGCTTCATATCCAATGTTTTTATAGAAACATAAAAATATCATACTTATCTCTCTTTGTTGTGTTCTTTCTGTACCATTCCCTACTTTTCCCTAGGTTTTAGAGTTCCTGCCTCATTTTTCCATTGCATTCTTAGGAGAAATGTAGTGAGTAGTACTAGTGTTATGTTCACCTATTCTGTAGTGCATTGTGCTCACATTTTGGATAGGTTTTCCCTACGTTTAACTACTAAAGTTGAATGTTTGTAGCTTTCTCTTGGTTACTATTGGGCCCAGAAATGACCCCTCATTTATTTTTAAATTTGACATCCTCTGTCGCAGCTACGACTACACCACCAATGCACAGAAGCTGAAACTTTTTCCTGCCACTCTAAAGGACAATGTATTACATTGGTTCATAAGCCTAGAAGGGGGAACCATCACTACCTGGGACTGGATGAAATAGGTGTTCCTGGAGAAATATCAGGAGTATTGCAATACCAAGGATAAGAGAGAAGAACTATTTAAAATGGTACAAAGGGACGATGAAATTCTGGAATATTTTGTTGAAAGGCTTTTATATAATGTGTATAGAGATGGACAGACTAATATGGGGTTATATGTGCTCAAAATAATCCTACTTCATGGGATTGGGGAATATTGCCTAGACATGTTGAACCTATTAGGAAAGGGTGATATCTCAAAGGAGTCCTTTGAAAAGATCATTGAACTATGCAAAAGGTATTCTAGGGGATTTTCCAAGAACAACGAATGAGACAAATGGGACAAATTAGAATGTGGTGTCTTCGACAGAAAACAAAATTCATCTAATGGAGGAGCCACCCAAGAAGAAATAGGAAATATACTTGAAAATTTCAAGACAGAAATGATGAGCTCCATCTCCTTAGAAATAGATGTCCCGAGGGCAAAGCAGAAACAAGCAGTAGAGGATCTCACACTTGGTATATTCTTCTCTAAATTTAGGAAGAACCACCCTCTAAAGGAGTGCCTACTCGACAAGGTAGAAGTGTGTCAGTTGTGCAAGATGAACCATGACATAAAAGAATGTCCTTCACTACCTCAAGTGAAGGTAGTTCTACAGGCATCAACTCCAGATGTGGAACCGACCTACTTTATTGCACAAAAAAGGCCCTAGAAGCCTTGAAATCAAGGTATGGCTCTAGGATTGTTTCCATTTTCAAATAACATGAATAATTGGAATAATATGTAGCACATGAATACATAATTCCCTTCATCTTATTCTAACCATCAATGGTATTCCTCTCAACCTCTGAGGCAAAATTTTAACTCCTGGAACCCTTGGACACAGCCACCAAACTAACAAAATTCTTGGTCTCCTGGATGGAAAAAATTCCATCCAAGGAACCAATTCCCCCATAACCAACCTCCTCAACAGCTTCCACATCAAACGTTTCCTCATTAACTATACCCTCCTCAACAATACCCTCATCCTTATCAGTAGTCGTAGCTGCAACTCTAGAATAATGTTGTCCTGAATATGTCGATACGACCACAGCTACCTGCTCAACCTAACCCCAACCCAAATAATAAAGTATTCCATCAGTTTGAGATAGCCAACATTCCCACTTACTCCATTATTCCAGTACCCTGCAATGACATTCGCTTACGATCAAGGAGGGTAGTGGAGCCTTTGACCATTGAGGATGTTCCATCCTCTGTGCATGAAGAAAGGATGAACCAACAATAATTATCCAATCCAGTGACCCCCATTATTGAAGATGCTGAACACCCTACTAATATAGCAGCTGAAACACAAAAAGACACATTTATTGACACACATCCTACACAATTGATTAAGGAACCACCATACCCTGAAATATTAATACCACAGAAGGCATTGGGACAACCTCAATTTAACCTCTTAGGAGAGTTAAAAAATATTTATGTTAAAATTCCACTCCTTCAGGCCCTTCAAGATGTACCTATCTATGTCAGAACCATTTGGGATCCGTGTACAAGGAAACCAGGAAGAAAAACCAGGTATCCTCCCACTGTTCATGTCATAGGGAAATTATCTAAATTAATAATGGGGAAAACCCTCTAGGAAAAATACGATGATCCTGGGAATCCCACTGTCACTGTGCAGATTGGGAGCACACAAATACCCAATGTATTGGTAGAATTAGGCACAGCAATTAACTTCATGACCATTGAAACTATAAGGAAATTTGGGCTCACTAATCTCAGGCCAACTCCTACCATTTTAGAACTGGTAGATAGATCCATTATTAAACCTGAAGGAATCTTAGATGACCTCATTATCTCAATTGATTCTTGGGAATATCCTGTTGAATTCTTGGTTTTACAACCTAAGTCGCAGCTAGGAGGACACCCATTGATCCTGGGAAGGCCCTAGTTAGCTATAGCTAATGCTTGCATCATCTGTTGATCTAGGTCTATGACCATATTAGATGGAATCGAGATAAAGAACCTCACTCTCTATCCTTTAGCTTGGAAGAGATTAGAAGCTGAAACTCCATTATGGATGAATCCAGAGGAAGAAGAGGGCATTCAACCATTATTAACGATAGGGAAGGCCTTCACTTTTAAATATGAAAATAAAGACAATGCCATTAATAATTTCATCAGTGAAACCACTTCTATGAACAAGAAAATTTATCAGATCCTGAATGCTACTCTAGGTGAAGAGGAATAAGAAAATCTCATAGAGGAGACATTAGTCAATGATACTCACATAGTTCCAGTGTTGAAAAATTTGAAAAGTGTTCCTGTTGAGGTAGAGTATGGAAAAACCCTGAATATCAATCCCAGTCTTTCCCCAGATGAACATGAACGTCTAATCACTCTATTAAAAAAACACAAGGGGGAATTTTCCTGGGAGTACACAGACATGAAGGCAATCCCTTCTAATCTGTGCACCCATCTCATTTATATCAAAAGTGACTGTCGTCCTATGTGCCAGCCTCAACGAAGAATGAATCCCAATCTTAGGGACATAGTGAAGGACGAAATTCAGAAACTCTTGGAAGGAGGATTTATATATCCCATTTTAGACAGGGAGTGCATGTCTCCACTCGTGATAGTACCCAAGAAGAATGGTAAATGGAGAGTCTGTGTGGACTATAGATAGCTGAACAAGGCAACATAGAAAGATCGCTTTCCCTTTCCTTTCATCAATCAAGTACTTGACACCTTATCCAAGAAGAAGTTTTTCTCCTTCCTTGATGGGTTTAGCGGGTACAATCAAATCCAGATTGCTCCTAAAGACTAGGATAAAACTACCTTCACCTATCCCTAGGGAACATTTTCATACAGAGTGCTTCCCTTTGTCTTCTGCAATGCACTAGCCACATTTCAAAGAGCCATGATTGGCATCTTTTCAAAATTAGTTAATTATAGTATGGAAATTTTCATGGATGATTTTACTCCTTATAGCAAAGACTTTGAAGAGGCATTGAAAAACTTGGAAAAGGTTTTAATTCGCTATGAGCAGACCTAGCTATATTTGAGCACTGAAAAGTGCCATATGATGATGAGTGAAGGGGTGCTGTTGGGGAATTTTATCACTGTTGATGGCATCCAGGTAGACCCCTCCAAAACCAAGGTAATAAAAAATATACCTACTCCTAAAACTCAGAAAGAAGTGTGAAGTTTCTTAGGGCATGCTGGATATTACAGAATATTTATAGAAAACTTTTCCAAACTTGCCTCTCCTTTGTTTTCATTGTTAATGAAGGATGTGAAAATTACTTGGAATGAGGCATGTGAGACAATGTTTGTGAAACTTAAGGAGAAGTTTTCCATAGCTCCCATCCTAAGAGGGCCCAATTGGGCCCTGCCTTTTCACATTTCTTCATATGCCTCTGATACCGCCATTGGAGCAGTTTTAGGACAGCAGGATGGTCAAGCACCTTATGCAGTTTATTATATTAGCAAAAATTTAGCCCCTATTGAACTTAATTATACTATTACCGAGAAGGAGTTTTTAGCCATTGTTTACTCCATTAACAAATTATGACATTATATCACTGGATATCCTACCTTTGTGCACACTAACCACTCGACCATCAAGTATCTAATGAATAAACCTATTACAAATGCTCAGGTAACTAGATGGCTGTTATTATTACAGGAATTTGATATCACCAATATACACAAACCTGGAAAGGAAAATGTTTTCACTGATTTCTTATCTCGTTTTACTAACAATGATGATAATGTGCCTGTTGAGTACTCCTTTCTAGATGAACACTTAATTATAATTTCAGCTCACTCCCCTTGGTATACAGATGTCACTAACTACTTGGCTGCAGGGAAGCTTCCGGCACATTTGTCAAAAAGAGAAAATAGGAAAATTATTCAACAAAGTTCCAGGTATTGTTGGATAGACGGTCATCTCTTCTACATAGGCCCTGATCTTGAGATCAGAATATGTGTAAGAGAAGATGAAATATTCCATATTCTGAAGGCTTTCCATGACGAGCCTTGTGGGGGACATTTTGCAGATAGGAGGACATGACACAAAGTGCTGAGAATGGGCTACTATTAGTCGACCCTTTTCAAGGATGAAAAAAAATATGTCCAGTCTTGTGAAAGATACCAGAGGATGGGCCAACCTAACAGATTGGATCAAATGCCTCTTCAACCATGACTGGTGATTGAACACTTTGACAGATGGGCCTTAGATTTTGTTGGTCCTATCATCCCTCATTCCAGGAAGAAAGCCTACATCTTGGTTTGTACTAAATACATGAAAAAATGGGTAGAATCTGTGGCTTTGGTGAAAGCCAATGACGAGGCTGTGATCGATTTCCTATATGGTGAAATATTTACCCATTTCGGAGTACCCAAGGAAGTGGTTACAGATGGAGGACCTCAATTTGTGTCGCATTAATTTGAATCTCTACTACATAAGTACTATATTTGGCACCAAATAGATTCACCATACCATCCCTAGGCCAATGGCTAGGTGGAAAGCACTAACAAATTTATTAAATCGATCCTTACCAAACTGGTCGGGAGCCATCCTAGAGACTAGGCTAATAGACTTCCGAAAGCATTGTGGGCATATCGTACTACTTGGCACAATACTTGTTGATGTAATTGTAAATTTGGAATGTATTCACTTTTATTTCTTATCTATTGTAACTCGATGTTCATTCTGGGATGTATTGCAATGTATTTGTGTCATGTCCCAATGTTTCGATCGAAAATTTTCTATAATGAGAAAGTCATGTCAAGTCATTGAGGGTAACCCTCTTATTGGTCAAGGGTTAAAGTCCCCATAGTTGTGGGGCCCTTGGGTTATTAGAATATCCTAGTGAATTCATCCCTAGGTGATTCATTGTAAGTTAGGGAAATAGTCCCCACCATTGTGTTACCCTCCTATTGGTTAGAGGAGGCAAAGTCCCCATAAGTGGTGGGGCACTAGGGTTATTAGACACTTCTAGAGATGTTGGCTCTAGTAAGTAATTGTTAAGTAAGTATGACATGTTGGAGTGCACTTCAAGTGAATGGAAGAATATAAATAGAGAGTGAGAGCCTCTCTATTCATCTCACTTGCAATACTCGCACTCACTTATGGGCGGCGCATGAGTGAGAGGAGAAGCTCTCTCAATGTGAGAGAGAGAGACTGCTGCTGTGTGGAGATCATCTTAATGTCTTGGGGATTTTACTTTTTTGGTGTTGATTCTATCTCTGAGGAAATTGTAGTGTTTTATCCTTTATGGTTTCCCTGAGGAAAACTCTTTGTGTATCTTGTCTCTTGTGATGTGCTTATGTTTTATTGCTGTGCTTGTTATTCTCTCAGTGAAAAGATCCTAGGATCATAATGCTAGCTTATATGATGAAAAACTAACATGGTATCAGAGCTAACCTGAGAAGAAGACATTGTCTAGCTGTAGAAGCTAGGGCTTCTTACTTTTTGGGTCTCTCTCCACAATCCATCACCAAAAGCATGCTAGGCTGACTCTCCATTGAAGGGTGCATCTTTCTGTCGAAAGGGAATTCGATTCTGAGCATTTTCAGTTTTCGATGCGAAAATTAGGGATTTCTACAGAAGAGGAATTTTGAGTGAGACCAGCATAGGATTTTTCTCCTCATCAAAACTAAAGTTTAGAGACCTAGATCAAGAAATTTGGTTGGGTGAAATTCTGGGAAAGTCAAACCCTAGTTTGACCCTGAGCTAGGAAAAACCCTAAATACTAAAACTGATAAGTTTTGGTACAATTGCTATATTCTGCGTTTGGAGAAGTATCAGAAGCTGAAAATTGTAGGAGCTGAAGATAAAATCTTGATGAACACTTTATTCAAACATCAGCCTCATATTCTCTATATTCGTGGAGATATGATCCCTCCAAGTTAGGGTTCCAGCCTCTTCCAGAATTCATCCCTAAACAAGATACCTGGGGAGAATTGCAATATATTGGGGTATAGAGGTCCAAATGGAATTCTTAAATATGTTCCAGAAATGGCACGGACTTTCATTTTGGTGGTCAGAATATCAGAATTAGAAGATCAACCAGTGACACGTGGCATGTCGTACAACTTTGATATTCTGAACAGTCCTGTAACAGGTCACCTTGGGAAAAGGATCATAAATCCAAAATGGTGAAACCAATTCTGATGAGACCTATGGTTTTAGATCAGGGACATGTGAGGTTACCTCAGTGTGAAATTTTAGACACATAGGAGTATAAAATTCAGATATATCATAGAAACAGTAACAGGCATTTCTGCAGAAGAAATTGGAAAATTAGGGCTTCCTTTTCCAGGAGCTTCCCTCCACTGTTTTCAGAAAAGGAGTACATTGGATAGCTCCATTTGAAGAGATATATCTGTTTATCCAATAAGATCTAAAATATTCTAATTTTTTAAAATTAGGGTTTCTGTGACAAAGCCTAGATCAGCTAGCTCTGGAACCAAGACGGACACCTCAAATCGGTAAGATCTAATCCTTTGCTATTTTCATTTGAGGTTCTCATTTCAAAGTGATATATCACATCAGCTTGATGATAAGCTTGGTGAAGCTCAAAAATTTCAAGCATAAGAGTATTTCATCTCTCTGAAGAAAATGGATTGGACACCTACATGAGTATAGAGGTTCCAGTTCCAGAGGGAGATGAGGCTAGAAGACTTACACAAGAAGAACTTGGTCAAGGCCAAGAAGATCATTGTTGATTCAATCACGAATCAACTTGTACTACAAGTGTCTCCCTAAATACACTAAAGATGTTTTGATTCCTTGACCAAGCTATTTGAAGGGAAGAACAGAAATCAGAATATGACCTTGAGAAACCAGTTGAAGAATGTGAAGATCCAGAATGCAGAGACCATGCCGTCATAAGAGTCTCTCAAATCAAGAACAACTTGAAGAGGTAAAAGAAGAAGTGAAGAATGTAGAAGTGGTGATGGCCACCTTGAATAGCCTCCCAGGATCATGGGATTCATTCATGAAAGGAATGTGTGGTAGAAGGAAGTGATTACTTTTAGTAGACTTCAAGAAGAAGAAGAAGCTCGAATCATAAGAAGAGAAGAGAAGATGGGAGCAACTGAAGATCAAGCTCTCACCATCCAAAGAAGATCCCTCAAGCAATGAGGAATATGAAGAACTCAACTCTTGAAGAACTTCTTATCCACCTTAGCTTTTGGATAAGAAACGATGCTATTATGAATGAAGAAGACGATGAAGCTGAAGACTCAAGAAGGATTCTACCCATGAAACAAATAAAGATAAGTATTCAATTGTCATTTCATGATATTATTTTGTTATGCATTTGTTTCTATTCAGTTCATGTATCATGCATGATAGGATGTTTGCATTGACGACATTATACTACTAATATACATGTGATGGGTAAGTAGCTCATGGTGCTATACAAATTCTCCATTTCTACTTATCTAGAATGAAACCTCTTTGCTGACATATTGGATTAGTGCACAATCTCAATGTTGTCCTGGTAGAGATGGAAGGCATCCAAAAATTTTCAGTGAGATATGGATGAATGTTGTATTGGCTAAAGTAATTGCATGATCATATATTTATGCATAAATATTTTCCAGTATGAATATTCCTTATGAAATGTTCTAACCATACAAATGCATTTGACTTGTAGGAAAGATCACATACATAATCACCTGCAAGCAAAGAAGTATGAAACTTGTTTCGAAGAACAAGTGACGACAGTTCAAGATGAAGAATAATATGATGAATGCAGCGACATCATTGATGCAGAATCTTCCAACTATGAAGAAGTAACCAAGAAGACCAGCTGAAGAAGAATGATGTCTAGGATGCAGTATAGAGACCTAAAGAGAAGTTCATAGTTCCATCATGCAGTAGATGGAAACATCGTGGGATACAAAGCAAGATTCGTAGCACGAGGCTTCTCACGAAAAGAAGGCATAGACTACAAAGAAACACTTACAACTACTAGAAGTGAAGTCACATGACATGATAATGTGTGCAAATGAAACAAGGCCTTGTACGTGCTCAGAAAACACCCATGGGATAACACATACATGATGAGCTTGATGAATATCTTAATCTTTGCTACAAGGTTGATAAAGGATGACAAGCTCATAGATGGATGTGAGAAGAATTTTTGGAAAAGTTCAAAATAGAGGATATTGGTATCCAATGATCCTAGATGGATACTACTTGTCACTCCAGTACATAATGATTTAGTGCATAGAGTACCGAAGACAGAGGGAGTACGATGCTTCACTTCAGAGAGAGTGACTGCAAAAGATCCTGAGGTTCGACATGGTACGGTAGAATTGATAGCTTTCTATCCAGTTTAGGCTTTACCAAGAGTAAAGCAGACTCCATCCTTTACTACAAGGTTGAATATGGAAACCTAGCGATGCTCCTACTATATGTAGATGATCTATTTGTGACAGGTACAGATGGGTTGATTGCTGATACGAAGAGAAAGTTTGCTGTTGAGTTCGAAATGAAGGACTTGGGGATGATTCATTACTTTCTAGGTATGGAGGTGTGGCAGAGTAAAGATGAAATATTCCTTGGAAAAGGGAAGTATGCAATAGAGATCCTGAAGTGGTTTGGGATGATGGACTTCAAAGCTATGGCCACACCTATGGCATCGAACCTGAAGCTATTGAGTGATGCTTCATCAGAGTTGGTTGATGCTACAATGTATCATCAGATGATTGGGTCATTGATGTACTTGATGAACATGAGACCAGGCATTTTCTTTGTTGTGAACACCGTGAGCCAGTACTTGACAGATTCGAGTAGTGTTCACTTGACTGCTGCAAAGAATATTCTGAGGTACCTGAAGGGTACAGTTGATTATGGGCTCAAGTACGATGCGAATCAAAAGATTAACCTGGAGGTTTATGTTGATTCAGATTGGGTAGGCAGTGCCATCGACAAGAAGAGTACTTTAGGATGTTGCTTCAGTATGGGATTAGGAGTGATCTCTTGGTTTAGCAGGAAGCAATCCTGTGTGGCACTGACTATAGCTGAAGCAGAGTATGCCGCAGCTTGTTCAACTAGTTGTGAGGTAGTATGGCTACGAAATCTACTATCTGATATATTTAATCTCCAGTTGGATGTTACTTGTATACATTATGACAAATAAAGTTGTGTGAATTTGTCCAAGAATCCAGTGTTCCATGACAATTCGAAGCATATCGAGATCAAGTATCACTATATCAGGGATATGGTGCAGAGAGGAGTAGTGAAGCTCCAGTATGTTGTGACAGAGGAATAGATAGCTGATATATTGACAAAGCCATTGGCTAGGCTGAAGTTCGAGTACTTCAGGGAGAAGCTTGGTGTTCTCCAGATCGAGGTTTCCTCCGAGAGAAAGCGATGAGACCCATAGCCATTCTGACATGGTGAGAGGATTGGTTCCTTCCATGGTCAGATGTAAGGGCTGAGCCATAATGTCATGGTGAGAGGATTGGTTCCTTCCATGTCAGATATGAGTGCTGAGATCCATAGCCATTCTGATGAGTAGGTCAGATGTAAGGGCTGAGCCATTTTGTCATGGTGGTAGGGTTTCTCCCTTCCATGTTAGATATGAGTGCTGGCCATTCTGTCAAGTAGGACAGATGTAAGGGCAATTGCCATTCTAGGAATGGAGGCACCTGGTCAGTTACCATGAACACTCAGTGTAAAAACTGAGTAGCCATTCTGATGTGATAGACGGACGTGTTCCCACTTGATCAGATATAAGGGCCAAACCATTCTTTCATGGCTAAAGTATTAAGTTCCTTCCATGTTAGATGTGAGTGTTGGCCATTCGAATGAGAAGGTCGGATGTAAGGGAAACTTCCATTCTCTAGGAGAATGGAGGTTCCTGGTCAGTTACCAGGTAGCTCAGTCGAGGAGGACTAGGGGCCATTCTGATATGACTGTAGGATTGGTTCCTACAAGATCAGATGTGAGTGCAAGCCTTTCCATCACTGTGGTAGGATGTGTTCCCACCTGGGTGGATGTAAGTGTAGGCCCTTTCATCATTGTGGTAGGATGTGTTCCGGCCTGGGTGAATGTAAGTGCAGAAAGATTTCATCATTGTGGCAGGATGTGTTCCGGCCTAGGTGAGAGTCATTCATCATTGTGGTAGGATGTGTTCCATCCTGGGTGAATGTGTGGAAAGCTTTCATCATTGTGGTAGGATGTGTTCCGGCCTGGATGAGAGTCATTCATCATTGTGGTAGGATGTGTTCCCGCCTGGATGGATGTACCTTTCTGATGAGTAGGTCAGATGTAAGTGCTGAGCCTTTTCACAGATGTTAGTGATGTGATGTCCTATCATGCTGGTGAATGTGAGTGCTGGGCCATTCTAATATGATTATAGGATTAGTTCCTACATGATCAAATGTGAGTGCTAGGCGTGCCTTTCTAACGAGTAGGTCAGATGTAAGTGTTGGGTGATGACCTACATGATGGGTAGGCCTACAACCAGCATGAAAAAGGGCTAGCTCTGTAGAACTTCCTGTGATGAGAAGAATCATGAGATAGCACCAGTGATGATCCAGATCGAGTGATGATCTAGATCCTGTGATGACAACCAGTGATGATCCAGATCCAGTGATGATCTAGATCCAGTGATGATGATCCATGAGTGATGATCTAGATCCAGTGATGATCTAGATCCAGTCCAGTGATATTGATCTAGATCAAGAGATGATCCAGATCCAGTCCAGTGATGTTGATCCAGATCGAGAGATGATCCAGATCTAGTGATGATGTCCCATGATGATCCAGATCGAGAGATGATCCAGATCCGATGATGAAGATGACTCGAAGACGAGATGATCCAGATGATACAGAGAAGAAGACTTGTGCTGATAAATTGTGTCAAGTAAATACCTTCCTAGTTAAGAGGGAGTGTTGATGTAATTGTAACTTCGGAATGTATTCACTTGTATTTATTATCTATTGTAACCCGATGTTCATTCTAGGATGTATTGTAATGTATTTGAGTCATGTCATGTCCCGATGTTCTGATCGGGAAGTTTCTATAATGAGAAAGTCATGTCAAGTCATTGTGGGTAACCCTCTTATTGGTCAAGGGTTAAAGTCCCCATAGTTGTGGGGCCATTGGGTTATTAGACTATCCTAGTGAAGTCGGCCCTAGGTGATTCATTGTAAGTCAGGGAAATAGTCCCCACCATTGTTTTACCCTCCTATTGGTTAGAGGAGGCAAAGTCCCCACAAGTGGTGGGGCACTAGGGTTATTAGACACTCCTAGATATGTCGGCTCTAGTAAGTAATTGTTAAGTAATGCGAAGATGTTGGAGCGCACTTCAAGTGAACGAAAGAATATAAATAGAGAGTGAGAGCCTCTCTATTCATCTCACTTACAATACTCACACTCACTTATGGGGGGCGCATGAGTGAGAGGAGAGGCTCTCTCAGTGTGAGAGAGAGAGACTGCTGCTGTGTAGAGATCATCTTAATGTCTTGGGGATTTTATTGTTTTGGTGTTGATTCTATCTCTGAGGAAGTTGTGGGGTTTTCTCCTTCATGGTTTCCCCGAGGAAAACTCTTTGTGTCTCTTGTCTCTTGTGATGTGCTTATGTTTTATTGTTGTGCTTGTTATTCTCTTAGTGAAAAGATCCAAAGATCATAATGCTAGCTTATATGATGAAAAACTAACAATACTGTAGGTTTCTCTCCTTATGACTTGGTGTATGGGAAAAGTGTTGTCTTCCCCATTGAATTTGAAATCAAGACTTTGAAGATAGCCATAGAGGTAAAATTAGATGTGACTGAAGCCTAGAACAAAAGATTGAATCAATTGAATGAACTTGATGAGAACTGTTTAGCTGCTGTGGATCATACAATATTAATCCAGCAACAAAGATCCAATTGGCACGACAGATTCATAAAAAATAAAGTCTTCTACGAAGGAGATTGGGAATTATTATACGATTCAAGATTCAAAAGGGAATTCAAGGGTAATTTATGCACAAGATGGTTGGGCCCATACCTGGTAGACAAAGTATTTGATAATGGTATGGTCTTCCTGGTAACCATTGATGAGAATCATGCACCATTATTTGCTAATGGTCACAGGCTACAACTGTACCATAAGCCCATTTTGAAAGACGCATTCACTTCACAGATTGCAGCTGATCTGGAATACTAGTTAGAACAAGGGAAAGAATATTTCTTTGCCCCTGTCAATCTTTAGATAATCGTTGTAAATCTTACATAAATTTTTGTACATAAATAAATTGATATTTATCTTTTTCCTTTGCACTTGATCCATTTTTTTTTAATAATATGTGTAGGGATGTGCCTAAGGAGCAATGGTCATGATCAGGCCTAACGACCAGGGTTGTCCTTTTGTAACTTCCTGCATCAAAAGAAAACTCCTTGAACAAGTTCATTGCAGTTGCAACACCGTAATACTTTTCCTATTTTTCCATTTTTTTGTAGCTGCAACACCATAAAATACCTCCCTTTATCCCGTTCCACGCACCTACAACACCGTAATAATTTGCCTATTTTTCCATTTTTCTTCAGTTGCAACACCGTATATTACCTCCCTTTATCTCATTCTGCATAGCCACAACACCGTAAAATGTTGCCTATTTTTCCATTTTTATGTAGCTGCAACACCGTAAAATCCCTCCCTTTACCCCGTTCCACGCAGCTGCAACACCATAAAATGTTGCCTATTTTCCCATTTTTCGGCAGCTGCAACACCATAAAATTTCGCCCTTTACCCCGTTCCACGCAGCTGCGACACCATTTCACTTTTGTCCATTTTTACTTTTTCCGCACAACTACGACACTGTTTCACTTTTGTCCATTTTTACCTTTTTCGGCAGCTGTGACATCGTTTCAATCTTTCCCACTTTTACCTCTTCCATTTTTACCATTTTTTTACATATTCTGGTAGCTATGACTACACCAAAATTGGCTGATTTTTCTATGATTCACGGCTATGAATCTACCAAACTTCTTGATTTCTCTGTGTTCTGTGGCTATGACGCCTCCATTATTGGTAGAACTCTTTGCAACATTGGTAAGAGATTCCTCTAGATCTAGCCCCAATTCCTGGTGCTGGTGATTCCGATTTACTTCATAGTATTCATTATGTTTCCAGGAAGATTGACAAGATGGTTTTGGTCGACCAGGAGAAAAGGTCATTAAAACACTCCTGCAGTAATGATCAAATTTAAATTGCTGCACTTCACATGCTTTACTATTCTCAAAGGTCATCGTTCATCACATATTTTCGAAGGTATGGTTTTGATTATTTACTTGATTAAGCATTAATTAGATTTGACAACATTAATCATACCTTCCTTTCTGTGCCCATTATTACACCTACATACCATTAACTTTCCACTCATAAAAATTAATGGCCATTTAAGTTACCTAATAGCCACCACCTTTCCTAATTTGGGATAAAATTTCAAACATTTCCATGCTCTTAAACTTTCCGAATTTACCCAACTCCACTCTCAACTGTTCACGCATACTCTGTGCTTTAACCTCCATTGTTGGGACCTATAATCTATCGAATTGATAAATAATTCTAAATTCAAGCAAACATGGGTATCCCAGCTCGGCATGAACCTCCAAATATGTGAGAACTAAGCATAAATGATGAATTTTTCGCTATTTTTGAAGCTATGGGCTGGACTGAATTCTTCCAACGCCTGAATGGGTTTCATCGAGAGACAGCTCTACAATTTTCCTTAAATCTTACAGAAACCCACTCAGACGTTCGAGGGTTACGTATAGAAATCTCTGAAGCAATAGTGGTTGAATTCACCGCCCTTCCTTAGGTGGGAAGAGCCTGGTTTGGTCGAAGAACCCCCAATGCTGTTGTAGTATAGGATTTGCTGATAGAAGGGGAGAAAATTCATCAGTCAAGGAGAGGGATAACATTACAGTCACTGCCTCGGCCATGGGATCAAGTAGCAGTTTTCCTCAAGAAGTATATCACCTATGAAGGTAGGTATCAAACTATTTGTTATTCTAAACTTCCTCTATAATATCATCTCCACCATAGGGCCTTAATGAACATTCCATTTTATCTATTTAATGACATACACCATATGACAGGGTTTGTTAGAACAGCCAAGCATCCAAACTCCTCCCTTACCCACCATGGCCTAATCAAATTAATAATTTTATGGGCCTTAGCTCAAAGGAACCTGTTAGGTCATGTTTTTGTTTTCCATCTTTTAATACTTTTGTTTATGTTTTGAAGTTTGGTTTTACTCTTTATTCCTAGAAAATTTTGTTGATTGGGACAGTTTGAGTTTTTTCCCTTTAGCTTTCATGTTATTTGATTTTTTAGTTTATTTTTACAAGTTTTGGTTTGATTTCATAATCAAAGGGCATATATAAGGTTTATATGGATTAAAAAGTCTAAAAAATAACATTAAAGTTTGCTTAGGGTCCCTAAATCAAGTCTAACCCTATATCATGAGTTTAATTTTTGAAAATCATTAACTTGAATTTTCTTGTAGTGCAAGACAAAAATAAATGCACACAGGTGCTACAAGAAAGTCATGCAAAGTTAAAAATCATCATTCAACGTTGCAGATATTTAGTTCTCTATGTCGCCAACACTGTGGCAACAATCTTGTATAAAGCTCCGATGAGGTAGTTTCTAGAGCTTCCAATCACCGATCACAAAGCTACTGGTCTAAAGAACCGACACTGTGGTAACATAGTTGTTTAAAGCACCTACAAGGTAGTTGATATATCTTTTGATCACCGATCACGAAGCTATTGGTTTATGTCATCGACACTGCGGAAGCATAGTGGTTTAAAGCTCCGATGAAATAGTTGATAAAGCTTCCAATCTTTGATCGTGAAGCTAATGGTTTAAAGATAGTTGCTAAAGCTTTCAATCACCGATCGCAAAGATAGTGGTCTAAAGCACTGACATTGTTGCAGCACAGTGTCTTGAGGTTTCGATGCATTAGAGATTACTACTTCTAATCATCGACAAGTTAGTAATGGGAAGTGCTGATTCGTTCAGTCTTGGGGATCTGATCGTTGATGCTAAGAAATATTAGTTGTTAGTGATGGAAGATGCTAATACCATGGCAAAATTCAAATATTAATCACTATGACAAGTGTCAGTATCATCATGAAGGCAAATTGTGGTGGTTTCTAGCAGAGCTGATGCAATAATGATAGCAGACCATAATGATACAAAGGCATTTCGAATCACGTTTTTTCCCTAAAATGCACATAGAGAAGGTGGAGGTCATGGTGAGAAATCAGTGCTTGGTAATCGAAATTTTGAAACAGAGCAAAAAATATGGCTTTCAGGAGCGGTTGTCTAGAGTGGTCAAAATGGTCAAAGAAGATTGGGGCATGCAGTTTGACACCTGACAGACAGGAGTAGTTATTAGTTAGTTTGAAAAGTAATTCCATTTTGTATAATGATAAAGTTTATATTGAATAGTTCAATAGATAACTTGAAAAGTAGTTAGGGTTCAATTATGTAACTGTTTTTGAAAGAACAGAATAAATGTAAGTCTGAAAGAGGACAAAGAGGCTCAATTTTTGCTGACAAGGGGAGGCTATCAGGATTTGTTTATGAGCTAAGTGTAAAGACTCTTATGTTTTTTTGATGAATAAACTATGAAATAGATGCACTATATGCCCTTTTGATTATTGTCTGGTTTCATTTTTAATTTGTGTTAATTAGTCAGTTGGTATATTAGTTTCCTGTTTAATGTTTTTATGCTTGAAATGCTTGCTAATTGTGGGTGGAACTCAGTATTGTTTTTATTTTGCTGGATTATGGTTTATATGTTATACATCTCAGTCATTCAAATGCTCATGACTTAGTGTTTTCTTTGGTATTATGAAATTTTTCCCTCTTGTCTTCAAACTGTTCAACCAAAACCATAGAAAAACCCTATTTTACTTTATTGTGTTTATTGAGATCATGTCGGCTTGTTCTCTTGTAGTGTGGGAACAACTTTTGGAACAAACATCTTTGGCACCATTTCCAGAGATGAAGCTAAAATCATACTTTCCCTAGGCTATTCATCATTCAATTGGTTTTGAGAGGTGGACAAAACCAACAAATCATTAAGACTACATTTCACCAAACAGTTCACAATGGATACTAAGGTAGTTGGGACAAGAAGTAGACCTAGTTCACCATTGCACCTAGGTGTCTTAGACCTAGAGAAAATTCTAAAAGAAGCTAGGAAAATTAGGAGATCACAGTCATCCCCAGATTTATGGAACCCTAATTAATTTGACCTAATTTCACCCTTTCCACTTTCCGAGGAGGAAAAAAAAATATATCTTGATAAATCAATTAGTGACTCCACTAGTTCAAGATGCAGAGGCCAAAGACCATGGAAGCCATTTTGGCTTGAAGGTTTGCACCTTTCAATTTTTCCAATGTTCTAGGTTTTCCAAATCCAGTACCTACTATGGATGTTTAGGGAGATTGTCTTCCACGGTTTAAAGAAAGCAAAGAGGATAATCCTTCAGATCACCTCATCATATTTCATCAATATATGGTTCAATTAAATATACAGCATGAATATGTTCTCATGAATATGCTCATGTATTCACTCGAGCAAGATGCATGAGAATGGTATTTTTCTCTTCCCATTTCTAGCATTTATTCACTGAAAGAGTTCCATACATGTTTTTGGAAACATTGTAAGTGTTAGTTTTTCAACATTTAAGCTAGCATTATATGGATCTTTAACTGAGAGAAAAACAAGCACAGCAATCAAACACGAGAGACAATGAAAACAACATTTTTCCTTGGGGAAACCATAAATGGAGAAAACCTCGCAACTTCCTCAGAGATAGAATCAACACAAAAGGTAAAACCCCAAAACTGTAAGATGCACTCCCAACAGCAGTAACCTTCTTCTTTTCTAGCCCCAGTGTCTTATCCTTCCTCAACTATGCGCTACAATTGAGTGTGTATGTGATGTGTGCTAAATAGAGAGTCCAAATCTCTAGTTATACGAATCTCGACATGACTAAAACCCTACTAGGGCCGACCTCTACTAGGAGAGTCTAATAACCCTAGTGCCCCGGAACTGCAGGGACTTTAACCCTTAGACAATCGGAGGGTTACCCACCATGACTTGACATGACTTGTTTGCATTATTGATTCTCCCGATCGGAACATCGAGGCATGACATGACATGATAACATCCCAGAATAAACATCGGGTTAAAATAGATAAGAAATACAAGTGAATACATTCCAAAGTTACAATTACATCAACACTCCCTCTTAACTAGGAAGGTATTCTCTCAACACAATTTTCATCGCTGGTCTTCTTCTCTGGATCTTCTCGTCATCTGCATCTCCAAGTCATCTTGTCTTCAAGTCATCTTTATCTTCGTGCCATTTTCATCTAGATCTAGATCATGACTCAATATGGATTATCATCACTGGATCATACTCGATCTGAAACATCACTGGATCATACTTGATCTGGAACATCACTGGATCATACTCAATCTGAAACATCTCTGGATCATACTCGATCTGGGACATCACTAGATCATACTCAATCTAGAACATCATCACTAGATCTGGATCATCATTTGATCTGGATCATCACTACTGGATCTGGATCATCACTTAATCTGGATCTCTCAGATTCATTATAACTGGATCTAGATCATATCTCGATCTGGATCTCCTCTGGTCACCATCATATCTGATATATCATGATTCTTCTTGTCACAGGAAGTTCTACAAAGCCATCCTTCTTTCATGATGGGTGTATTCCTACCTCCTCGTAGGTCTTTGGTATCCCTTACATCTGACCTACTCATGAGAATGGCCAGCACTCACATCTAATCTGCTCGTTAGAAAGGTGGTAGCCCTTACATCTAAGCTACTCATCAGAATGGCCAGCACTCACATCTGACCTACTCATCAGAAAGGTGGTCACCCTTATATCTGATCATATTGGAGCTAATCCTACAATCACATCAAAATGGCTAGCACTCACATCTGACCTACTCATCAGAAAGGTTGTATCCCTTACATCTATGTAGGAGCTCATCCTACATCAGAATGGCAGACACTCACATCTGACCTACTCGTCAGAATTGTGGTAGCCCTTACATCTGACCTACTCGTCAGAATGGCTAGCACTCACATTTGACATGGGAGGAACCTAATCCTTTATCCATGACAGAATGGCATAGCCATTACATCTAACCTGCTCATCAGAATGGCTTTTGGACTCATCACTTCCCCTTGGAAGGGACCTCGATCTGGAGAACACCAAGCTTCTCCCTTAAGTGCTTGAAGTTCACTCTAACTAGTGGCTTCGTTAACACATCAGCTATTTGATCATTCGTCACAACATACTGGAGCTTCACTGCTCCCCTCTGCACCATATCCCTGATATAGTGATACTTGATCTCGATATGCTTTGACTTGTCATGGAACACTGGATTCTCTAAAAACTTCAAGAAAATCTGGTTGTCACAATGTATACAAGTAGCATCCATCTGTAGATCAAATAAATCATACAGTAGATTCCTTAGCCCTACTACCTCACAACTAGATGAAAAGGCTACGACATACTCTGCTTCAGTTGTACTCAGTGCCACATAGGATTGCTTCTTGCTAAACCAAGAGAGCACACCTATTCCCATACTGAAGTAACACACTGAAGTTCCTATCAATGGCACTTCCTGCCCAATATGAATCAACATAACCCCCTAGGTTAATCTTCTGATTCACATTGTACTTGAGCCCATAATCAACTGTACCCCTCAGGTACCTCAGAACGTGCTTTGCAGCAATCAAGCGAACATTTCTCGGATCTGTCAAGAACTAGCTCAAGGTGTTCACAACAAAGCAAATGTCTGGTCTCATGTTTGTGAGGTACATCAAGGACCCAATCATCTGATGATACATCGTAGCATCAACCAACTCTGATGAAGCATCACTCAATAGCTTCAGGTTTGATGCGATAGGTATGTCCATAGCCTTGCAGTTAATCATCGCAAACCTCTATAGGATCTCTACTGCATACTTCCCTTGTCTAAGAAATATTCCATCCACATTCTACCACACCTCCATACCTAGAAAATAATGCATCATTCCCAGGTCCTTCATCTTGAACTCAGCAGCAAGCTTTATCTTTGTATCAGCAATGAACCCATCCATACCTGTCACAAATAGATCATCTACATACAGTAGAAGCATCACTGGATTGCCATCTTAAACCTTGTATTAAAGGTTGGAATCTGCTTTACTTTTGGTAAAGCCCAAATTGTATAGAAAGCTATCAATTCTGCCATACCATGTCCTGGGTGCCTGTTTTAAACTGTACAGATATTTCTTCAATCTACACACATGAGACTCTCTATCATGTGTCTCAAAACCAAGTGTTTGTTTTACGTACAATTCCTCTTCCACTACACCATTCAAGAAAGCAGTCTTGACATCCATCTAGTGTATCTTCCATTTCATCACTGCAGCCAGAGCAAGTACTGATTTGATGGAAGTGTATCTGGCTACAGGTGCAAAGGTTTCTTCATAATCTATTCCTTCTTTCTGAGAGAAACCCTGAGCCACAAACCTTGCCTTATATTTTTCTATGCTACCATTTGCAGCATGTTTGATCTTGTAGATCCATTTGGAAGTTACAACTGACTTCCCTTTTGGTCTTGGGACAACATCCCAAACATCATTCTTCATGATCGATTGGTATTCTTCCATCATATTATCCTTCCATTCTTTCCATTCTACTGCTTCTTCATAATTGGAAGGTTCTTTATCAATGAAATCACATAGTAATGCTACATACCCAGAGCAGGATCTGGTCCTCTTTCTTTCTTTGTGATTCTCTTTTGGAGCCCCATATCTTTCTGCACCTTGGATAAGTTATCGTACCCAAGAAAGTTTCCTCTTATGAGGATTCTTCTCTAGAGGTGGATCTATAGGTCTTTGTGGTTCTTCAAATTATCGATCTTCTTCTTGAGCTTCTTCATTCATGGTTGTATCATGAATTCTTGGTGCTTTTGCTTCTTCAGATTCTTCAGCACGTTTCTTTCTGGATTTGTTGTAATATGTATCTTCATCAAATGTCACATCCCTGCTAATGCAATCTTCTTGAATCCTGGGAAATATTTTCTGCAATCCTTCAAGCTTTCCGAGTATCCCACAAATATACCCTTCTTTCTTGAAGGATCTAATTTAGTCCTCTTCTTTTTTGGAATGTGTATGTACACAGGACAACCAAATATTCTGAGATGGCTAACTTCTAGTTTCTTTCTGGAGAAGACTTCTTCAGGAGTTTTCTTCTCGAGTACTCTATGTGGAGTATGGTTCTGTACATACACCGTTGTTCTAGAAGCTTCTGCCCAAAGATGCATAGGAAGGTCTTGATCATGAAGCATTGCTTTTGCAGCTTCCAGGATAGTTCTATTCTTTTATTCCACAATACCATTCTGTTGTGGATTATACGGAGTAGACAACTCCCTCTTAATCCCCGATTGTTTGCATAGCTCTTTGAACTCATTTGAAGTGAATTCTTCACCATTATCTGATCGAAAGGTATTGATATTCTTTTCAGCGTGGTTATTGACCAAGGCTTCGAATTCCTTGAACTTGTTGAATACTTCATCTTTGTTCTTCATGAAATAAACTCATGTCTTCCTAGAAAAATCATCAATAAAAGAAACATAATATGCATAACTGCTTAGTGAGTTTGATGACATATGACCGCATACATTGGAGTGGATTATTTCCAAGATTCCTTTTGCTTTTCTTTCATTGCTTGGAAATGTCTTCTTTGTATTATTTCCTTTTGCACATCCTTTGCAGACCCCATCATGTTTTGCTTGGATTTCTAGAAGACCTTCAATATCTTTTCTTGCAATAGGTAGTGCTCTGTAATGCACATGTGTAAGCATTCTATGCCAAATTTCACTTGGCTCTACTATGTCATGGACCAAGGCTTGTTCTGGATGACCCTTTAGTTTGTACAATCCTCCTTGTTGTTCTCCAATCACCACCGCATCATTGATAGTCTTTCTTTTTGGCCACATGATGACTTGACCATCTATGAATGCAACCCTCATTCCTTTTGCATCTAATGCCGATATGGAGAGGAGGTTCTTCTTGAGTCGTTGAACAAACAATACTTCTTTCATTGTTAGAGGGTTTCAAGAGTCTAGCTTATAGGAAGATTCCCCACTACCTTTTATTGGATATTGGTAGTCATCTCCTAGCTTCACCTTGTGAGGTGATTCATGTTCTGACAGTCTCACAAAGGATTCCTTGAATCATGTCATATGTTTGGAGGCCCCACTATCTATAATCCAATCATCATTTCCTTGAGTAATGTTACCTATGAGAGAAAAAATCAAAACATATTCATCCTCGCTTGAAGAATCTTCACTTTCATATCTAGTTCTCTTCTTGGATGGTTCATCATCCTCTGTAGCATGAGCATGATGTCTTATTTTGCTGCTCCTTTTTGATAGCTTTGGTTTCTTAGGACAATTCTTTTCATAACGTCCTGCTTCATCACATTTATAACATATGACCCTAGACAAATATTTTCTAGTGTTATCTTTGAGATAGTGCTTACCTCTAGGGTGACGATATCTTCTTTTGGTTGACTTGGAGTGCACCGTGAGAGCTTGATATTCACTTCCCATATTTTCTTCTCAAGCTGCTATCCATGCTTCTTCTTGACAACACTCTTCCCATAGTCTATTGAAATTGACTAACTTCTTTCTAGCACAGATTCCTTGGATGAAAGAATCCCATGACCTAGGAAGGCCATTCAAGGTAGTAATCACAATCTCTGCATTTTTAGCTTCCTCATCTACTACTTCTAGTTGTTCCTTGATCTGAGATAATCTTGTGAAGTAATATGGGATTGTTTCTGCATTCTAAATCTTCACATTCTTTAGTTGGTTTCTCATAGTCATCTTTCGGTTTATGTTCTTCCTTTCAAACAATTTGGTTAGGGAATCAAACATAGCTTTAGGTGTCTTGAGAGAGGACACCTAAGGGATAAGGTGATCCTTGATAGAATCATCAATTATTCTCTTTTCCATAACCAACTTCTTCTTATCCAAGGCCTTAGCCTCATCTCCCTCTTTTCATTCGAACCTCCTCATGGATGTAGGAGTCTAACTCATTTTCTTCCAGGATTAGGGAGATCATATACTTCTAAGCTCGGAAGCTATCAACTCCCTCAAGCTTTTCATCAAGCTTGGTATGATGAGACATCTTAAATGAGAACCTCAAATGGAAATACAAAAGTTTTTAGATCTTACCAGGTCAAGATGTCGGTTCTGAATTTTGAGCTGAAATTCTGCAAAGCTGATTCGAGAGCAAATTAGGGTTTTGATTTTCTGGAGTTATATCCACCCAAATGATTTGAAATTTATCCCTAACTTTGAATTTGGGGAGGAGATCAATCTAGGCCTAGTCTCACTGAAAAATTCCTCTTCTATGAAAAGCCCTAATTTCTGGTAGCAGTGTCGGATCCAAAACTGAAAAACCTCAAAATTGGATTCTGCTTCGATAAAAAGATGCGCCCTAAGGAGGAGAGTTATTCCACATTACTTTTGCTGAAGATATATGGAGGGAGATCCACAAAGTAGGAATCCCTAGTTCCCATAGTTTCACAGTGTCTTCTTCTCAAGTTAGCTCTGATACCATGTTAGTTTTTCAACATTTAAGCTAGCATTATATAGATCTTTAACTGAGAGAACAAAAAGCACAACACTCACACACAAGAGACAATGAACATAGTGTTTTTCCTTAGGGAAGCCATAAATGGAGAAAACCCCACAACTTCCTTAGAGATAGAATCAGCACAAAAGGTAAAACCCCAAAATAGTAAGATGCACTCCCGACAGCAGTAACCTTCTTCTTCTCTAGCCCCAGTGTCTTCTCCTTCCTCAACTATGTGCTACACTTGAGTGTCTATGTGATGTGTGATAAATAGAGAGACCAGCTCTCTATTTATACTAATCCCAACATGACTAAAACCCTACTAGCGCCAACCTCTACTAGGAGAGTCTAATAACCCTAGTGCCCCAGAACTGAGGGGACTTTAACCCTAGACAATCGGAGGGTTACCCACAATGACTTGACATGACTTGTTTACATTATTGATTCTCCCGATTGAAACATCAGGGCATGACATGACATGATAACATCCCGGAATAAACATTGGGTTACGATAGATAAGAAATACAAGTGAATACATTCTGAAGTTACAATTAGATCAACAGTAAGTATATGTTCTCAGTTGAATTCCTGTTTAAAGATTGTTGTGAGTAGGCTAATTTTTATAATACAATTTCTGATTCAAAAAATCATGATGATAAGTATAATCAAGGATTCAAAACATATCATGAAGAAGTTGTAGTTTCAAAATTTGTTGAAGATGAAGAGGTAACATTTTAACATTTTTAGATACTGCTGTCAAGGAAGAATTCCATGATCATTACGATAATCAATTTGTTATTTTAAGTCAGGTTGAATATTATTCTAGTGATGAGATCAGCAGAGATAGTTTGGAATATTCTGATAATGATTTCAAAGGTCTTAATAATCAATTGAATGCTAATCCTGTAGAAGATCAATCTCTTGCTCAACAAACTATTGGAAATCATTATTGTGTTAAAAATTAGCCTTGTAATGAAGAAAAACATGAACCTTCAACATCATCATTTGAAATTTCTCAAAATTCTCCTCGTTATGATGAAGAGATTGGGGTTTCAAGACAAGAATCATGTGATGAATTATATTCTAGTCCTTTTTGTTTTGATATTAAAATTGATGAAAGTCAGGCTATTCACATTTTTAAAGTTATATCAGAAGTTTCTTATATTCATGGTTATGATAAATCTATTGTTCAAAACCATTATGAATATACTCCAATTTTTTATAAATATGATGATGAAATTGAAAAGAAAGACCCAAAAAAGTGTGAGGTGTGTGGTATGGAACAATCTGATCAACAGATTCAGTAATACATTCATTCCATTATCCTTAAACAACTGGAGCCAATGTATGATAGTTATCCATTTGAAGACAATGTGGAAAAGGAGGTTCAACTTGTTGACATTATTGATGATACTATCCAAAAAATTCAGGAGAAAATTTAGGATGATCCTGATGTCTTTTATTGCTGATGCCTGCTTGATATTCATGGAACAAAATATTCTTATGGACAACCTATCTTTTTCATAGAACAAAGAGAGGTAACTTTTGGAAATTTTTATGATGCAGTGGTAGCGTATTTAGAGTCAACACTAAATTATAAATCTGTCATCTTAGAGACATCATTTGATGAAATTGAGTACAAGTTGCTAGATCTTTACTCTTCATGTTTTCCAATATTTCTGTTTATACATATGTTCAGAGTTGGAAGTAAGTTTCGGTGGGTTGATGAAATTTGTGCCTGGTTACATTGGAAATGGGATTACAATTTAATTCAATAAATGGAAGGTTCCTCAAATACTTTTATAGTATTTGAAGAAAAGATATTTGAATCTCATTGTATATACGAGTGTGTGAATAGAAGAATCAAGACTCCATAGTCCAATGGATGTTTTGCAGAATAGCATGTAGCAGCACAGAAGGCACTGGTCTACAAGTTCTTGAAGCCTCACAGAGAGGAATTCATCTCGTAGTAGGAGTCAGATGTTAGGTCATGTTTTTTTTTCCATCTTTTAATACTTTTGTTTATGTTTTGAAGTTTGTCTTTACTCTTTATTTCTAGAAAATTTTGTTGATTGGGATAGTTTGAGCTTTTTCCCTTTAGATTTCATGTTATTTGATTTTTTAGTTTATTTTTACAAGTTTTGGTTTGATTTCATAATCAAAGGACATATATAAGGATTATATGGATTAAAATGTCTAAAAAATAACGTTAAAGTTTGCTTAGGATCCCTAAATCAAGTCTAACCCTATATCATGAGTTTAATTTTTGAAAATCATTAACTTAAATTTTCTTGTAGCATAAGCCAAAAACAAATGCACACAGGCGCTACAAGAAAGTCGTGCAAATTTAAAAATAATCAGTCAACGTTGTGGAGATTTAGTTCTCTATGTCGCTGACATTGTGGTAGCAATCTGGTATAAATCTCCAATGAGGTAGTTGCTAGAGCTTCCGATCGTCGATCGTGAAGCTAGTGGCCTAAAGCACTGACACTGCGACAACATAGTCATTTAAAGCTCCAATGAAATAGGTGATAAATATTTCGATCACCGATCGCAAAGATAATGGTTTAAATATAGTTGCTAAAGATTCTGATTGCTGATCGCGAAGCTAGTGGTCTAAAGAGTCGACACTGTGGTAGTATAGTGTCTTTAGGCTCCGATACATTAGAGATTATTGCTTCCAATTGTTGATAAGTTAGTAATGGGAAGTGCTGATTCATTCAGTATTGGGGCTCCGATCGTCGATGCTAAGAAATATTAGTTGTTAGTGAAGGAAGACACCGATACCATGGAAACATTCAAATATTAATCACTGTGACAAGTGTTAGTATCATCATGAAGGCAAATCATGGCAGTTTTTGGCAGAGCTGATGCAATAATGATAGTAGACCATAACGATCCAAAGGTGTTTCGAATCACGTTTTTTCCTGAAATGAACACAGAGCATGTGGAGATCGTGGCAAGAAATCAGTGCTTGGTAATCGGAATTTTGAAATAGAGAAAAAATTATGGCTTTTAGGACCGGTTGTCTGGAATGGTCAAAACGGTCAAAGAAGATTGGGGCATGCAATTCGACACCTAATAGATAGGATTAGTTATTAGTCAGTTTGAAAAGTAATTCCATTTTGTATAATGATAAAGTTTGTATTGAATATTTCGATAGATAACTTGAAAAGTAGTTAGGGTTCAGTTATGCAACTGTTTTTGAAAGAACAGGATAAATGTAAGTGTGAAAGAGGACAAAGAGGTTCGATTTTTGCTGACAAGGGGAGGCTATCAGGCTTTGTTTATGAGCTAAGTGTAAAGAAAATTATGTGTTTTTGATGACTGAACTATGAAATATATGCACTATATTCCATTTTGATTATTGACTGGTTTCATTTCTAATTTGTGTTAATTACTCAGATGGTATATTCATTTCCTGTTTAATGTTTTTATGCTTGAAATGCTTGCTAACTGTGGGTGAAACTCAGTATTGTGTTTATTCTACTAGATTATGGTTTATATGTTATACATCTCAATCATTCAAATGCTCATGATTTAGTGTTTGCTTTGGTTGTATGAATGTTTTCCCTCTTGTCTTCAAACTGTTCAACCAAAACCCTAGAAGAACCCTATTTTACTTTATTGTGTTTATTGAGATTGTGTTGGATTGTTCTCTTGTAGTCTGGGAACAATTTTTGGCACAAAAAAAACCAAACATGTGAGCAATTCACAAGTCAAATTTAGATAAACCAAGAATCTACCCTTTTTCCTGGTGTTCCAATAGAGGAAAAAGTAGAAGTACTGTACTCTTGGGGGTTGTTAAAAACCAAGAGGAAGATGAAAATGTACAGTTGGGGGAAGATGAGGAGCAACAGGAGGATCGGAGTCCCTCCAATTTAGTTATCAGGGGGGAAATGAGACTAGATCAGATGATCAGTCAGATGACCAAGCAGAAGAATTGGAGGAAAATGCACGAGAAAACCCTGTGGATAGATTAAATAACATGGAAGCTCCGACAGTAGAGGCTGAAGCTAGAGCAACATTAGATGTTGTGATAGCTGAAGCCGAGGATGTTAGAGCCATTATAATAGAAGGAAACAAAGAGGTGTTGACCATTGAATATTCCCCTAAATGGGGGGGAACTTTGATTGAAGAAGAACATGAAAACGCTGAGACAAAAGATATCCCTTCCACATCAACTACAAATTTGGAGATTCCTACACCATGGAGGAAAAGAAGGAGATCAAAACAAGAGATACAGGAATCACCACCAATAAGAAGAAAAAGAACCAGGTCATTTACAGCAACTGAAACAGCATAGAAAATATGGGAAACCCTAGAAGCACAACTTGAATTCCCCATTTCGAGACCCAAAGAAAATGATGTCCCACGAGAATCGACTGCAAAAGAACCTCAAATTTAGGGAATTATGTACGAAAATGGTCTATTAAAAGAGGAAGTACAATCACTTCGGAAGGAACTAGAAAATTGGAAGGAAGCATGCAGGAAGCAGGTAGAAAGGAAGCTGCACACATTGGTTGAAGCTGCAAATCGATTAGAAGGATCACCTCCTACTGAGGATGGTGAGGAGGAATAAAGAGTGGTCTACCCTGTGTGTGGAAAAATATTTAACTAGTCAGGCTACAAATTCATAGTTCATGCATTTGTGACACAACAACCTATACCTGCAACTGTGGAATAACACAGAAAATAAGTACCGAAGGTAGAAGTGGGGGATGCAGAAATGATCCATGATATAGAAAAGGGGGAAAATGAACAATTACAGTCACAACCAACAAAATAAGGACAATTTGATTGGAAGGATGGTGAAGCTCCCCAAGAGCAACTCTAGCAAAGGGAAGTAGCAGATAAACAGGGTGCTGATACAAAAGAACCAGCATTTTTTAATATTCATGTTGAAGTTGCCACCCAAATTGGGACAGATGAACCAGCGGTTGAAATTATTCCTGATTTTAGTGAAGAAGTCTGTGCCATGACTCCTAAACTATCCCAAGGCATAGAACTAATAGAGGTGGAACCCCAGCAACAGGATGATGATGAAGTTCAATAGGGTGATGATACATAAGAACCAACATCCCTGAATATTCTCATTGAAGTTGCCACCCAAATGGGGGTAGATGAATGAGAGGATGAAAATATTCCTAAATTTAATGAAGAAGTCTGCACTGTGACTCTTGAACCGTCTCAGGACACAGAATTAATAGAAATGGAACCCCAACAATAGGAAAATAAGGAAGTTAACTAGGATGTTGTCACATAAGAAACAATATACCTAGAAATTTATGTGGAGATTCTTAGGCAGCAACAAGAAATAAATCCTGAAATGGACATAATTCTTGATTTAGATTTAGGAGAGGATGAACAAATGCAATCACAATCCTCAGGGGACACTAAAATACTCGAAGAACAACTCCATATTGTAGAATAGATGGAAGAAAATCTACAACCCCAGCAGCATGAAGAAATAGAAGGGCAGGGCTCTATTACACAAGAACCAACAACCTTGCATCCCCCTATCGAAGCTGCAGCTGACAATCAGTCAGATGGGGAGATCAAAATTTAGGAAGAGGTTGTCACACAAGAACCAACGCCTTCACAATCAGCTGTTGATGTTGCTATAGGAGAAATCCAAGGAGAGGATGCTATTACACAAGAACCAACATCCCCAAAAGTTGTTTCAGAGGCACCTATGGTTGAAATTGCTGTAGGAGAAATTCAAGGAAGGGATCCTGCTACACAAGAACCAACACCCCCATAAGTGATTTCAGAAGTATCCAGGGAGGCAGTACAGGATGTTCAAATTGGAACATCAAGTGATAAGGTATGGAATCAACTTCCTCAAAATTTTGTCAATCTAGATTCTGATAATGAATAAAATGCTGAAGATGAAGAAATGTTGAGGCTAACAAAAGAACTCTCAATCCTGAGAATAGAAGTGAGGAAGTGGGGGATTCAGATGGAGAGGTATCAAGAAGGGATGGTTTCCATTGCTAAATATAGGAAGACCATAAAGGAATTGAAGGAAAGGTGGGAAGAAGAAATCATGTCCCAGAAACTCCGTGGGAAAGAGTTACAGAAGGAGCTAAAGGAGTTGAAAAAGTTCAAATCCATGCAGGGGGGAAAAGATCAGCTGTATAATCTTTCTTAGGAATTGTTGGGTACCCGAGTACCATCCTCCTCTTACCCTGTGTTCTTCTTTGAGCAGTTCATTTTGTTTAAAATAAGGGCTATAAAAGAAGGGAGACCATATGAAATAACGACTTTAGCTAAATTCCTAGAAACATTAACATTAATGGAAAGTGACTTCGAGGAGAAAAACTTGCTTTGTGAGATTTATTTGCATGGGTTGGCTTGTCTCTTGGATCACGATTCAAATCATATACCTTTCTCAGGTGATTTTCAGCTGAGGGATTTTGCCTCCTTTGTTCACAATCATGTTCAGTTGGAAAGATCCTTCCAAAAATTTTCTCATAATGAGTCCCTCTCTAACCTTTGGATTCGAAGCGAACCTCAAAACCCTTGTCTTCTCCTTCCTCATCAGCGGAATTTACTCTCGTTTCCCATCCAAACTCAACGAATAATGGAAATTCAAGAAAATATTATCTCTACTTGTGTCAGCTAGATTTCCAAGCATCAACAATTGGCTTTGAAAGGTGGCCAGCACAGATGGCAGGTTGCCTCTTCAACCCTGAGAAATAGAGATCGCTACTGTTACAGGAATTTTAAACATGCACTTTCGAGGGTTGAGGGATATGTTGGATGCATGAAAGAATGTGGATTTAATTGGCTGGGACTCAAATTCAAATTTCCTCTCATCTGGTGGCCAGCAAAACCATACAGGGAGGACTTCTCATTAACAAAGGCAGAAGAGTAGATGTGTTGGAGATATTGGGTTTTCCATAAGGAATTCTTGGAAAAACAGGAAACGTCTGAATTGCCATATAACTTGTCTTCTCTCCATGAATGAAGTACAATGCCAGATTTAGATTCAGACTAGTGGAGTTTGTTGCATGGGGACATGCAACATGATAGTTGGAGGGGAGATGTTGGGCTAATAAATGACCCCTTTTTGACCACCTTTACCTACCTCTTTTTGCCTCATCCTACTTTATTATGTACACTAAACATATGTTTTCCCTTCACTCGGTCCCTCAATTCATATAGGTATGATTAATCATTGTATTATTTTATTAATGCTTAGGATTGTTATAATTAAGGATTTACATCTTAAATTATGCTAACATATGGTGTTTTTATAAAGATAATTTGAGATGTAAAGGATACAGGTGTAGCAGGCTGGACCTACCAAGAGAGGGATGAACAATCATTGGTGATATGATCACCATACATTCCATCATTTCCCAAAGAACGTGGTCAAAGGATATTATTCCATGCAAGTTGTACAAAGGTATCTACAATAGGATACAATAGATTTAGATGCAACAGAGCGCCGCTGCTCAACAATAGCTGTAATCCACGGAGTATCTTCTCAATTGATCATGATCGTCATTCTTCCTCAAGTAACAGCCTTCTTATATTTTTTGCTTTCATCTTGCCATGACTGTAACAACTTATCGTAATTTGGGGCAGCCTGAAGATCAGATATCTTCATGTCTTCCCAATAATAGTGGGAAGATGTTATGATTGTAATTGTATAAATAATGGGAACTATTTTGAGCTAGGGGTTGAAAAATTAATCAAATTTATTGTATCAGCTGTGACTGAGGTTGTGTGTTCATCTTCCATTTTAATACAAGGAATTTGATTCTTTTGATCTCAGTGTTCTAACATGTGCTACTTCCAACATCTCTGTGTGAAGGCTGGGCCCGCCTTCCCACAGGGATTGTTGATTTAATTAGGTATTTTATTTATTCTGTTGTGTGGTTTTGATTTTGTGATAAATCCCTTTATTTACGGTAAGATGTAAGAGTAATCGATTTGTTGTGCATTCATTTGAATGATCAGTAATTGCATCCCCTGTAAACTGTAGTGGTGTGGCATGACAGTCGACTGTGTAGGTTAACTTTCTCTTATGCAACTATGTGATAGCTATGGCAGCCTTGTTCATCCCTATTTCTTTCAATTTTTGGTTTCTTTAGATCCTTGCAGTTTATTCCTTCACATTTATAATTGTAGAACTTAATCCCTATACTTTAAATTCCTAGATTAAGTCGAATTAAGATAGTTGAGATGGATCTTTAGATGGTTTTGTAATTAAGGATTTAACTTTCTGCAAAAGTAATCTAGATGTTTATTTCCTGAATCTTTTAATTATAGATTAAGGATTTTAGAAGGTATTTGGGATTGAATTATTAATAAGGTAAGATAGATTAAGTAGATTATGGGATCAGTTTGGATGAACAGGAAAGTAGGGTCATTCATTTACATCATCAACTACTTAGTGTTTAAAGAATATACAATGCACATTATCCTTGAAATAAGAGAATTCCTAGAATTGACAATTTATATTGAACACTTTGTATGTGGGCTTTAATTACCTTGCATATAGGGTGCCCAACAGTGACCCATTATCATGAGGTTCTTTTGCACTAAGCAGTTCTAATGATAGTGGTGCATGGTTTGTCCTCATTTTGTAGAGAAATTGATTAATAAATAGCATCCTTGGAGATTTTAGTAGAAGTGCACATAACTTGATAGTCTTAGTCTCTCAGAATACCCTCTCTAAGGAGAATTTGCTCAACATCAATTGCAATTGCCTTTATGGGTGCACTACATATCCCGGTGTTCGGTCACATACAAGTTTGATAGAACCTCCTGAACTTGAATTATTGGAGTTTGAAGCCTGAATTTTCTATAGAAAACTATTTTTTTTCCTTAGAGTAGTTTTGAGGCTACTAAGCGGAGCTTTGTAGCAATTGTGGAATGCCAGAGCTTGTCTTGAGTTGTATATACATAATTGCTTTGATTAATTAGTGAGACATCAGCCCCAGCCATAGCAGTCTCTGTATAAACTAAAAAAATCCCATTGCATGCATCAATTCTTGCAAATTCTAAGTGTACGAAAGCATTGCGATAGAAGAACACAATATTCCCTCTGTGGTTTTCCATTTCTTGTGTCCAAGATATAAGAATATTCTACCAGGAGGAAATGAAGCAGCAATGAGGGCTACCTTGGAGTGCTTCCTAAGATGAAACCCAAGCCTAAACTCGAGGAGAACAAATTCATGTTTAGGGTTTTGCTTCTTAATGGTTTGAATTTAACTCTGTAGTTGGAGGATGCTGTGGAAAAGATGTCGGTGGACGATTTTGTAAGGACTGCTAGGAGAAAAGCTGAGAAATAAATAATAGAAAAGGGGCCAAGAAAAATCGACTGGGGTCCCCAAGTCTATGTGGAAGATGCAATGGGATAATGAATAAATGTGGAAACATATGCAATGATTCTCACAACGAGCCCATGCTCGTAGCTTTGTAGGTTCATCCCTGAAATTCCTCCCCCAAACTGTTTCTTTAGTTTTTTTTATAAGTCAACAAAAATGTATTTATATGTGCACTAAAAACACATTCCATGAGCTCCTCAAAGTGCATTCTGTTAGAACAAATATTTCCATCTCTAATTATTATTTGTTGGAAAGTTAACATTCATAGATAACAAAAATTTATCCAGATTATTTAGTGTCATTTTAATACAATGGTTAAATAAATCTTGTCGAATACAAACACAAGTTTCCACATCACTGAGGCAACGGTATTGTAATATAGAATTTAAATGTGAGTTGATATTCTGGTGGAAAACATGTGCTGGATAGATTGGTTGTTGATTTCCTTCACAGGACATGTGGAATGTGACTCTAGAGCCACATCTCTTGGTGGAATTACCCCAAGAACACACTTTCTAGACAACATTAGCTGATTTTTTTTTTGGGTTAAGTGCCCTGTGACTTGTTGGGAAAACCTTGGTTATAATACAAGTGTATTATGATAGATTTCTTGGTTTGGCATGGGAAGCTTTGTTGGGGTTCAAGCAGAGGTATATTTCTATTCTATAGAATTTGTCTTGTAGTAATAATTTTTAGGAATAGTGGTGATATTTCCACCTCGTGGCTCTTGTTTCACAAATATCTAATATCTAGGTTAGGATTTTCCTATTGAATATTTCCGAAGTGGATCTAGTTGTTAAGGAGAATATTGGGTTTGAACCATTCAACCCTATCTACTCTTTAATCACTAAAGCCTCCATGAGATCCTCAATTGACCCCATCTACCTAACTTGGATTTGTTAGGCACTAATCACAACTTTTATGCCATTTTAAATCTTAATTCATATTTCATTTTCTGTTTTATAAGATCTGAAAATTTATGTCATTTACATGTATTAAACTCATCCATAAAACATCAAATTGTTGTTCTTTTCTATCACCTTTTTGTTTGCCCAATAAAAACTTTGGAAGTTGATAGGATGCACATTGGACCTAGATGAAACCATAAAATTTTCATATGCACAGAGGGTGTGAATAAGACCATTCCATAAGGACCCTATTTGGCTGTGATGAATAAGTATGGAAATATTGCAAGTAATTAGAAACTGACATGGAAATGTGTACATCAGACCAATATACAATAGATGCTATGTTCTGAATAAGTGCTTACAAAATTTACTATAGGAATATAATCATGCCACTAGAAATAATTGAATGGGATAAGTTATCCAAGGTATTGATTTATTGACTGTTGATTCTTGAAGTGTATCTGTGGATTCGCTTGTCCATAGAAACAAAAACTCCATGAGACTACACATCAATCATAAGCACTTATTGAATATCCAAAACCGTGGAAAGGAAGGTCCCTTTCCATGGTTTTTAATTTTTTTTTGAAACCTTCAGGTTTCATCTCAATATCAATGCAAGTTCGCCGCAAGTATTGCAAAACCGTTGAAACCTTGGGTGGATTTCCACGGTTTTTTGTGGAAAAAATTCTGTTCAAATTCCAAAATTCGTCGATAGAGAGACAATCATTCATAGAAATAGTTCCATGGTTTTTCATGGAAGCAAAATTTTGTTTAGTAGTTTTTGGACATATTTTTGTCGTTATAGGGATGAACGTTTTGTCGATAGATTGACGAAAAGTAGAAACTGAATTAAAAAAATTGATTTCAAGGCCACCATATAAAAGACAAGTGGCATCCATATTTCATCGCTATATAGATGACCTATAAATATCATCATTATATTGATGAAATAAGTGCCACAAAACATCATAACCATTATCCTTGCACATGAGATGAAGAAACATGGAAATAGCAACGAAAAACCATCGCAAATTTGCTCATATGTATTAGTGTGGGATACCTCTTCATATCCCAGCAACACACAAATATAACCCTTCCCAGAACCCCAAGAAGATTCAATATGACATCCACAAGGATTCTATTGTCAGCATGCCATTTATATAGATATCTTTATCTAATCGCATTTTATGAAAAAACAATGTAACAAATCTTTCCTCCTGTCTCTCTGCTAGATATTATTTATGCAACAAATTTTTAAAATCAGTTCATTTACAAGTTCATGTTTGACATGAATTTTGTATTATTGCACTCCTGCTTTCATGAGGGAATACTATTCAATCAAAGTATAATAAGAATTCCACTTATATTATTTCAAAATTTTAGACTTCGGCACTTCTGCTTTCATGGGGGTAGACTATTCTATGCTCTAGAACTAGGATCCATTGCATGTGAATCATTTTCCATTGCATTGTTTGTCTTGTATATGAAACTCATTTCCTATGCCTATAGTATATTTTTAGGATTTCCTCCTTTAAACACAGGGTCTATCCTTTGTTGACCTAGATACAAGTCACAAGAGACATCCTTAGTTGGCACTTTGTTCCTTCATTCACACTACTTCCTTAGGCCTCTCAAGTGAGAAACAATGTTCTGATTCTTAGTATTTTCTTAGAACTACAAATGATTCAATATTGGTGTTAATATTTCCCCTTTCACCAATTCTTAAAGGGTTCTATATCAATGGAAGAGAACCTGCTTTAAAAGCAAGAGGTTGAAGGTTTGAGTCCTTCGTTCCCTAATGATATTGCAATATAGATATTTTAAATAAAATATATTTTATTATGGCTATGAGGGGGGTTCTAAACTGAATTTATATGTCACTACGAGAGGGGTTCAAAACTTCCCTTGTATGTTACAATGAGGGGGGTTCAAAAACCCCCTCTAAGTTTATATGAGGGGGGTTCATAACTACCCCCAAAGGTTTGTAAATAGTTTTAGGGGGGGTTTCGAACCGCCTCCATAGGTACCTATGAGGGGGGTTTATAGCCACCCCCAAAGGTTTGTAAAGAGATTTAGGGGGGGTTTGAACAACCTCCATAGGTACCTATGAGGGGGGTTTATAATTGCCCCCAAAGGTTTGTAAAGAGCTTTAGGGGAGGTTTTGAACTGCCTCTATAGGTACCTATGAGGGGGGTTTATAACCGCCCCCAAAGTTTTGTAATAAATACTTTTAAGGGGGGTTTTGAACTTACCCCTTATCTAACTACGAGGGGGGTTTATAACCACCCCCAAAGGTTTGTAAAGATTTTTAGGGGGGTTTCAAACCTCAACATAGGTACTTATGAGGGGGGTTTATAACCACCCCCAAAGTTTTGTAATAAATGATTTTAGGGGGGATTTTGAACATCCCCCATAGGTACCTATGAGGGGGGTCTGAAACCACCCCTGTAGGTACCTACAAGGGTTGTTTGTAACCACCCCTAATGTTTTGTAAAAAATAATATTTGGGGGGGAGGGGGATGGATTCCCCCTGATAGGTGTCTATGGGGGGGGTTAGAACTGCCCTTAAAAGCCACTTTTGGGGGGGAGAGTTTAGAATGGTCCCCTAAAGTCACTTCTGGGGGCTTTAGAACCACCCCCAAAAGTCACTTTTTGGGGGTTTAGAACTACCCTAAAAATTCACTTTTAGGGGTGATTTTGATCTCTTCCAGAACCGCCCCTAAAAAGTAAAAAAAATTAGCATTGGTGTTATTAGAGTTAGTTTTGTAAAGATCACCTCCAAAGCCAAAACCACCCCCAAAAGTGACTTTTGGAGGCAGAATACATCTACCCCTAAAAGTCAAATTTGTTGTAGTGTTTGCATGTGGATGATAGAGAATATTTTTGCAAGTGTGATATTTTTCAAAGAATCGAAAACATGTTGCGACGAGATGAAATGACACCACTACCTCAAATAACTTTGTAGGCATTTGAAAAATGGGAGTTTGATTTCTCCATACCTATTAATCCACTAGGGAAGCAAACGGGTGCAAGATACATTATTGCTGCAACAGATTAACTGACTAGATGGGCTGAAGCAGCACCGGTAAAGTAATGGAATATTACGACTGCTGCCGAATTTTTGTTAGAAAATATAGTGACTAGATTCAAATGCCCAAATATTTTGATAAGTGATTAGGGAAAAAACTTTGTCAATCAGATAATTAAATAATTGACTGAAGAATTCCAAACCCAACACAGAAGACTACACAAAATCAACCACAAGAGAATGGTGTTGTCGAGGCATTCAACAAGATCCTCAAGAACACATTAACAAAGATTCGTAATGTTCAAAGAGATGATTGGGACCATAAACATAGTAGGAAGATAATACTTTGGATAGGAACAAGAACATTATCGGTATAGTCATAACACTTGCTTGCAACAATTTCACTAATGAAGGCATTACACATGAGATGTATGCAGAATCCAAATTGTTTTGACTTGGTGAGATTGCAGAAAACTTCTGCAAGAAGGTCATTGAGTTGGAAGCACAAGTCACACCCAGTACACCTCCAGAAGTACTAGAATAGAGAATAAAAGCGTCAACTGAATCTATGAAGAGAATAGAAGAGGCAAAGGAACTTTGTGTGAAAGAGGTCAACTAAGTTTCTTAGACATGGGAAGCATTAATCAACAATGAAGAGTTGGAGAAAATCATAGAATAATTGTGCACTGCTGAGAAATAGGTGAACCAGCTAAAGAGTGAAATGAAGAAGTTTTCATTAGAATAACGATGTTGACATGAAGAGGCTATAGAAACAAGTCACAATAATGCATGGGAAACAACAAAAGCAGACTGACAGGTTCACAAAAATACAAGAAGAGGTACATAAAGTTACAAGGATTATTCAACCTATACATAAAAAAGTATGACATGTAATACAGTCAACATGTCTTGCAACTTTCAGAACACATTAATTCTTAACTTGTGGATAGTGAAAATATTTTAGGATTTTAAAAGTAAGGTTGTAAGAATGGAAGTTTCAGACTAATGTGGCTCGAGACGAGCCACAATTGAGTGTTGGGGGCATGTTGTCCCTAATAAAATTTCAGCAGAATTTGACCATAATTCTGTTTGCAAAGATAAATATTCTAGTCACAAGAAGAGTTTCAATGGAAGAAGATTCTATGAAGGAAGAGAAGCTGCAACAGAAAGACCAGCGATGAAAGGAATGACAGAAGAATAGAAGAACTGTTGAAAATGATAGTTTGGTTGATTGTGGGTAAGGAGTAAGTTAAAATAAATCATGCTTTTGGTAATAAAGCGTAATTGTATTTTTGGGCTGATAGTTCCTATTTTCAGTTGTAGTTGAATGTATGAAAATAGAAATGGAAGTCTGTTGGATAACTGAAAAGATTTGGTTGATTAAGATAGGTAGAATCTTATAAAAGGGAAAACCCAATCTATGTGCAATGTTGATAATGAATGGGATAAACTATGGCATGACCCCACATCAAGAATAAACATTTTTAGGTTGGAGGACTTGTCCTCCTAGAAGAAAACTTAATTTTTTTAAGCACCCTAGTAAGCTAAAAACACATTGGCTGGGGTGTATGTTGTCATTCAAATCAGTCAAGGAGGCTTAGTACAATTACACAAATTAGATGGAACACCTTTGAAAGGATTGGTGAATGGAAGTCATCTAAACACTTACCAGGATAATCACACAAAGTATGGCATGACCTCCACATCAATAATAAACATTTTCAGATCAGAGGACTTGTCCTCCTGGATGATAGTAAGTTTTTTAAGCACCCTAGTAAGCTAAAAACACATTGGCTGGGGTGTATGTTGTCATTCAAATCAGTCAAGGAGGCTTAGTACAACTACATAAATGATATGGAACACGTTTCAAAGGATTGGTGAATGGAAGTCATCTAAACACTTACCAGGATAATCATGACTTGGTCGACTGGAAATATAAAAAAACATAGAATTATAACAGTTAGTTCTATAACAAATATGGTTATTTGGTCACATAATTCTTTAGAGTTGTAGGTAAAGAAAAAGTGTTAGTCGAATATCTACCTATAGAAGATGAAAAAAGGATCCAAAGACTCTCCATCTGTCGAAAATGGAACAAAGGTGTCGATGAATAAATCTTGGTCACTAGAAGAAAATTCCCTTCGCACGATGGAATTTTGTTGGAAAAAGACAACTCTCCATAGTTAAATTGAGGATGCAGGATATTTTGTGAACATACTTTTTGGTCCTTTTTGTCATTAATGGAGAATAAATACCACTAAAGTGATAGACGAAGTGACGCTTTCCTTGTAATGATTCAAACGATTTCCCCATGTGACAAGAATTGCTGCCACCTTTCTAATTATTTCTTGCTCGTGTGAAGGAAAGACTAATTAAACGAGTGAATGTATATCATCTTCACGTTGAATTTTTGTTCATTCTATTTGCACCTGATTGAGTAAGATGAGTTATTGTGTCTGCACCTATAAGAGCCAAGGCTATTTTTCACATATTATGGTCATCTCTATATCTACTAGAAGCACAGCTGCCGAATCAAGTGTTGAGACACCTTCACCTACAACCATCATGGAAGACTCTGCCACATTTATTCCATTGATGAATATGGTTACAAATGAAGTTGAACATATACCACTCATCCTTGAAGTGAGGTTAGGACCAGACCCAGCTAACACGTCAAAGAGGAAATGGTCTAGTATCTGCAAGAAAGTAGCAACACCACCACCAAAAGCTGAAGAACTAGGCTCCGCAAGCATGCAACCAGACTATATTCCACCCCATTTAGCTAAACCGCCTAAGATAAAAATCATGAAAAATGAAAAGTATCTATTGGTAAAATCGACCATTTAGACATGAGTTCAGATAACAATGAATAATGGTAAGATCCCTTCATCCTCAATGTTAAAATAATCTCAAGATATATTAGGTAATGTCGATGAACTTTTGTTTTCATCGAAAGCAAAATTGGACAGCAAAGGGCTTGGATGATCTTGATGGGATAAATTATGAACGATTCAAAATAATGGAAGATAAGTTGGAGCCAAGTTTTGTGGTGGAGAAGTGCATTATAGTGAATGATGATCAAATTCATGCAGCATACATGCCATAACATTTTAAATATATATATATATATATGTGTGTGTGTGTGTGTGTGTGTATGTATTTATCCAGTTCTGATGTCCTCTGAAAGTAATCTTATAAGCCTAGAGTACTAGTTACATTTTGCACCCCTTTAATGGAATCTATCACTATGTGCACTAAAAATATTGTTTCATTGATGAAGAACTACAATCATAGAAATCAAGGTCAGAGACAGCGTATTGGTCAATCAAGTTAGAGAATCAAGAAAGACTGTTCATAATATGAATAAAATAGTTAAAGAAGCATAGCAGAAATCGAAGACTTTGGAGGGGAATAGGAACAAGCTCGACATAGCCATAACAATTTCTTGCAACAACTTAATGGATGAAGGAATTACACACAAGATGTATGCAGAATCCAAATTGTTTTAACTTGGTGATAATGCAGAAATTTTTTGCAAGAAGGTCGTTCAGTTGGAAGCACAAGTGACACCTAGTACACCTCCAGAAGTAATGGAAGAGAGAAGAAAAGCATCAACTGAATCTACAAAGAGAATAGAAGAGGCGAAGGAACTTTGTGTGAAAGAGGTCGACTAAGTTTCTCAAACTCGGGAAGCTTTAATCAACAACAATGAGTTGAATAAAATTACAGAATAGTTGTGCACTGCTAAGACATAGGTGAACCAATTGAAGAATGAAATCAAGAAGCTGTCATTAACATAGAAGTTGGTTAACACTATCGACATAAAGAGGCTATAGCAGAAAATCACAACAATGTAGGCAAGACAACCAAAGATAACTGATAGGGTCATAAAAATACAAGAAGAGGTACAAAACGTTACAAGGATTATTCAACCTGTACACAAAAAAGTACGACAAGCAATATAGTCAATAGGCCTTACAACTTTCAGAACACATCAGTTCCGAACTTGTGGAAACTTTGAAGAAGATGGAAGTAGAAGTATGGGAGGAGAATACATGGATAATGAGAATATTTTAGTATTTTAAAAGTAAGGTTGTCACAATGGAGGTTTCAGACTAATGTGGCTTGAGACAAGCCACATGTGAGTGTTGGGGTCCTGTTGTCCCTAAGATAATTTAAGCCGAATTCGACCATAATTCTGTTTTGAAAGATAAATATTTTAGTCACAAGAATAATTACAATGGAATAAGAATCTATGAAGGAAGACAATCTTTGACAGAAAGACCAGCGATGAAAGGAACCATGACAGAAGAATAGTAGAATTGTTGGAAATGATAGTTTCGTTGATTGTGGGTAAGGAGTTAGTTAAAATAAATCACGCTTTTGGTAATAAAGCATAATTATATTTTTGGGCTGATAGTTCCTATTTTTAGTTGTACTTGAATGTATGAAAATAGAAATGGAAGTCTGTGGGATAACTAAAAAGAGTTGGTTGATTAAGATAGGTAGAAGCTTATAAAAGGGAAAACCAAAGCTGTGTGCAGGGTTGATAATGAATGAGATAAATTATGGCATGACCACCACATTAAGAATAAACATTTTTAGGTCAGAGGAATTGTCCTCCTAGATGAAAGTAAGTTTTTTAAGCACCCTGGTGAGCTAAAAACACATTGGCTAGGGTGTATGTTGTCATTCAAATCAGTCAAGTAGGCTTAGTACAATGGACGAAATTAGATGGAACACCTTTCAAAGGATTGGTGAGTGGAAGTCATCTAAACACTTACCAGGATAATCATGACTTGGTCGACTGGAAAGAAAAAAATACGCAGAATTATAACTGTTAGTTATGTAACAAATATGGTTATTTCGTCACAAAATGCCTCTGAGTTGTAGGTAAAGAAAAAGTGTCTGTCGAATATCTACCTATCGAAGATGAAAAAATGTTGTAAAGACTCTCCATCTATCGAAAAGGAAACAAAGGTGTCGATGACTAAATCTCGGTCACGGGAAGAAAATTCCTTTCACATGATGGAATTTGGTCGGAAAAAGACAGCTTGCCATAGTTAAATTGAGGATGCATGAGATTTTGGAGACGTACTTTTTGGTCCTTTTTGTCATTAATGCAAAATAACTACCACTAAAGTGATAGATGAAGTGACGGTTTCCCTGTAATGATTCAAACGATTTCCCCATGTGACAGAAATCGCTGCCACCTTTCTAATTATTTCATGCTTGTGTGAAGGAATGACTAATTGAATGAGTGAATGTATATCATCTTCGCGTCAAATTTTCGTTCATTCTATTTGCACCCAACTGAGTAAGATGAGTTATTTTGTCTACACCTATAAGAGCCAAGGCTATTTTTCACATATTATGGTCTTCTCTATATCCATAAAAAGGACAGTTGCAAAATCAAGTGTTGAGACACCTTCACCTACAACCATCATGGAAGAATCTGCCGCATTTATTCCACCGATGACTATGGTTACAGCTGAAGTTGAACATATACCATTCATCCCTGAAATGAGGTTAGGACCAGACCCAGCTGACACGTTGAAGAGGAAATGGTCTAGTAGCTGCAAGAAAGCAGCAGCAACACCACCAAAAGTTGAAGAACTAGGCTCCACGAGCATGTAGCCAAACTATATTCTACCCCATTTAGTTGATTCACCTAAGATCAAAATCGTCAAAACTGAATAGTATCTATTGGTAAAATAGACCGTTTAGACAATATTTTAGATAACAATGAATAATGGTAAGATCCCATGACTTCGTCCTCAACATTAAAATAATCTCAAGATATATTTGGTGATGTCAATGAACTTTTGTTTTCATCAAAAGAAAAAATTTGATTGCAAAGGGCTTGGATGGTGTTCATGGGATAAATTATGAAGGATTCAAAATAATGGAAGATAAGCTGGGGCCAAGTTTTGTGGCGGAGAAGCGCATGATAGTGAATGATGATCAAATTCATGCAGGGTACATGCTAGAACATTTTTAATATATATGTGTGTGTGTGTGTGTGTGTGCATATGTATCTAGTTCTGATGTCCTTTGAAAGTAATCCTATCACCCTAGAGTACTAGTTGCATTTTGCACCCCTCTAATGGAATCTATCACTATATGCACGAAAAATATTGTTTTGTTGATGAAGAACCACAATCATAGAAATCAAGGTAAGAAACGATGTATTGGTCAATCAAATTGGAGAATCAAACAAGATTGTTCATAAGATGAATAAAATAGTCAAAGAAACATAGCATAAAGAAAAGACTTTCGAGGGGAATAGGAACAAGCTCGACATAGCCATAACACTTGCTTGCGACAATTTAATGGATGAAGGAATTACACACGATATGTATGCAGAATCCAAATTTTTTTGACTTGGTGAGATTGTAGAAAATTTCTGCACGAAGTTCGTTGAGTTGGAAGCACAAGTGACACCCACTACACCTCCAGAAGTACTGTAAGAGAAAAGCAAAGCATCAACTAAATCTACAAAGAGAATAGAAGAGGTGAAGGAACTTTGTGCGAAATAGGTCAACTAATTTTCTCAGACATGGGAAGCTTTAATAAACAACGACAAGTTCGATAAAATTACATAATAGTTGTGCACTGCTGAGACAAAGGTGAGCCAGCTGAAGAGTGAAATGAAGAAGTTGTCATTAGCATAGAAATTGGCTAACGCTGTCAACATAAAGAGGCTATAGCAGCAAATCACAACAATGTAGGAGAAACAACAAAAGAGGACTGATAGGGTCATAAAAATACAAGAAGAGGTACAAAATGTTACAGGAATTATTCAACCTCTACACAAAAAATTATGACAAGCAATACAGTCAACAAAACTTACAACTTTCAGAAAACATCAGTTTTAAACTTGTGGAAACTTTGAAGAAGACGGAAGTATAAGTATGGGAGGAGACTTCATGGATAATGAAAATATTTTAGGATTTTTAAAGTAAGATTGTCACAATGGAGGTTGCAGACTAATGTGGCTCAGGACAAGCCACATGTGATTTTTGGGGGCCTATTGTCCCTAAGAAATTTTAAACAGAATTCGACCATAATTCTGTTTGGAAAGATAAATATTTTAGTCACAATAATAGTTGCAATGGAAGAAGAGTCTATGAAAAAAGAGAATTTGTGACAGAAATACCAGCGACGAAAGGAACCATGACAGAAGAAGACCAGAACTGCTGAAAAGGATACTTTGGTTGATTGTGGGTAAGGAGTTAGGTAGAATAAATCATGTTTTTGGTAATAAAGCGTAATTGTACTTTTGGGCCGATAATTTCTATTTTCAGTTGTAGTTAAATGTATGAAAATAGACATGGAATTCTTTCAGCTAACAAAAAATATTTGGTTGATTAAGATAGGTACAATCTTATAAAAGGGAAAACCCAAGCTATGTGCAGGGTTGAGGTTGGTTGGTGGTTAGTTATTGAAGGTCATGTGCGGATTGAGAGAGGAGTAAAGGAGAGAATAAATACATAGTCCCAAACCCTGAGAGCATGAGAGGAGATAATTTTGTATGATTTTTAAAGAATACATAGAGAAGAGTCTACAAGCTAATTGCACAAACAAAAGGTGCTAACATAATTCTCATGCTAGATGAAGAGCGCCTTTGTGGTTTTTCCCATATGGGTTTCCACGCTAATTGTTGTCTCTATGTGTCATTGATTAATGTGTTTATGTTGAATGCATGTATGTTGTGAATAAGTAGATATGAATATCTCATGTTGCATATGCTTATGAAGAATCCCATATATGTATGTGTTGCATCACTTATTGAATGAATATGTGATAAGGATGTTATGTTGAATACTGCAATATGGGTAGACTGGTAATTAGAATATTATATTGAATGGATGGAAAAAGAATAAGAAGTATAATCCCCGAATTCGGTTGAGTAATTTGATAAGCACATGTAGAGATCCCTACATAAAACTAGAAACATGGTTCTGAGAATTGCTAATAAGATATCTCAAGTGAGACTGTGTATGCTTCGCAGGTGCATTCGACAGTGTCCTTCTTTGTTGGGATGATATATTGGGATTTTTTTTTCCGATTAAGGATATGAACCTGTGACGATGGGAGAGGAAGGGAAATACTTGACACATTTTTCAAAATTTTACCCTCCAATGAAAAAATTACATTACATGTTATTGAGCAAAAACCTAGTTGCAAAAATCATCAAAATAGATAATCTTTTATCCATGAATTCACTAGAGAGGGGTTTCCTAGTGGTACCATAATGTCACAATTCTAATGGAACTAATGATGTTTCCATCCTAGCCTTAGTTATTTATTTATGGTGAGTTTCAACTCGCTACGAAAATCCATTCATGGACACTTGGGGAATTTAAACCAGGGGCATAAAAACCAAACTGAGCAATCAGATTGAGTTCCATAACCTCATAATAAATTTTTTGGGAAAGTCCAATATCACCACACTTTTATTGCCCTCACTTGGAAAAAATTTCAAAAACTGTCCCTCTAGTGAAAAAATCAAATTACATGTTGTTGAGCAAAGACTAGATACAGGTATCCCTAGCTATATTATGATGTCACAAAGCCAACAAAGATGAAAATTTTTCCATGCAAGAATCACTTATCAATTTATGGTGTTTCAACTCGTGACCACAATCCATTCAGGGACACTTGAAAAAATCCAATAGGGGTCACAAAAACAAATTGAGCAATGGAATTGAGTACCATAACCTCCTATAGGTTTATTTGGGAAAGGACAATATGAACAGGATGCCCACGCCCTTAGTTGAAATTTTTTTCAAAAACTTTCCCTCTAATGAAAAATTGCATTGCATGTTGTTCAGGAAACCCTAGTTTCAAAAACCGTCAAAATAAAAAACGTTTAGTCCATGAATTCATTGTATAGAAGTGTCCCTATCTATACTTCGATGTCACAATTACAACAAAATTTTCATTTTTTCCATCCGAACCTAGGCTATCTATTTATGGAGGGTTTCAACTCTCAACCAATGTCCATTCAGGGACACTTGGCATATTTCAACTAAGGGCATAAAAACCAAATTGAGCAATAGAGTTAAGTTTCATTACCTTCTACAAGTGTTTTGGAAAGTTCAATATGGTCATGATTCCCACATCCTCACTTAAAAATGTTTTCAAATATTCACCCTCAAACAAGGAAATTGCATTGCATGTTACTCAACAAACCCTAGTTGCAAAAATCATCACATGAGACATTTTTCAAAAAATTGACCTCTAATGCAAAAATTGCATTCCATGTTAATGAGAAAAACCCCAGTTGTGAAAATCATCAAAATAGAAAACATTTGGTCAATGAAATCACCCAATAAGGGTGTCCCTAGTGCTATTATGATGTCACAATTCCAACAAAAATCATTGTTTGAACATATGAAACTCGATTATTAAGTTATGGGGAGTTTCGACTCAATACAAAAAGTCATTTTGTGTCACATGGAAAATTTAAACTAGTGCAATAAAAAACAAACTGAGAAACATAATTTAGTGTCGTTACCTTTTGCAATAGTGTTTGGAAAGGTCGATATGACGATGATTCCCATTTCCTCACTTGAAAACGTTTTCAAAAATTCACCCTCTAGTGAGGAAAATGAATTACATGTTACTGAGAAAAACCCTATTTGCAAACAAATTGACAAACTATACTACATTCAGTCCATGAGATCATTGGATTGGGTGTCCCTAGTGGTAATATGATGTCACAATTCCAACGAATTTGGAAATTTTATATTCATGCATCTTATAATGAGTTATGGAGGGTTTCGACTTACTTCCCAAATCCACTTAAGGACACCTGAGGAATTTGGACCAAGAGCATAAAAAGAAAATCAAGGAATGAAAATAAGTGTCAAAACATCCTATAGGTGTGTTTAAGAAAGGTTGAGATCACCATGATTGTAACGTATGAAATCCCAAAACTAAGTCCAAAGACACCAAATGACCAGGGGAAATTTGAATCAATTCAAAGCACAGTGGGATAAGGTTTCTAAGGCTAGGCCATCAAGCCATCAAGCCAAATAGAACAAGCATTCAACCATTAAAATAAATGTGATACCTCCAATGCAAATCAATTTTCCCAATGCACATGCGATACTAGTAATGAAAGCATGAATTCATCAAGATATAATAATATAATTTAACATGAATTATGACATTGCATGCAACACCTACATGCTACTACCCACATACATGTAACCACATAAACATCATATCTATGACCAATATCAAATCCATATCTACAGCGCTAGTAGAACTAGATTTACAAAATTTAATAAAATCACATAAAAGGATGCCATCTATATAAATATAAATGATATCAGATATCATAGATCATGGATCCACCTAAATCAATATAAGAATAATAAAAATCAGTCTCAATAGATATAAAAATCATATCTATAGACTATATATAATCCCCAATAAAATTTAGATCTATTGGGTATCAAATAAAAAACGAATATACAACAAATGAATAAGATATATTGGTTATTATCTACAACCATACAAACATAAAAACATCCATATATCAAGGATTCCATCTAAATCCAAAAATCATCAAATCTCATGGCTGCCACCTACATCGATATAGTCCATAAGCCATTTAAATCCATGATCACATACTAATAAAAAATATAGTAAACAACATATAATAAATTACTCATCACTTACTACCAAATATAGCCATATGAACATAACAAATATCAGATATGAAAGATGATATCTATAGACATATATCATCAGATATATTGGATGCTACAAACATCCATACAATAGAGGTAAGAATCAGATCCATGAGCACACATAACTATAAATTTTCGTAAATAAACACATAATAAAATGCTCATGTTATTTAGGGGAAACTAGATTCAAATGGATAGGTATAGGTCTCATGACCCATAAATTCTCCTCACACAATGGCATAGGTCTCTGACCCATATATTCTCAGAAACATATGAACTGGAAGATGTGAATGCGCCCTTCTCAAGAACCATCCCACACAAAAATAACCATATCTTAGTCATATTGAAACCATTTTCGGTGAAAGAAAAGGTGTTTCTTACTAGAAACATCACTTTGCACGCAATGGAATAGGTCTTGTGATCCAAAAATGATCAAAATGGATTATGAAAACTATATGGATTCTTCTTCCAAGGCTCATTCCAAGCAAATCTCCAATTATTTCCATCTCGAAAAGAAAAAAATTCTCTAGAGAAAGGAAAAGTAATTTAAACTATCCATGAAACACTTTGGTATAGCATTTCCATCACACGAAACTCATACTATACTTATAAATCACAAAGTATCCATGAAACACTCTGGGATAGTATTTCCATTATAGGAAACTCAATCATACACATTGAGAAAACAAAATAAGATATATCCAATCAACACTCTAGCATAGATCAAACATCAACCCTATATAAGAAACACTATGGAATAGATCAATTCTTCATATATTCATACAAGGTTGTTGGGCCCGAAAATGCCCCCTTTTTTCCCTATCCTACCCCATTAAGTATGCCAAATAGATGTTTTTCCCTCACTCTTCTCTTCAATCCACCAAGGTATGATTGGTTATTGTCTTATTTTACTAATACTTATGATTGTGGTAATTAAGGATTTATATCTCTCAATATGCTAACATATGATGGTTTATAAAGGTATTTTGAGATATAGAGACTACAGGTATAGTGGACTTAAAATGCTATGAAAAGGATGGGAATTCATCGCTCAAACTGATCGCCATCCATCCTACCATTGCCCAAGGAATGCAGTCCTAGTATATTATTCCGAGCAAAGTTATACAAAGATAGATGCAATAGAATGTGGCATATTTGGAGGTCAACAGTGCACTGCTGCTTGTGTATAGCTTGTGTATAGCCATTTGTTCTTTGCTTTTTATGGTTGCAGAATTTCATTCCTGTACTTTGAATTCGTAGGATAGTTGAACTCAATTTTGTACTCTGAATTCCTAGACTGGCACTTAAGTCATGTCTTTTTTGGATTTCTAGAATAATCATATTAAGATAGTTGGGTTAATCATTAGATGATTTGGTAAAGAGGATCTCATTTTCTGCAAGAATAATCTAGATGTGATTTCATGAGTCTTTCAATTTCTATATCAAGAACAACAAAAGGTAATTGTGACTATATTCTTTAGAAGGTAAAGTAGATTAAGTGGATTCTTAGGATGAGCATAGCTGAATAGACAATAGGATTGTTCATTTACAGCAATTTAGTGTTTAAGCATATATTGTGCATGTTATCCTTGAAATACAAGAATTCCCTGGGTTGACAATAAATATTGCACACTCTCTATGTGAGCTATAATTTACTTGTAGATTGGGTTCCCAACATTTTTGCACTGCTGCCGGGGAGGATAAATATTAAACACTATCATAGTTGCATCCTGTAATTGTTTCTATTCAACCTCTTTTAGTTTTTCATTGGAATGATTTGGGTTGTATGAACACAAGAAGGGTAAAGTGTGATCATCTTAAAACTCCCAAAACCCCACAAAATACTAACAGTGCAGGTGGTCGAGGTCATGGTCAAGGTCCACAATTGGAAAAAATAACATTCATTGACGATCTGGTTGACAGAACTAATTCTTCTACCAAGGCTCACTATTAGGAAATACCTATCAGAAGAAGTCCTTCCAATCCTAGGGTGCCAGCATTAGGATCCATAGAGGAGAACACACGAGCAGCTGCAACATCCTCAATTACCCCTGCAGAGGAGGACAAACTTAGTACAGCAGGATTTGCTGATCGAGGTCCATTATATAACATTAATGAAAAGGTTGTAACTAAAGAGGAGTGGACGTAGATCCATAAGAAATTTGTTGATTAGTGGAAGGAAGAAGAGAAGAACAAAGAGGAGAAAATAGAAGAAGGGACATTTCTCACTGACCAAGGATGGATTTCTCACTGACCAAGGTAGAGGAGCAACAATGTTGGAGATATTGTGTTTCCCATAGGGGGTTCATAGAAAAAGAAGGGACATTTCAGTCCCCCTACAACTTCTCTTCTCTCCATGAACAAAGCACAGTGCAAAATTTAGATTTGGAATAATAGAGGTTGTTGCATGAGGACATGCAACAAGACAGTTGGAGGAAGATGTTGGGCCCAAAAATGGCCCCCTTTTTCCCATCCTTGTTCACCTCTTTTTTCCCTATCCTACCCCATTGAGTATGCCAAATATATGTTTTTCTCTCACTTTGCTCTTCAATCCACCAAGGTATGATTGGTTATTGTCTTATTTTACTAATACTTATGATTGTGGTAATTAAGGATTTATATCTCTCTATTAGAATAATCAACCCATAGTTAGCTACCTTAGACATTAATTAATCCAATTTTTTTCTTATTTGCCTAGTTTCCATATTCCACCTTATGCAAGTTGTCCTCCACACATCCATAGTGGTCAAGCTTGCTAAATTTGAGTCATGGAGCACTTGGGAAACCTCTTGGAATCAAATCTGTTTTATTTCTGGCATCCCTAGTGCATGTCTACTTTTTCTGCTTTATTGCCTGCTTTTGCTGAGTTTTAAGGCAATTGGGAAAGTTTGACTAGGTGAAGTTAACTTGTTTTTTGTCCTCAACATCCTCCACTTTTTTCTCCTATGAAAAGCATGTACAAGTTTTCCTTCCACCACCTATTGGCTTGCCTAATTGATTTTTCCAATTCGTGAGCTCCTAGACATATTTGGAAAGTGATTTATGCACCTATGGGGGATTTGCTTAGATTTAGTAAGCCTGCTTTTGACTAAATTCGAATGGAATCCATATGCATTTGAATATATCATGTAATTATTTATTGTGGTAGCCTATGACTTCACAATTTTGGCTATTGTACACTTATTCAATACAGATTAGTGTTCGGCTCCATATTCAGTCTCTTTTGTGAGTAATTTGCATGTGTAATTGGAAATTGTTGTGAGTGTAATTGTTCAAACACCTGGGTCCAATTTCCACATGGTATCAGAGCCTTTTTATATCGATTTCTCTCCTTCCAATTTTATTTGCAAGTTCGACATCATTGACTGGGAGCATTCTGTCGCGACTGACGGGACAATTTCTGAGGTATGGATCAATCTCAGTAGATCATCTTGACTCCATTTAACTTCCTTGAATGGAAAGCAGAGATGGAGATACTGTTGAGAGAGAAATGCCTCTACAGAGTGACTATGGAAACAGAAGTAGAGCCCAATGCAGCTGTAGAGAATATTAAATGGTAGAACAAGAGGGATGAGGCATGTGGTCTCCTGTGTCTGAGTATATCCAGAGACCTCCTTTTCCATCTTGATGGATTGACATCACCGAATGAAGTATGAGAGAATATTGTTGATCTTTTTGGAAATACAGATGAGATGAGGGGACATCAAATTGAAAATGAATTGATCTCCCTGAGTCCCAATAGCTTTGAATCCCTACAACTCTATTTTTCCAAGTTCAAAGCACTTGTTTTGCAGCTAAAAAATGTGGGATTGAAAAGAAGGATGATCAGCTGGTCTTGGTCATACTCTCGAAGCTTGGAATTGAATATTCAGTGTTTTTATCAACCTTCTATGCCACAAAGTTGATAGCTCGAGCCTGGAAAATGCCTAGCCTTGCAGATTCATGGAATCTCTCACACAAGAACAAGATAAATTGGTGATGATGGGAACTATCAAACCATCCAAATACCAAGCTCTGGTTGATGGAGATTCAAGGGTGGATTCAAAAATAAAGAAGAAATCTAAAAATCCACCTGAGCAAAAGAGAGACAAGAACAAGTCTCCAGAGGAGCCTCAAGGTTCCAAGAAGAACCCCCAAAAGAAGGAGAACAAAGGAGAAATGAGCAAGTGCGCATACTGCAGTAAGGGAAATCATTCTGAGAGCTCCTGCATGAAGAAGCAAATAGACATGCTAACCCAACTCCTAGAGAAGAATGGCATCTCCCTTCTAGACAACTCAAAGAAGAGGGAAGGAGGGTCAAATTCAGAAGACAAAGAGAGAGTTCATGCATTGGTTGCTAGCACATCAAGCTCACCTAGTTTCATCATTGATTCTGGAGCTTCAAGACATATGGTTTTGACCAAGGAGGCATTCACCTCACTTGAAATGTCAAAAGGTCCACCAATTGTATTAGGAGATGACTCTCTCACTGAAAGTTTGGGCAAAGGGAGGATTGATCTTGACCATGGTAAGTTTAGCAAAGTGTTGTATGTTCCAGGTCTTGCCTCTAACCTCTTATCAGTGTATCAGATGACCCACACAGGGTCTCCAAAGAAGGTCATATTCTCCCTTGATGAAGTTGAGATCATAGAGATCTCAAGTGGTAAAGTCATTGCAAAAGGAGTTGCAAATCACACTTTGAATGTATATATGTTCTGACACTTCCTACCCTACTCAAACCCCTCTGCTCTTCTGATTCATGCTAATGAGGCAAGCAAGATTTGGCATTAAATATTTGGCCACCTAAATTACAAGTATATTTCTGATCTTAGTGAAAAAGAAATGGTCATAGGGTTACCAAAGATTAAGTTTTCCAAAGGAGTCTGTCAAGGTTGCATCCTCGGAAAACACCCAGAGCATAAATTTGAGAGAGCTAGTCATGAGAGAACCTCTGCACCTCTTGAGTTGATCCATAGTGATGTTGCTGGCCCATTTCCTCATATGTCAATGAGTCAGGCCAAATATGCATTGACATTCATAGATGAATTTTCCAGGTATTGCTGGGTTTACTTCCTGAAACACAAGTTTGAAGTTTTTGGCCTCTTCAAAGTCTTTAAGGCTTTGGTTGAAAACCAGTCTGGGAGGAAACTCAAGGTCCTCAGATTTGACAATGGTGGTGAGTATCTCAATTCTAAGTTTATTCAATATTGTGTAGATGCAGGTATTCAGATGCAGCATTTTATCCCTTACACACCCCAGCAGAATGGTATTCAGAGGAAGAGCAGATCACTGAAAGAGATGGCAACATGCATGATGGAGGCTAAGAATTTGCCACCAAAGTACTGGTTCAAAGCTATAAACTATGCAGCCTATATCCAGAATAGGGTGCCTCATAAACAGCTTGATGGTATGACTCCTTTTGAAGCATGGAGTGGGCACAAGCCATATGTGACCCATTTCAGGATTTTTGGCTCAAGGGCTTGGGCTAGAATTCCAACAGAAAAGAGGAAGGCTTTGCAGCCCCAAAGCCAAGAGTGTCTATTTGTTGGGTACTCTAAAAATTCAAAAGGGTACAAGCTGATCAATTTGAGCACAAACAAATCTTTCATTGAAAGGTGTGTTCAGTTTCAAGAAGAGCCCCTAGCAGAAGTGGAAGTTGGAGAATCCTCTTCACCACCAGAACCTATGAATGTAAGTGAAGAGATAGTTGAACATACTGATTATGATATATATGATAATGATGTTTTTATTGCAGATCCTAATATTCCTACAATACCAAAATGGGCATCCAAGACCATTCATGCAGCTGGAGAACTGGCTGGAAATCCTAATGATCCTAGGAGGACTAGATCTCAGTTTGAGAGTGCTAGGTGCATGAAAGATCCTATGTTTGCAGAGAAATGCTATATTATGGTTGAATCATATCCACAGACATATGAATATGCAGCAAAATATCCAATATGGAAAACAGCCATGGAAGAATAGTTCAGCTCACTCCAGAATAGCAACACTTGGGAGTTGGTTGATCTTCCCCTAGGGAGGAATCTAGTTCAGTGTAAGTGGGTGTACAAAAACAAATTTTCTGCTGATGGTTCACATCTAAAGTACAAGGCCAAATTGGTAGCCAAGGGATACTCACAAGTTCATGGCATAGACTACAATGAGACCTTTGCACCAGTGGCAAAGATGGACTCCATCAGGCTAGCCTTAGCCATTGCAGCGTCAAAGCAATGGGAGGTACACCACATGGATGTGAAGTGTTCTTTCCTGAATGGAGATCTCACTGAAGATATATACATGCAATAGCCTCAATTATTTTCTACTAACCCGTCTCGTGTGTGCAGGCTAAATAAGTCATTGTATGGGCTTAAGCAAGCCCCCCGGGCTTGGTATGCCAACATTGATAGATTTCTGCTACCACTGAATTTTGTTTGATGCAAATCAGATCCAAATGTCTATTTGAAGCTGACACATGGTTCATTAATGACCATTGTTTTTTATTTTGATGACCTTCTCATTACAGGAAGCTCAAAGGATGAAATTGCTTCCTTGAAGGATGCAATGAACCATGCCTTCTCTATGACAGATTTGGGCTTATTGAGCCAATTCTTGGGGCTCGAGATTGCTCAAACCAAAGAAGGAATCAAAGTAAATCAGTCCAAGTATGCCTTGTATTTGCTAAACAAATTCAAAATGAAGGATTGCAAGCCAAGCAATACTCCTTTCCTTTCAGGAGTTAAGCTTTAAGAAGCTGATTCTTCACCTATGGTAAACAATACACTGTATAGGAAATTGATTAGATGTTTGTTGTATCTTACACATACTAGACCTAATATTTATTATGCAGTAAGTGTGGCTTCAAGATACATGGATCAGCCTCATGAGATCCATTGGAGAGCATCCAAAAGGATCCTTAACTTTGTTCAGGGAACAAGGACTCATGGGATCTTCTATAAAGCTAAATCTGATCTTGATTTGATTGGGTTTACTGACAGTGAATGGGCAGGTGACAGTACAGGTCAAAATTCAACATCAGGATATGTGTTCATGCTTGTAGAAGGGCCAATCAGCTGGTCAAGCAAGAAACAGAGTGCCATTGCACTCTCATCTACAAAAGCAGAGTACAGAGGAGTTGTAAATGCAGCAACTCAATGTTTATGGTTGCAGGGGTTACTTGGAGAGTGTGGCTTCGAATCAGAATACTCAACTACTATATATTGTGATAATCAAAGTACCATTTGAATCTACAATGATCCATTTTAGAAGCAGAGAACCAAACACATTGAGATCCATATGGGCTACATCAAACAGCTTGTGCATGATGGCACTATTCACCTACTCTTTTGTTCATCTTCAGAACAAGTAGCAGATATCTTCACCAAAGTTTTTTTGTGAGAAGACATTCAGAAATCTCAAATCACTGCTGGGGATTGCTGATCATGCTGTGAAGCATGAGTGATGACAAGATTTCAAAATTTTGTTTTATAGTCCATGTTTAAGGGAGGATTTTTCCCACTGGGTTTTTGCCTCTTTCCTTGGTTAAATGGACATGCAGTATGTAAAGGGTGACTAAGCCTTTTTTCTAGGCCCTAAAATTTTCTGATATATTACTCATAAGTCAGGATTAAGGGGGGGTTTTAGAATAATCAAACCATAGTTAGCTACCTTAGACATTAATTAATCCATTTTTTGTCTTATTTGCCTAGTTTCCATATTCCACCTTATGCAAGTTGCCCTCCACACATCCATTGTGGTAAAACTTGCTAAATTTGAGTCATGGAGCTCTTGGGAAACCTCTTGGAATCAAATCTACTTTATTCCTAGCCTCCCTAGCGCATGTCCACTTTTTTTGTTTTATTTCCTACTTTTTCTGAGTTTTAAGGCAATTGGGAAAGTTTGACTAGGTGAAGTTAACTTGTTTTTTGTTCTCAACATCCTACACTCTTTTCTCCTATGAAAAGCATGTATGAGTTGTCCTTCCACCAACTATTAGATTTCCTAATTGATTTTTCCAATTCGTGAGCTCCTAGATAGATTTGGAAAGTGCTTTATGCACCTATGGGGATTTTGCTTAGATTTAGTAAGCCTGCTTTTGACTAGATTCGAATGGAATCCTTATGCATTCGAATCTCTCATGTAATTATTTATTGTGGCAACCTATGACTTCACAGGGTTGGATATTGTACACTTATTCAATACAGATTAGTGTTCAGCTCCATATTCAGTCTCTTTTGTGAGTAATTTGCATGTGTAATTGGCAATTGTTGTGAGTGTAATTGTTCTAACACCTGGGTTCAATTTCCACACTCTCAATATGCTAACATATGATGGTTTATAAAGGTATTTTGAGATATAGATACTACAGGTATAGTGGAATGAAAATGCTATGAAAAGGATGGGAATTCATTGCTCAAGCTGATCACCATCCATCCTACCATTGCCCAAGGAATGTGGTCCTAGTATATTATTATAGGCAAAGTTGTACAAAGATAGCTGCAATAGAATGTGACAGATTTGGAGGTCAACAATGCACTTCTACTTGTGTATAGCTGTGATCTAAGGATATCATTATTTCTGGGTCAATTAACAGTTTCCCTATATTTCCTATATTTCATCCTACCACGGTTGTAATAGCTCTTCATGGCTGCCCAATAATAAGGATAGGATGTTATGATTTACATTGTATAAATATGGAGATTTGTTCTAAGCCAGGGGTTGAACCTGTAACCAATTCATTGTATTAGCTGTGACTGAGATTCATGTAATTGATCTGCCTTTTTAATACAAGGAGTTACTTAAGATCTAAGGGTTTTAACGTGCATTATATATAGCATCTCAGTGTGAAGGTTGGGCCCTCCTTCCCACAGGGATTGCTGAGTTAAATTAGGAATTTTAATTATTCTGTCATGTGATGTTATGTTAATTTTATTTCTTCATAGAAAGCTATAACAGTTGTGGATTTACAGTGTGTTATTAATTGCATCTCTTGGAAATCTGTAGTGGCATGGTGTGACAGTCGACTAAGTAGGTAATTAGTCCTTATGCAATTTGCATGGTAGATGTAACAGCTCTATTCATCCTTAGATCTTTAAGTTGTTGTTTCCATGAATCCTTGTCGTTTGTTCTTTACTTTTTATGGTTATAGAATTTCTTTCCTGTACTTTGAATTCATAGGATAGTTGAACTCAATTTTTGTACTCTGAATTCCTAGACTAGCACTTAATTCATGTCCTTTTGGATTTCTAGAATAATCATATTAAGATAGTTGGGTTAATCATTAAATGATTTTGTAAACAAGATCTCATTTTCTGCAAGAGTAATCTAGATGTGATTTCATGAGTCTTTCAATTTCTATATCAAGAATAGAAAAAGGTAATTGTGACTGTATTATTTAGAAGGTAAACTAGATTAACTAGATTATTGGGATGAGCATAGCTGAACAGAGAAGAGGATTGTTCATTTATAGCAATTTAGTGTTTAAGCATATATTGTGCATGTTATCCTTGAAATACAAGACTTCCCTAGGTTGACAATAAATATTGCACACTCTGTATGTGAGCTATAATTAACTTGTATATTGGGTGCCCAACATTTTGGCACCGCTACCGGGGAGGATAAATATTAAACACTATCATAGTTGCATCCTGTAATTGTTTCTATTCAGCCTCTTTTAGTTTTTCGTTGGAATGATTTGGGTTGTATGAATACAATAAGGGTAAACTGTGATCATCTTACAACTTCCAAAACCCCACAAAATACTAACAATGCAGGTGGTCGAGGTCGTGGTCGAGGTCTACAATTGGGAAGAAGAACATTCATTGAAGATATGGTTGATAGAACTAATTCTTCTACCAAGGCTTGCTATCAAAAAATACCTATCAGAAGAAGTCCTTCCAATCGTGGGGTGCCAGCGCCAGGATCCACAAAGGAGAACACATGAGCAGATGCAACATCCTCAATTACCATTGTAGACGAGGACAAACTTAGTGCAACAAGATCTTCTAATCGAGGTCCAATCTATAACATTAACGAAAATGTTGTAACTGAAGAGGACTGGATGTAGATCCATCAAAAATTTGTTGATCAGTGGAGGGAATAAGAGAAGAACAAAGAGAAGAACAAAGAGGAGAAAATAGAAGAAGGAATGAGTAACCGACAGGATTCTGACAAGGAAGAGGCAATGGGGGAAAACCGTCATCATGAAGATCATTCCCTGGCTGAAGGGATGGTGGCTACACTTCATTTCCCAATTCAACAGCCAGAAGGGACAGCCCCTATGAAAAATATATCACCATTGGTGTTTCCTTGATTTCATGGAAAAGCGGCACAGGATCCAGATGAATTTATGTTCAAGTTTGATATCCTCTGTCACAGCTATGACTACATCACTAATGCACAAAAGTTGAAGCTCTTCCTTGCCACTCTGAAGGACAATGCATTACGTTGGTTCATGAGCCTAGGAGGTGGAATTGTTACTGATTAGGATAGGATGAAACAGGTGTTCCTGGAAAAATATCAAGAATATTGCAACACCAAGGAAATGAGAGAAGATTTGTTTAAAATGGTGCAGAAGGAGGACAAAAGTCTGGAGGATTTTGTAGAGAGGATTTTATACAATGTGCAAAGAGATGGATAGACAAACATCGGGTTAGATTTCCTCAAGATAATCCTGCTTCGCGGGATTATGGATGATTTCCTAGATATGTTAAACTTGTTAGGAAAGGGGGATATCTCCAAGGAGTCTTTCGAGAAAATTGTGGAATTATGTAAAAGGTAATCTAGGGGATCTTCTAGGAATAATAGGTAGGACAAATGGGATAAGCTAGAACGTGATGTCTTTGACAAAACTTAGAAGTCATCTAATGGAGGAGCCACCCGTGCAGAGATAGGAAACCTCCTTGAAAATTTCAAAACAGAGATGATGAGCTCTATTTCCTCGAAAATTGACGTTCTGAGGGCAAAGAAAAAACAGGCAGTAGAAGATCTCACACTAGGTGTGTTCTATCCTCGATGTAGAAAGAACCACCCTCTGAAGGAGTTCCCGCTCAACAAGGTAGAAGTGTGTCAGCTGTTCGAGTTGAACCATGACACCAAAGAATGCACGTCACTTCCCCAAGTGAAGGTTGTTCTGCAGGCGTCAACTCGAGAGGTGGAACTGACCTACTTCATTACACAAAAGAAGCCTTGGTAGCCTCGAAACCAAGGTATGACTCCAAAATCGTTTCCATTTTTGAATAACATGAATAATTGGAATAATATGCAGAACTTGAATACACAATTCCCTTCATCTTATTCTCAATGGAACCCCTCTCAACCTTCAATGCAAAATTATAACTCCTGGAATCCCTGGGTTCAGCCACCATGGCCACCACACCAACCAACCTCTTGGTCTTCTGGATGGAGGAATTTCCATCCATGGAACCATTTTCCTCAACAACCTCCACATCAACAGCAACCATACCCTCCTCAATATCCTTAATATCCTCAATATCCTCATCAATAGTCATAGTTGCAATTGCAGAACAATGCTGCCCCTAATATGCCGATATGACCTCAGCTCCTTGCTCAACCTAATTCTAACCCAAATAAGAAAACAATCCATCAATTTGAGACTGTAAACATGCCTACCTACTCCCTTTCTCTTGTTCCTTGTAATGATATTCACTTACGATCAGGAAAGCTAGTAGAGCCCGTAATCATTAAAGATGTTGCATCCTCTGTACATGACAAAGGGGTGAATCCACAACATTTATCTAATATGACCCCCATCATTGAAGATGATGAGCATCCCACTAATAGGTTAGTTGAAACATAGAATGATATATCTAGCTACACATAACCAACCCAGCTGATTAGGCAACCACCATACCCCGAGAGATTAATGCTACCAAAGGTAGTGGGACAACCTCAGTTTAACCTCTTAGGAGAGTTAAAGAATGTTTATGTTAAAATTCCCCTCCTTTAAGCTCTTCAAGATGTACCTATCTATTCTAGAATTGTTTGGGATTTGTGCATAAGGAAACCAGGAAGGAAGCCCAGAGATCCTCCCGCTATTCATGTCATAGGGAAATTATCTGCATTAATAATGGGAAAAACCCTTCTGGCCAAATATGACGATCCTGGGAATCCCACTGTCACTATGTAGATTGGGAATACACAGATACCCAATGTACTGGTAGATTTAGGAGCAGCGATTAATGTCATGACGATTGAAACTGTAAGAAAAATTTGGCTCACTAATCTTAGACCAACCCCCATTGTTTTAAAACTGGCAGATAGATCCACCATTAAACCTGAAGGAATTTTGGATGATCTCGTCATCTCAGTTGATTCTTGGGAGTACCCTGCTAACTTCTTGGTTTTACAAGCTAAGTCGCAGCTAGGAGGACACCCACTGATCCTAGGAAGGCCTTGGTCAGCCACTGCTAATGCTTCCATCAACTGTTGATCGGGGTCTATGACCTTATCAAATGGCACCAAGACAAAGAACCTCACTCTCTATCCTCCAGCTCGACTGAGCCTAGAAGCTGAAACTTCTTTATGGATGGAGCCAGAGGAAGAAGAGGGCCTTCAACAATTATTAACTATAGGGAGGGCCTTAACCTTTAAGGATGAAACTGAAGATGATGTCATTAATAATTTCATCAGTGAACCCGCTTTGGTCAATAAAGGAGTTTATCAAATCCTGAACATTACTCTAGGTGAGGAAGAATAAGAAAATCTCATAGAAGAAGCACTAGTCAGTGACACACACATAATCCCAGTATTTAAAAATTCAAAAAGTATTCCTATCGAGGTAGAGTCTGGAAAAAATCTAAATATTAACCCCAACCTCTCCTTAGAAGAACAGAAATGCCTGATCAATCTCTTAAAAGAACACTAGGGGGTATTTTACTGGGAGTATATAGAAATCAGGGGTATTCCCTCTAACCTGTGCACCCATCATATTTATATTAAAAGTGACTCCAAGCCTGTGTGCCATCCTCAACGACGAATGAACCCAAATATTAGGGACATAGTGAAGGAAGAAATGCAAAAACTCTTGGAAGTAGGATTTATATATCCTATTTCGGATAGTGAGTGGGTGTCCCTGCTCGTAATTGTACCCAAGAAAAATGGTAAATGGAGAGTCTGTGTGGACTATATGGAGTTGAACAAAGAAACACAAAAAGACCATTTTCCCTTGCCTTTTATCGATCAAGTACTGAACACCTTATCAGGGAAGAAGTTCCTTTCCTTCCTGGATGGGTTTAGCGGGTACAATCAAATTCAAATTGCTCCTGAAGACCAAGATAAAACTACCTTCACTTTCCCCTGGGGAACATTTTATTACAGAGTGCTTCCCTTTGGTTTATGTAACATGCCAGCAACATTTCAAAGAGCTATAATCGGCATATTTTTAGAATTAGTTAATGATAATATGGAAATTTTTATGGATGATTTTAATCCTGATGGCAAGGATTTTGAAGAAGCACTGGAAAATTTGAAAAAGGTTTTAACTCGCTGTGAACAGACCCAGCTCTCTTTAAGCACTGAAAAGTGCCATATGATGATGAGTGAGAGAGTAGTATTGGGTAATTTCATCTCTGCTGATGGCATTCAGGTGGGTCCCTCAAAAATCAAGGTAATAAAAAATATTCCTACTCCTGCAACTCAAAAAGAAGTGCGAAGTTTTTTAGGACATGCTGAATATTACCGAATATTTATAGAAAACTTTTCCAAACTTGCCTCTCCTTTGTTTTCACTATTAATGAAGGATGTGCAATTTTTTTGGAATGAAGCATGCCAGACAGCATTTGTTAATATTAAGGAGAAGCTGTCCAGGGCTCCTATCTTAAGAGGACCCAATTGGACCCTACCCTTCCACATTTATTCGAATGCTTCTGATACTACTATTGGAGTAGTTTTAGGATAGTAGGATGGTCAAGTACCTTATGCAATTTATTATATTAGTAAAAACTTAGCCCTTACTGAACTTAATTACACCGTCACCAAGAAGGAGTTCTTAGCTACTGTTTTCTCCATTAACACATTTTGACATTATATTACTCGATATCCTACATTTGTGCACACTGACCACTCTACCATTAAATATCTAATGAATAAACCTATTACTAATTCCAGAGTGACTAGATGACTCTTATTATTACAGGAATTTGATATTACCATTATAGTAAGACCTGGAAAAGAAAATTTTGTCGCTAATTTCTTATCTCGTTTCACTAACAGTGATGATAATTTTCCTGTTGAGGACTCTTTTCCAGATGAACACTTATTTGCAAATTCATCTCACTCTCCTTGGTATGCAGATGTCGCTAATTACTTGGCTGCAAGGAAGCTTCCGGCACATATGTCCAAAAGAGAAAAGAGGAAAATTATTCAGCAAATTACCAGGTATTGTTGGGTAAACGGTCGTCTCTTTTACACAGGCCCTGATCTTGAGATCAGAAGATGTGTGAGAGAAGATGAAATCTTCCATATACTGAAGGCCTACCATGATGAGCCTTGTGGGGGGAATTTTGTAGACAGAAGAACATGACACAAAGTGCTAAGAATGGGATACTATTGGCCAACCATTTTTAGTGATGCAAAACGATATGTCCAAACTTTTGATAGCTACCAAAGGATGGGTCATCCCAACAGATTAGATAAAATGCCTCTACAACCACAATCAGTGATTGAACCCTTTGATAGATGGGCTTTAAATTTTGTTGGCCCTATCATCCCTCATTCCAGACAAAAATCCTACATCTTGGTCTATACTGACGATATGACAAAATGGGTAGAAGCTGTGGCTCTGGTGAAAGCTAACGACCAGGATGTGATTGATTTGCTGTATAGTGAAATATTTGCCCATTTTGGGGTACCTAAGGAAGTGGTTACAGATGGAGGACCGTATTTTATGTCGCATCAATTTGAAGCTCTGCTACAGAAGTACCATATTCAGCATTGGGTAGCTTCACTTTTCCATCCCCAAGCCAATGCCCAGGTGGAAAGCACTAACAAAGTCATTGAATCTCTCCTCACCAAGACGGTCAAGAGCCATCATAGAGATTGGGCTAACAAACTTCTGGAAGCATTATGGGCATATCGCACTACTTGGCGTAACACTACAAGTTTCTCTCCTTACGAATTAGTGTATGGGAAAAGAGTCGTCTTCCCAATTGAATTTTAAATTAAGAATTTGAAGATGGACATAGAGGTAAACCTAGATGTAACTGAAACCTAGAAGAGGAGATTGAACCAATTGAACGAACTAGATGGGAACTAATTGGCTGACGTGGACCAGACAGTGTTAATTCAGCAACAGAGATCCAATTGGCATGACCAATTCATCAAAAATAAGGTCTTCTATGAGGGAGACTGGGCACTATATACGATTCCAGATTCAAAAGAGATTTCAAGGGTAAACTACGCACAAAATGGCTGGGTCCATACCTAGTGGACAAAGAATTTGATAATGGTACAGTCCGCTTGGTAACCATCGATGAGAACCACCCACCATTATTTGCTAATGGTCATAGGCTATGACTATACCATAAGCCCATTTCAAAGGATTCATTTATCTCACAAATTGCAGCTGATCCAAACTACTAGTTAACACAAGGGCAAGAATTTTTCTCTGCCCCTGTCAATCCATAATTAATCACTGTAAATCGCATATGGATCTTTGTACATAAATAAATTGTTTTTTTTTCTGTTATTGTTATCCTTTTTCTTTTGCACTTGATCCATTTTTATAAATTGTGCAGGAAAGAGCCTGAGAGTGGTGGTCATTATCGAGCTTGGCGACCAAAAATCATTCCTTTGTAACTTCCTGCATTGAATTTTTTTTTCCATTTCCCTTCAATAAATCTATCGCAGCTGCGACACCTTTTTCCAGCAGTTGCAACACATTTTTTCGGCAGCTGTGACACCTTTTTTCGGCAGCTACATCACCTTTTTTCGATAGCTACATCACTTTTTTTTGACATCTGCATCACCTTTTTTTCTGCAGCTACAACACCTTTCTTCGGCAGCTGTAACACCTTTTTCCGGCAGCTGTGACACCTTTTCCCTATAGCTGTGACACCCTTTTCTGGAAGATGCAACACCTTCTTTTGGAAGCTCCAACACCTTTTTTCGGTAGCTGTAACACCTTTTTCCTGTAGCTGCACCACCATGAAACTCCTCCTTCTTCCGTTTCCACAGCTGGGACCCTTTTCTACTTTTGGCCACAAATCCTGTTTCGCGCAGCTACAACAAAGTCAATTTCCGTCCGTCTAACATTCTTTTATCCTTTTTTCGTAGTTGTGACATCTTTTTCAACAGTTGTGACATCTTTTTCGGCAGTTGCGACATATTTTTTGGTAGCTGCAACTCCGCTACATTTGGCTAATTTTTCTATCATTCAAGGCCGCGCCTCTGCTTTGATTTTTGTATGGCCTGTGGCCATGACTCCTGTGTTATTGGTAGATCTTTTTGCAAGATAGCAACTCCTCCAGATATGGCTCCGATTCCTGACACCGACAATTTGACTCATAATATAGTATTCATCATGTTTTCAACCATTTTAACACGATTGTTTTTGGTTCACTGGCAGAGAAGTTTATTACATTTATGACTGCACAATGCACGAGTACAACTTTCACAACAATTGAAATCACACATTCTATTATTCTCCAAAGGACATCCATCACGCATTTTTGAAGGTATGGCTTTGATTAACTACTTGATTAAGTATCAATATGATTTGAAAATATCAATTGTAGCTCCCCTTTTATGCCCATTATTGCATCGATTAACTCTCTCCTCACGTGACGTAATAACTAATTATGCTACCTAATAACCGCCACCTTTCCCAATTTGGGATAAAATTTCAAATAATCCAATGCGCTGAAACTTTCCAAATTTACCCAACTCCCCTCTCAGCTGTTCATGCATAATCTGTCTTGTAACCTCTGTTGTCAGAATCTATAATTTGTCGAACTGCAATATAATTTTGAAGACAGAAACATGGGTATTCTAGCTCGCTATGAGCCTTCAAACATGTGAGAACTCACTAGAAATGATGAAGTTTTCACCATGTTTTAGGCAGTGGGTTGGACTGAATTTTTCCAATGCCTAAATGGTTGTCATCGTGAAGCAGCTTTACAGTTCACCTTGAATCTTATAGAAACCCACTCATAGGTTTTGGGATTATGTATTGAAGTCTCTGAAGCCATAGTGGATGAGGTCACTAGTCTTCCTCAAGAGAAACGATCTTGGTTCAGACATCGAACCCCCACTACTACCACTATACAGGAGTTTTTAAGGGAAGGGGAACAAATTCAAATGACACGAAGGGGGATAGCATTACAGTCATTGCCACGGCCATGGAATCAAGTCACCATTTTTCTCAAGAAATACATCACCTGTGAAGGTAGGTACCAAACATTCTATCATTCTGAAGTTCCTTTACTATATCATCTCCGTCACAGGGTTCTGTTAAACATTCCATATTATTTACTCAATGATTTACATCATATGGCGGGGTTTGTCTGAGCTTCCAAGCACCCACTCGCCTCACTTACCCACCATGGCCTCATTAAACTAATAATATTATGGACCCTTTCTCAACACAAACTAACTTGTGATCAATTTATAGCCCAAGCTCAGGAACTTGCTCCCTTGCCCGGTGTTCCAATAGAGGAGGAAATTGAAATACCTGTACTTGTGGGGCCTGTTCAATATCAAGAAGAGAAGGTCAATCCATAGTTGGGGGAAAATGTAGAACATCGGGAGGTTTGGAGCCTCTCCAATGTAGTTGGGGGGGGAAATGAGACTAGATCAGAGGATCAGCCAGAGGAACAAGCAAAACAATTGGGAGAGGATGTACATGAAAACCTCATGGAAAAACTAAATAGTAGGACAACTCTGATAGAAAAAGGTGAAACTGGAGCAGAATTAGATGCTGTGATAGTTGAACCCAAAGCTGACAGATCCATGGCAATAGAATAAAACACTGAGATGGTGACCATTGAATCCTCACATGAATGGGGAGGAACCTTGTTTGAGGAAGAACATACCGAAGAACAAGAAAATGTTGGAACTGAGGATATCCCTTCCACTTAAGATATAAATCTGGAAACTCCAGCACCATGGAGAAAAAGGAGGAGATCAAAGGATGAAAAAAAGGATGAAATTAAGGTATCTCCACAAATAAGAATGAAAAGAACCAGATCAGTCGCAGTAGCAGAAGCAGCAAGGGAAAGATGGGAAACCTTAGAAGCACAAATTGAGTTCCCCATTCTTAAACCCAAACCAATTGATGCCCCAAAGGGGCCAGTTGACGAAGAACCTCAAATTGAAGGACTTCTGTTTGAAAATAGGTTATTAAAAGAGGAAGTCTAGGCACTTAGAAAAGAATTAGAAAATTGGAAAGAAGCATCCAAACAATAGGGTGAAAGGAAGCTGCACACATTTGTTGAAGCTGCAGATCAATTGGAAGGATCAAATCCTACCGAGGATAGCAATGAGGAAGAAAGAGTGGTCTTTCCTACCTATGGAGAAATATTTAATGAGTCAAGTTATAGGGTTATAATTCATGCCTTTACAACACAATAGTCTGCACCTACAACTGTGGAAGGACAGGGACAATCTAATTTGACAGATGATGGGACTCCCAAATATAAACTTCATGGGAAGGAAATTGCAAATGAACAGGATGCTGTCAAACAAGAACCAACATCTTTAAATATTTTTGATGAAGTTATCAATCTGAGAAGTGGTGAAATTCCCCAAGAGAAACTTCAGGAGAAGGAAGTTTCAGATGAGTAGGATGATGCCACACAAGAACCAACATCCTTGAATATTCCTGTCAAAATTCCCACTAACCCTGGAATAGAAGAATTAGAGGATGAATTTATCCCTGACTTTATGGATGAATATTGCACTCGGACCTTGAAATCCTGTCATGACACAGAAATAATAGAAATAGAACTACAACAGCAAAAAATTGACGAGGTTGAACAGGGTGTTGTCACACAACAACCAGCATCCTTGAATGTTCTTGTCCAAGTGGGTGTCCAAGTGAGAGAAGAAGAACCAAGGACTGAAGGTGTTACGGAGAGAAATTCCTATGGCTTGGGGTACCACAATAGAAAACTTGACTCCAGAAATCAATCCTTTCCAATATGCAATAGAAATTAAATGTCTAACACTAAAGGATCAAACCTCGTACCTTATTCCAGACGGTTGAAGTAGATCCCCGTTGAACTTTCCAATCTTCAGCTTGAATCGCTATATTACTTCCTCAACAACAAGTAAACAATACAAGCATACTATATATCATGGTGTTAGATCTATTCTAGCATATATAATCAATAATGTAAAATCATTTGACATATTCCCATGGATAAAATATTCATTCAAATACACATTATTGGACAAGAAAAGATATTTCTATTAATATAAATCAGAGATTACAAGACAGATACAACCTCTGATGGCACGTCTGCGAACTAGAGAAACTGAATCCCCCAATTGGGCCTCCACCACTTCAATCCTGCATCTCTCGATAGCAAGCTCACAATCAAAAGGCAAGATTGGGAAGAACACAATAGTGCTCTGAGGGACAAAGGGATGCAGACTAAAGCATAAGTTCCAGCAACAATGGACTATAGTTTCTTTGCTCTCAATTCTCTCTCATGCTTTCAATGTACCAAGGGGTTCCTTATATATCTTTCAAAGGGATAATGAAAGGTCGAATCCGAGCGATATGAAGGCATATGGAAGGCCAGGAGTCAAATGAGTTGGATCCATTTCAAGGAAAACTCCAAAAGGATTTGGATTATGCACACATCCCGATGTAGGCGGTTATAGGGGTCAAACCCACGTATGTACGTGGTTATAGGTTTAAAATCCACATATATCATTTTTCATATGTTTGTAGGGATGATCAAGGAAACATCAAAAGACAAAAAGTGGTCCATAGGGGCTAATGAGTCTGCAGTGGGACAGGGGAAGGCCACACAATGTGTGATTTACCTAGAGTGGTGAAATCCGCTATAACAGAAGGCACTCTGGAATGTAATGAAGAAATTTGTACTATGACCCCAGAATTGTCTTAGGACACAGAGATACTAGAATTGGAATCACAACAACAAGGAGACGAAGAAATAAATTAGGATGTTTCCACACAAGAACCAACATCCTTGAAAATTGCAGTAGAGATTCCTAGGATGTAACAAGAGGACAACCCTAATGTGGATTCCATTCTTGATATGAATTTGGGTGAAGATGAACAAGTTCAATCACAACCCTCATGTGATACTGAAATCCTTAAGGAATAGCTTCATACTGAAGAAGACATCCAATCTGAGCAGCATGAGGAAAAAGAAGAACAGGGCTCTGTCACACAAGAACCAGTAGCCTCACATTATCTAGCTGAAATAGCAGATGATCATCAAATAAAGAATAAGAATAAAATTAAGGAGGAAGTTTCTCCACAAGAACCAACATCCTCACAGTCAGCTGCCAAAGTTGCCAAGGGAGAACCTCAGAAAGAAGATGATGTTACACAAGAACCAGCATCTCCAAAAGTGGTGAATTTTGTTGCTGAAGAAATTCTAGGAGGGATTGCTATTACACAAGAACCAACACCCCCAGAAATATCTTCAGATGTGCAGAATGTCCAATGTGGCATATCAGGTGATAGGGTGTGGACTGAACCCATTCAAAATTTTGTTGAGCTGGATTCTGACAAGGATGAGCATCTTAAAGATGGAGAAACTCTGCAACTCACAAGAGAAATATTGGTTTTGAGAATGGAGGTAAGAAAGTGGAAGAGCCAGGTGGAAGAACACCAAGAAGGGATGGTTTCCCTCACTGAGCATAAAAATACCATCAAGGGACTGAATGAGAAATGGGTAGAAGAACGCATGACCCAGATACTTCGAGAGGAAGAACTACAGAAGGAGCTAAGGGAGATGAAAAATTTCCAGTCTATGCAGAAGGAAAAAGACCAGATGTATGCTCTTTTTCAAGAACTCTTAGGCACTAGGGTACCTTCCTCTTCTTACCCTATCTTTTTATTTGAACAATTTTTTTGGTTTAAGTTAAGGGATGTTAAAGAAGGGATATCATTTGAGATAACAACCTCAGCAAAATTATTGGAAACATTTTTTAGAAGCAATTTTGAAGACTAGAATTTGTTGTGTGAACTGTATTTGCATGAGATGGCTTGTCGTCTGGACCGCCATTCAAATCCTGTCCCTTTTTCAGGAGATGTTTAATGGAGTGATTTTGCTTCTTTTGTGAGCAATCATGCTCAGTGGGAAAGGTATTTTCAAACCTTTTCTCACAATGAAGGCCACTCTAATATGTGGGTCTGAAGTGAGCCTCAAAATCCTCGTATTTTTCGTACTCGACATCGAATTTTTCTCTCATGCCCTATCCAGACTTGGCATATAATGGAACTGCATGAAGAAGTTATTTCTACCTACATTAGCCAAATCTCCATACATCAATGAATAGATTTGGAAGGCAGTAAGCATAAGTGGCAGGTTGCCTCTCCTACCTTAAGATACAGAGACGCCTATTATTTTAGAAATTTTGAACAGGAACTTTCCAGGGTTGAGGGTTATGTTGGATGTATCAGGGAGTGTGGGCTAATTAGCTGGGCCTGAAATTTAAATTTCCCCTCATCTGGTGGCCAGCAAAACCATACACAATGGATTTCTCACTGACCAAGGTAGAGGAGTAACAAGGTTGGAGATATTGGGTTTCCCATAGGGGGTTCATAGAAAAAGAAGGGACATTTGAGTCCCCCTGCAACTTCTCTTCTCTCCATGAACAGAGCATAGTGAAAAATTTAGATTCAGAATAATGGAGGTTGTTGCATGAGGACATGCAACAAGACAGTTGGGGGAAGATGTTGGGCCCAGAAATGGCCCCCTTTTGACCATCCTTATTCACCTCTTTTTTCCCTATCCTACCCCATTGAGTATGCCAAATAGATTTTTTTTCCTCACTCTGCTCCTTCAGCCACTGCAGTATGATTGGTTATTGTCTTGTTTTACTAATACTTATGATTGTGGTAATTAAGGCTTTATATCTTTCAATATGTTAACATATGATGGTTTATAAAGGTATTTTGAGATATAGAGACTGCAAGTATAGCAGGCTGAACATGCTACAAAAAGGATGGGCATTCATCTCTCAAGCTAATCACCATCCATCTTACCATTTCCCAAGGAATGCAATCCTAGTATAGTATTCCAGGAAAAGCTGTACAAAGATAGCTGCAACAGAATGCAACGGATTTGGAGGTCAACAGTGCATTGTTGCTTGTGTATAGTTGTGATCTAATGATATCATTATTTTCGAGTCAATTAATGGTTTCCCTATATTTCCTATCTTTCATCCTGCCACGGTTGTAACAAGTATTCTAATTTAGGGCGCCTGAAGATCAGAGATCTTCATGGCTGCCCAATAATAGGGATAGGATGTTATGATTTACATTGTATAAATATGGAGAACTGTTCTGAGCCAGGGGTTGAACCTGTAACCAATTCATCGTATTAGATCTGACTGAGAGTTGTGTAATTTATCTACCTTTTTAATACAAGCAATTACTTCAAATCTAAGGGTTTTAACGTGCGTTATATCTAGCATCTTTGTGGATTTACAGTGTGTTATTAATTGCATCTCTTGGAAATCTATAGTGGCATGGTGTGACAGTCTACTGAGTAGGTAATTGGTCCTTATGCAATTTGCGTGGTAGTTGTAATAGCTCTGTTCATCCTTAGATCTTTTAGTTATTGTTTCCATGAATCCTTGCAGTTTGTTCTTTGATTTTACAGTTACAGAATTTTATTCCTATACTTTGAATTCATAGGATAGTTGAACTCAATTTTTGTACTCTGAATTCCTATACTAGCACTCAATTCATGTATTTTTGGATTTCTAGAATAATCAAATTAAGATAGTTGGGTTAATCATTAGATGATTTGGTAAACAGGATCTCATTTTCTGCAAGAGTAATCTAGATGTGATTTCACGAGTCTTTCAATTTCTAGATCAAGAATAACAAAAGGTAATTGTGACTGTATTATTTAGAAGGTAAACTAGATTAGGTGGATTCTTGGGATGACAATAGCTGAACAAAGAATAGGATTGTTCATTTACAACAATTTAGTGTTTAAGCATATATTGTGCATGTTATCCTTGAAATACAAGACTTCCCTGGGTTGACAATAATTATTGCACACTCTGTATGTGATCTGTAATTAACTTGCATATTGGGTTCCCAACAAAGTTCTTTCACCTTTTAAATATATCTAGAAAACATGTTGGCATATATCACTCTTCAAACCTCATTACAAGTCCTTTAATCTTCATTAAGTGGTAAGTTGTGATTATCTACGCTCACTATGGCCTTTCAAATATCATCCCCACCAAAGCGTTCAATATTTATCCATACAATGCTTCTTCTCCATGAGACCATTTATCCAAGAGATATCCCAAAAAATGTCCCATTCGAATTCATATAGAGAAATTTGAATCCACTACAATAATCTAATTCCAACTCAATAAGGAAGTTACCCAAAGCATAAGAGGTTAAATCTAACCAAAATAGGAAAACTCAAATTAGTGAGAGGGGGGTAAAAAACATGAGGGAATTTACACATTCATGAGATTCCTCTCCCCAAATAGAGAAATGAGTCATCATGAAAAAGGAGTTACACTTTGCACATGCACCTCATAAAACTAGCCAATGAGTGTGCCTTTGTGCAAGGGAGGAGTTAGAAACTCATCAATCCAAATCAAGGAGGGTTCATTAGTCAATAAGGCCCAAAGAAATAGTAATAGTGACTTTGTGAACCAAAATAACCAAAAATAGGGACTGAAGAGTAATATTAGGGAGAGAACAACTCCTAGACCCTAACCCCTTTACATGTGGGATCCATGACCCCCCAACCACATTAGTTGTCCATGTTGATCTAGTTACTTAATTAAAAATAAATAATAATAATAATAATAATAATAATTTCCATAGTCCATATCCTAGGCACCTAGTGCCACATAGAAATAAAAATGATAATCACTACATATGTCAAGGGGCTTAACACACCTGAGGGAATTAAAATGATGCCAACACCCTCGCTTGGAAAACTATTAAAAAAATTACCCTCTAATTCCAAAATTGAATTGCATGTTGTTGCGCAAACCTTAGTTGCAAAAAAAAAGACAAAATAGACAACGTGATGTCCATATGGAGAGGGGTGTTCCTAGGAGTACTCGGATGTCACGACTCCAGCATAACTAATAAAATTTCCGTTCGAGTCTTACTTTACAAGGTATGGTGACTTTAAACTTGCTTCCAAAGTCCACCGAGAGACCCTTGGGGAATTTGCACCAAGGGTATGTTGACGGGCGTATTTGACTATGCCCGCAACGGGGGAAAACGACCCAGTCCGGGATCCTTAGGACAGGTTCCAAGCTGTTTCAAGTAGTCGTTCCCAACAGGTTTAGAGGCTCTATTGGCCTGATATCCTAAGAGACTAATTAGTGCTACTGATTAGCGGGTGTTAATCTTATGATCACAAAATTTAAACTCAGATTTAAACTACTGTTGTGAGATTACTATACACAACTTGTTATATATATATACAATGCAATTCATAAACAAAAGTTATATATTACAATTACTGTTAATGATATATACAAATACACAGAGACTTGTCATCCCCAAACTTGTTTACAAATGCGATTTCAAATTCATTCCAGCTGGTGATGGATCCAGCTGTCAAGGAAAAATACCATGTTGAAGCCTTTCCTTCAAACGTATACGGAAACAGTCGGCATACGACGTCTTCATGTTCAACGTCAAGGAGCCAGAATGCCAGCATAAACTTCTTGATGTGATCTTCGGCTGGCTCCTTCGACTCAGGGTTGAACTTAGGAAAACGTTTCTCAGGGTGTTTAGGCAAAGGATGCTGGGCACCAGGGATAGCAACAGCATCTTGGGCCATCCAAGGCATAGGGTTTGGTGGATTGGCAGCTGCCATGTTCCTAGGAGTTGGAGGTGGTGACGGTGGTCTTAGAGGAATACTAGACGAAGGAGGTGGTGACGGTGGTCGACCGGATCCTCCCGAAACCGATAGTCCTACAGAAGATGAAGGCTGATTAATGTTTGTTACAGATGGCCCTTGTTCTTCGAAGACAGGTTCAGGGTGATGAGTGCGAGGCCTAGTAATCTGTGGAAGGGGTAATTCAGTGGGCAGACGCCCAGTAATATTGGAATAAGCCCGCGTTAATATTCTCTGGGATTCGTTGATGGCTTGTTCGTACTGGTCAATTTGTTCAGGAACAGGAGAGTTAAATTGAGAGATGATATTTCGAACCGAGTCAGTCAATGGATCAGTGCCTGATTGCGATGACTGACGCGTTCCTGATCTTGTAGTTGTCTGTATTTGAGGGGTAGTTGGCTGATTAGTTTTGTTGACAGAATTGTGTTCATCAGCCATTTTACGCTGGCCCTCCCTCTAGTGCCATTGTTGACAGGCGTATTTGACTATGCCCGCAACGGGGGAAAACGACCCAGTCCGGGATCCTTAGGACAGGTTCCAAGCTGTTTCAAGTAGTCGTTCCCAACAGGTTTAGAGGCTCTGTTGGCCTGATATCCTAAGAGACTAATTAGTGCTACTGATTAGCGGGTGTTAATCTTATGATCACAAAATTTAAACTCAGATTTAAACTACTGTTGTGAGATTACTATACACAACTTGTTATATATATATACAACACAATTCATAAACAAAAGTTATATATTACAATTACTGTTAATGATATATACAAATACACAGTAATTACATGAAGGAATAAATTAAAAATGTTTTTGAAAGAAGGAATGTAATCAGAATAACAATTTTAATATCATGCAAGAAACGAGAGTTAAATAAATCCTAAGTTCTAATCTAACACCTATCCCGATCGGAAGCACGATTTAACTAAATCTGATTCTCAACAAATACTGGTAAATGCAATGTATGATAATATTTGCAGAATATTAAAGAAATTTAAAGACTGCACATTAATACACGCATCATCAACTACCATGTACCAATAATATAAATTATTGAATGCAGGAAATGTTATACCAATATAGCTTAAAAACAAGGCAGTGAATACTTAATAAAATTATCTTCGCATAATTGATAAAAACAAATTATAACGAAAACATAAACATCAGAAACACAAATACTAGCAACTGAAAGATGTCATAAACGCAAACAAGTTTTAAAACTTAATAAACGTGAATCCAACATCACCAGTCCAAAACATCATGACGACTGGCAGCAAACCGCCAAGCAGCCCAACAGTAAGAACTAGCAGTTCAGTATTTGCATTCCTAGTAGTATTCTCCCCCCCCCCTCTACGTTGCCTATCAGTCTGTTAAATACATTTCTTTTTCCCATAATAGCATGTCCAAGATTCAAAAATAAATCTTCACGATCCCTAGCTAATCGTTAAAAGAAAACGACNCCCCCCCCCCTCTACGTTTCCTATCAGTCTGTTAAATACATTTCTTTTTCCCATAATAGCATGTCCAAGATTCAAAAATAAATCTTCACGATCCCTAGCTAATCGTTAAAAGAAAACGACAAGTGAAACATGTCGTCTTTCTTTTAACACATGATCGCTCACCTATCATATAGGATCATGAAACAAAACATGAGAACCTGCTAGACCAATTCTCCAATCCTCGATTCGCTTCCAGATATGCAGGGATTATACACATACTGATATCCTCAAAATCAGGGGAATATATCTCCTCGTTAATATCTGCGATAAACAAGAAGAATACTCAGAATATATAAAAATATATATAGAACCGAATCATAAACCAATGATCTTGACAAAGCAAATTACCTGAAATTCAGCAATAGAACAACATGTCATCATCCATTATATATTAACCGGGGCATTGAAAACCCGAATGTTTACTCCACTGGAGTGACTGGGCGAAGGTGTCTTAAACTGCATTAAAGCAATTTGAGCGTTAAGCTCGCGTAGCTTTTCTTCATTTCTTTCGTTTTGGTCCTGTAGTTTAAGGACACGCCTTATAAGCTTGTTCTTATGGTTTTTTAATCGCAACAGATGCTTGTCGCTGGCGTCTATCTTTTCTTTCAAACCCTGATTATCAATTTTTAACAAATCTCTACTGGCAGATATTTCACTTATTTTTTCCTCCATTACACGGACTCTATCCAGTAGACACTTAAAAAACATAGGGTGAATGGTTTCCCCGATTTGATGTAAAACAACCAAAGTCGCTTTGGACGACTTTTCATTCATGACTGAATCAGTCACGCAATCAATACGATCCTCTGAGACTTTCTTTTCCACGACTGGTGGACTTATAAACTCAGGTGTAATATAAACTTCAGGCTGGGCTAGTTGGGTCTCGATCGAAACAGAGGGGATCTCAGAATTTTCTTGAACAGTCACCGGGTGACTTGGCTCAACCGAATCGGTCCTTAAATCAGGACAGATAATGTTATCATTTACATGAGCAGACGTGGTAATCTCCTCATCATCGATTACCACTGTCTCAACAGGAGTCTTGTCATTCTCAGACCTCCTCACAGTTTTGGCTCTTGCCATGCTTCGGGTCAATCTCCTACTCGGTTTAGGCTTAGGTATATTTCCCCGACGTCTACCAATTTTGTCAGTAGCGCTTGATGGCGTGACAGGTGACAAACCTGAACCCTTGGCGCGGTGACCAGTATGCAAAGGAGTGTGAGAAACGCTATCCATATTGACTGCGGGTGTCTCAGAGGGTTCTACATTCTTAGGACTAGCATCTGGTGTAGGTTGATTCGACGAAGCCGAACCCAAAACCCTATGCTTACCACAGTCGGCAGGGTTACCAAACATACAATGGCAAAATTTCGAAAAGCCATTGTCTTCAACAAACTGTTCCCAATACCGACCCGATTTTACCAACTCGCTTTCAACCAAAATACGAACCAGACCATGATGGAATAAACTATGGCTTAAATGCTTCGTCCCTTTCTTGATAGCATTTGACATCTTAAACAGGCTGTGCAAGAGGTAATAGGGAAGATTAATTTGGAACCCTATGAAAGCTGCCATTAAACGAAGGTGATACACATAAGCCGATGACAGTTGACCCTCACAGGTAAGATACCTATGAATCAGATCTAAAACAGGGCGCCACTCTTTGTGAAAATACTTACGTGCAACACCAGCGCGAAACGAGACCTCCTGCGTTGGGTTTTTGAGCAAGCTGCGCCATTCCGTGATTTCCATTTTTTGGTATTTAAACCATTTCTTCCCTATCAAAGGTAAACCAGTCGCATGCGTAACAGACCTTTCATCCACCCTGAAACACAGGTCTCCCACCTCGACCTGATAGTTCATCAATGACATGGCGAAAACCCTGGTAACCTCCGGGTTTGAATCAGAAAACCTCCGCAGGAAATGCAACCATCCTACTTCCTTGACCTTGTGTAACAGATCAGAATTTGACTCTAGCAAGGTTAATTCGTGGGGCTCAACTCGAACAACAGGGGCCATCCCTGTCAACCTGCGGGCAAGACAATGCGCACAGCAAACCTGCCACCATAAAATTAATGAGAGAGACGCAGACCGAGAGCACTTAGACCCAAAACTTGGCAACTGTAAGCAATACAGGGAAAGAAATACATTTGGGCATAGGTGAAACCTCTGTAATTTCGTCACAGTCGGAGCCATCATAGTTCGAAATGGCGAGCAAGAACGACGGCCGAAGTGTTAAAACCCGATTCTATCATAATCTCTTCGAACTTAAATGACCGGGGTGGATGAGTTATACGAGTTGACAGACGTTCCAATAACCAACCGCCACGACCAAACTTACGTACAGAGACTGAGACGTGGAGAGAAGAGGCGTACGAGTGGCATCATTGCGCTCTAAATCTTCCAGGAGTGCGACTCGTGCCAGGGATTTGATGTATCGTGCATTCAGTTCAATGTCAAAGGTGGCGAACGATAACATAATCCCTGATACCTTTGGCAATCAATTCATCTTACTTACCCCGATTCATATCTCGACAAACATTAGGATAAACCTAAGAATCATACATTATGTCCAATCGACCATCGTTAACCACCATTGCATTGTTGCTAGACGAAGGTTATGACATGATATCCTAACATATTCTTAAGCCTGTAATAGAACATA
>LPNX011048770.1:448765-470883 GCA_001517045.1 Pseudotsuga menziesii
TCCTAGGTCTCTTTTCTCAAAGCGACCTTCCTTATATTTCTTAGGGTCTACCTCCCTTGTATTTTATTTAGGATATGGCCTAAACAAAGGAGTTGAGTGTTGTCATGATAGTTTAACCGAAGTGGTTGGTGCTCCCTCAAGACCGCTCTCAATGAGTTAAGATGTTTCTCACATTCATGAGTGGATCTAGGCAGCAAAATATTCAAAACTATTATCGGCCAAGCCTAATTTTGGTAAAATATTTATAGTTGAATGTGATGTGTTGGGATGAGGATTTGGAACTATTGTTGCAGGAAGGCATACCTTTATCTTTTGAAAGTAAACAATTCAAGGGAACACACTTCATTAAATCCACATATGAAAAAGAAATGACAATTATTTTACATGTAATAAAAAATGAAGACAATATGTTATCAGAGGCATTTTAAAGTCAAAATGGACCTATACATTGTAAAGTACTTTTTGGAGAAAATATTGTAACAAGAAGAGAAACAAAAATGGATAGAAAAAATGAAAGGGTTTGATGTTGAAATCATCTACAAATAAGAGAAGGGTGATGTGGTAATAGATGCCCTTCCCAAAATATAATCCTCTAGTTCATATTCCATTCGCATGTGTTTGGTAGAACCTTTTCATGAATGGAAAGAAGACAACAATATTGGATAGAAAATACAATATCTAAAGGAAAGAAAGATATCTATGGAATAGTGGGAGTGGAAGAGAGATATTTTTTGTTACAAGGGTAGAATATTTTTATGTTCTCCATCAAAGTTGAAACAAAGAATATTAATGGAGTCGCATAACTCTATGGTGGCGGGGAATTTAAGATTCCTTAAAACATATCAACTAATATAAAAAAAATTGCGGGGAGGAATAAATAAATATATTCAAACATTTGTAAGAGGATATTAGGTTTTCCAAAAGAACAAAGGAGAGATAGTCAATAGACCATGGTTACTTCAACCTTTACACATGCCTAATTAAATATGGGAAGTGATATCAATAGACTTCATTAAATATTTACAAAATCAAAAGTAAGGATGCCATTTTTATGGTCGTGGAGTGATTCACAAAATACAAATATTTTTGTGCAATTCAAAATACATATACTAGAATCCAAGTGGAAAATTTGTTCACAAATAAAATTAATAGAATTCATGGATGTCCTAAAGTAATAATAAGAGATAGAGATCCAAAATTCATAGGAAATTCTTGGAAATAGTTATGAAAGTTAAGGGGAACAACACTAGTTATGATATAATCATATTATCCAGAAACAAATGGTCAAATCAAAATAGATAACAAATGTTTAGAGGATTATATTCATTTCTATTTTTTAGACAAGAAATATCAATAGGTCTACTGGATTCCTCTATTAGAATGGTGGTATAATACCACCTATCACACATCTAAGATGTCTCAAATTGAATTTATTTATCGGTATCAAGTTCATAGTATCACATCCCTTTTGCAAGATGGTTCCTAAGTATCACATCATATATGGAAAATACCAAAATAAATTGCTAAATCTTAAAGAAAACCTTCAAATGGCCCAAAATAGAATGAAGCAACAAGCAAATCAACATAGAAGTGAAAGACATATTAAGGAGGGTGATTGGGTATTTTTGAGACTACAACCTTATAAGCAATCTACTCTTGAACAAAAGAAGAATTGGAAATTAGCTCTAAAATTTATTTGCCTGCCAAGATACTTCACAAGATTGAAAAGGTGGTTTATGAGTTAGACTTTCCTTCTCACATTCATAATTTTTATCATGTATGTTTCGTAAAAATGGGTTTGGGGCAAACTATGCCTGTGAAAATTAAAGTTCAAAAGTTAGAAGAATAAGGAAGTTTATTCTTTAACAAAAAAAGTTAACATTTTTTGTCTCTTCAAAATAGAAACATTATAGTGTACATAATCAACTACAATAATATGACTCCAAAGAAATTTATAAGGAAAAAATGAGCAATTCATGAAGAAACATCCTCAATTACAAGCTTTGAGGGAAACCCTTTTAAAAGAGGGTGGTTATGTTAAGGTCCTATACTTTATTTATTACTAGCACATCACATAACACACAGTGGATGAATGATGATAGAGATCAAATGGCATTCATGTCTTATGTATATCACATCAAATCAACAAATACAAGTGGGAAACAAAATTGCTTATAAAAATCAATAACTCCCATTTAGAATTGTTTGGAGTTTCAAGATGTTAATGGAGCCTTTCTTATTTAAAGTGAATTCAAACATCTACAGTGAAATTTCATACTAAACAAAAATTTGGATGCAACATACCGAAATAAAATTTACTATATTATTGAAATATATATTAAAAGACCACAAAAATAAAAGATTGTGCAATCGAGAGTGAGTGAATGGAGAAACCTATTAAATTCAAATACCCAAATTTTAAGCTACTACAACCACATATAGGAAAAAAAAATGCGGTAAAAATAGGTAGAATAAAATCATGTAAAAAACCATAATAAAAACAAGGATAAAGAATCTCCATGAATCTAGGACTTTTGGAGATGGAAATCCATTCCACAAACATGGAGAGAATAAGTGGCAAGTTACAGCATGGTCACTTTACCTCCAACTTATCATTATATCTTGTATTTTGCATTGGACATATTGTAAAAGGAGGTTGACACCACTCAGGACATTGTTTTATGACTATTTATCATTCTCAAGACATGGAGACACTTTCATTCATTTTTTTAAGTTATCTACAAAATTTGGTTCATAACACAATATTACCCTCTTCAAATGATTTCTTACACATCCACTAAAAAATATTGAGAACACCTAACAATTGTGCCTTTTTGAATTGTTTCTTTAACACAAATCTTGCTATCCCTAATAATATTACAAGTTTTAAATTTACTTTGCTTAAAAAAATGCATATAAAAGCTAATGAAAAGAAACAACCACTTCATAAATATACTTATTGTTAATGCTAATATCTCATCTCTAAATTTATAGATTCTTATTTGCAACAAAGTAACAGGACCAAATTTTCATTCTAGGCTATAACAGGATTCTAGAAAAATGCCAACCCCAAGAATTATCAGCACATACTCTTTCCCTCTTATTTCGCACTACCTTCCATAAGATTCCAAAGCCATGGGTGAATAGCTTAGAGTTACTGCTTGACAATATTACTTAGGGAATTTGAGAACGGTATCATTAGAAACATTGTGATGTAACCTCCTAAGTGATACGGGAAATTGACTTCTGTCTTCCTTTAAAATAGGCAACTCAATTATTCTTCCACTATTTTCCTATAGTAGTCTCTCCTTCAATATTCTTCCATCATGTAACCAGAAAATCGACGTTCATTCACTGTATTGGACATTCATAGAAGACTTGAAATTTCCTTAATACTTGAGTAGATAAAGTAAAGAAAAGGAATGACAACTCCTCCAATAACTTATGGCCAGACATTAATGTTTTAACGTTCCGTACCGAAGAATTGGTTAATTCTTTAGCTACTGTATGCAACATACAAAATAAAACAACATAAAAGGAAAGTAATATAAAGACAAACGTATTTGAGAATCCTTGCTAGTGTAAAGTTGTACTTTTTAACATAATAATAGTATCATGCAAAGGAAATAAGTTTAGATCTAAAATACATGAGGTACAGAGGATTGCATCGGCCTGATTAATAAATATACTAATAGATAGAGGTCACATGTATTTATTTCTCAGCTTTGATGAAGTGTCACAGCAAGGTTTAGATGGGTATTTATTAATAATTTTCATTTTAGGGAAAATCTGTTAAGATGACTTTTCACTCATTTTATGGATAAAATATTTAACAAAAGATTACTAACTAGAAAATATCAAGGTGTTTAAAAAAATTCAACATCAAGATGGATCTATGATGTCTTAGTTTTTTTTTTTGTATTGGTGTTTAAGCACAAAATTTTGGATGAATCTATGATGTCTCAGATTTTTATTTTTATGAGTGTTTAAAGAAAAAATAAGGTAGCATAAACTTCTCTGTGTTTAAAAAATATAGGTTGAAATAAATTTACTTACATATACTTAAAGAGGTTAGCTTAACCTGTTGTCACCAATAAATTTTCTTTGTTATGTGTTTGGTTCCCAAAAAAGTTACCTCAACTCATACTATCCTATTACGGAATCAAGTTCAATTCTTCTAGAATCAAGTTCAATACTTCTGGATTCAATAGCAAGCCGCAATGAAGAATGCCATCCAACAAAAGTGGAGAAAAGTGGATTTTAAAACAATGCCATCCAACAAAAATGGAGAAGTTGGGTGGGTTGCCATGATGATTTGTTTAGAAGAGTTGGTCAATTATTTAGCTACTATATGCAATATACAAAATACAAGCCCATTTGAAAATCCTTTCTAGTGTAAAGTAATACTTTTTAACATGATAAAGCAAAGGAAATAAGTTTAGATCTAAAATACATGAGGTATAGAGGTTTGTATCAACCAGATTAATGAATATACAAATAGATAGACGTGACATGTATTTATTTATCATATTTGATGAAGTGTGAGATGTACTTTCCAAAGACAGAGATGAAAAAATGGCAACACTATCAAAATTAAACAATAATTTTTCATACTTATAAAAACTAGCTCAATATAGAGGATGGGTATTTATTAATAACATTCATTATAGGTTAAATATTTTAAGATGACTTTTCACCTATTTAATGGATAAAAAATTTAAGAAAATATTACTAAGGAGTAAATATCATGGTGTTTAACAAAATAAGCATCAATATGGATCTATGATGTCTCATTTTTTTGTTGGAGTATCGGTACAACAACATGGTATAATCCGAGTACCTATGTGAATATAAAAATGTGGACTAATAGCCACGCCTAGTGATAGAACCTTGTGTTTGGTTTCAAATGTTCATCAACATCTGCACGTTTTGATGTAACCACAAACCTTACATGGTATCAGAGAATCTCAAACCTTACATTTTTTAAATTTTTATGGGTGTTTAAGCACAAACTAAGGTAGCAAAAAAATATTTGTGCTTAAAAAATATCAAGCTGAAATAAATTTACTTACATATAGTTAAAGAGGTTAGCTTAACCTATTGTCACCAATATTATTAGGTGTTTGGTTCCCTAAATGTTATCTCAACTGATTTCCCTATTATGGAATCAAGTTCAATTCTTCTCGATTCAACAACCAATTTCAATGAAGAATGCCATACAACAAAAGTGGAGAAGTTGGGTTGTACTGAGGAATTGTTTCTTTAACAAAATATACACGTATAGTGATCGACAGTGTTTACAAATTTTGGGGAAAATGTTTCCTTAAAAAAATTATACATATATCTGGATAGTATGGTAAATTTTATTATATCAAACCTGAATTAAAACACTTCACAAAACAAAGAATAGATACATAGTGGGTACCATTTCAATATATTCCCATGTAATTTGGGGCAGATCCCATTTCAAATTCTTCCCATGTAATTTGGGGCAGATCCCATTTCAAATTATTCCCATGTATTTTGGGACAAATAGTGTTTTAAGGTTTTCATTTCTACATGGAATGTTTGAACTTCTATTATTTTGTTAATTTTTAACTGAAAAAAGAACTTTCCCCTTGGAATAAAATTTACATAAGAACATGAACATATAGTCATGGACATTGTCCAAATTTTTGGGGGAAAATGTTTCCTTAAAAAAATTATACATATATCCAGATAGTATGGTAAATGTTATTATATCATGTAACACCCTGGTTTTGACCTCATTGCATTAGATGTACATGATGTATATATTGTAATGGTCATGGTGAGGAGCTAAAGGCCAAGGCCCCACCATTGATCGGTTATGCTATGTTTTGGATTTAAACTTGTCACTGATGGTATATCGGGACATGCAACACATATTAAGTTTTTAGCATCATGTAAATATGCATAATTAATTAATAAACCTGACCAGCTACGGTTGCGGCAACTAAAATGAGAAAGGGGCATGATTTTCACAAGGATAAGGGTGGGGAAAATGTCAACCTTGGTCAATAAGGAAAAATACCCATGTGCCTTCTTTCTTTGCCTTACCTAACCACTTTCATTGAAGAATTGCTGCTGGTGGTTGAGGCAGTTAATTGTTTTGGGAGTGGGGTGGCAAGACTGTCAGTCCTCACCCACACGCACACTCCATCCACGTTTGACTTCACTATGGAAAGAGAAACCTTCACGCAATCTCCACTACGCAGGCTTCAGGATTGTCTGTTCACCTCCACGCACAGGATTTACCTGGTTTTCACTCCTGCAGACACATTCTCCTCTCCACGCCTGTGCTGAACACTCGCACACCTCCAATTCGTGTCCTCTCTATAGGATATTCACCCTCACGCACATGTATTATTCTGTTTTGGACTCACACAGTGAGCTGGTAGATGTGCGTTTTCATCCACAATTTGTTGTGTTGCTGTGGTCTTCCTTACGTTTTGGGACGGGAGTCTGCTCATTTCACACACAGTTTGGATGTCGGTATTTTTCTCTTCCTCAGCATGGTTTATGTATGTTTTTCCTTACCAATTCATGGACGGTACATATGTTTGCCTCTACCCAGCTGTGAATGTGGTTTCATCTTTCCATCATTGGACTATGTAAGCTCCTTGGTGACCTCATTGTTCATATCGGGTCACTGGTTTCCCCACGTTTGTTGTGAGCTGTGATCACTGATTACATCTCAAGCTGTTGCTTTTCCCCATGTTCACTGATACATTTGGGATTGTGTGATTTAATTGGGACTCGTGTTCCCTGTTCAAGCTGTAACAGCTGATTGATTGCATGTGTGCAATGGTTGGTCTTCGGACTGTGTAGGGAGCAGGGATGGGGGCTTAGTTTTTCTTGAAAAACCTGGTGGCTGGAAACCACACATACAAAGCTAGAGGGCTAGCTTTCTTCTCCATAGCCCCTAAAGAGCACTGGAAGGGAATGCAGGGCCTGAGGGACTGTGCAGCAGAGAAGGGACTGATTCCTTGTGTTGGGTGTGTGTGGGTGTCTTAGGAGCTAGGCTAGTTCTGGTGTAGGTGTTCTTGGCTCTGTAATGAGCTCACCAGCTTAGCATTGAGCCTTTCCAAACTCCTTGATGGCCTGATAAACCCAACTGTGTTGGCTTGGCTGTGCTTTGTATATCCTTGGCTATGTGTAATCCTGCTAGTTCCCTTATTCCTTGGAGAATCATGCCCAGCTCAGGGGTGGCAACGCTGCTGAGAGATTATGGAGCACACTGGCCTATGGTTGGGTGGAACATTGTAGCGATGTAGCTGGTTGCAGATCGATTTGTTCATAATATAAGTGATCTTGTCCATTTCTACTTCTGCTACTATATTACTGTTAATGAATGTAATGAACATGCTAAATGCTTGTTTAAATATATGTTGGTTTCCGCTGTGTTTGATGATTAATTGCATATATGTATGTTCTACTTAAATGCATTCTGATTCAGCATTTTATTTATGCATGCACATGTTCATGGGGCTGGCATCCCGGATGGCTAATGCCATGGGGTCGCGTCCTCTTCATCGGTTGGAGGCATGGGGACGTGACATATCAACCCTAAAATAAAACACTTACAACATATTTAGAGTTAATGACTTACATCACTAACTACACTAACTCGACATTAAGTCTATATGGATCTCACCAAAGAAATACCAGAATCGATCAGAATGTCATGGGAAGATGAGAACTAGCTGAAAACCCTATATTATGAATAGATCCCATTTTGATGTCGAAGCTACCATGAATATGGTCATCCATTTAGGGAATTCCCCATGAACATTCCAAATCCAATACCTGGGAAGGAGGAGAAAAAGAACGATCAAGGGTTTACTCGGGTCCCCTCACGGAAGTGAGGAGGGGAAAAGCAGGACAACTAGGAGCTGAACAAGAATATCTCAGTGACTAATAAGTTTGATGTTCTTGAGGACCTATTGGAGGTTACCCTTGATAAGCTTCCATAAGAAAAGAAGGGGGATAGCCCCACCAGAATGTAATGGATATACCTACTAAGACTAGGGATGAGGCCACATAAGAGAGACACTGAGATGTTTTGGATCGAGACACAAGGGAGGAAGAAGAGGATATGGACATAGGATATCTAGACATGTAAGGAATTGATCAATTGCATGTGGATGTCTAAAAAGGGTAGTCTTGCAAGAGAAAATCATCCTGTTAAAAGAAAGAATTCTCAAGGAAAGGGTAACAAATCAACTCAGCATTAGTAAAGGCTCCCAGAAGGAGAATAAGTGGAAGTATGAAGAGTGAAGCAAGAAAACGATAAGAGAATCAAAAAAATAGAGAGTAGCAGAAGCATGCCAATTATTAGTAGAATCAAGTCAGTAGCCTACCATTAAGGAAACTCAAGGCTTGTAATTTGTTTAATGAACATAATATCATGGAATATTTGGGTCTTAAATAGTTCTCGAAAATCAAAGATCTTGAGAAAGAATATCAAGAGAACAAATCTGACCATAGTTGAAGAAACTAAGTGCCCGTCGACTCAGATCTAGGAAATTGGAAAGAAATTTTGGAAGGGAGGTGAAGGGATGGGCATAGATGCAAGAGGATATATAGGATGCCTCAGAAGCTTATGGGATCCCAACAGGGCGAGCTTGGGAGGATTCCATGGTAAATAGTGTTTCATATCAGCAGAGTTTAAGGTAATTTTTTTCTTAGTTGAAGGAGCAGTAACAAATGTATACAGACCTCATATCACTCGAGAAAAAAAGAGTTTTTATCAATTCACTCTAAAAAATCCATTAAGAGATTGGAAAGAGACACTGGGTATTAGGCGGGGATTTCAATTTGATAACCTCTTTGAAGGAGAATAAAGGGCATCGACATAGGTTGGATAAAGAATGTGAGTCCTTCAGAGACACTATTAATGAATTAAGACTAGTAGACATTACCCTAGGGGAAGGTTGGTTTACATGGAACAATAAGACGATGGGGTACAGACACATTCCTTCTCACCTGGATAGATTTTTGGTTTCAAAATCAATAATGTACATAGGAAGTGAAATTCATTCAGCAATCCTTCCAGGAGCAAGATCGAATCACTGGCTAGTTGAATTAATCTTGAGAAGTCGAGGTTCACAATTCACAAAACCTTTCATGTTCAAACAATTTTGTCTAGGGAATCAATATTTTGTTAAAAAGATCAATACTTGATGTGTTGAACTAAGTGAAGGACCCTACCAGAGTATGTACAAGTCCCAATGGAAGCTAAAAAGACAGAAGGAAAGTGTAAAAGAATGGAACAAGGAGGAGTTTGACAATATATTTGGGGACAAGAAGATTTTGAAAACTGGTTGAAGGAGATATAGAACATAGGGATGAATAACAAGTCTAATTCACATATGGAAGAATTTATCCTATGTTCAAAAACTAAGGAGAGGGAAAGGCAAGAAAATATTCTTTGGCACCAAAAATCAAGGAATAGATCACTAAAAGTGGGGCAGAGAAATACAAAATTCTTCCATCATTCAGTTATCGAGAAGATATTGCATAACAAAATATTCTCAATTAATAATTCCAGGGTGGGGAGGATCGAAACCAGGGAAGAAATAGAAAGAACCCTGAATTATCATTTCAAGCACATAATGTTTGAAACAATACAAGACAGAAGAGGCACATTGATCAAATCATAAGGCACATCCCTTCTCTTGTTTCCTGAGAAAAAAATGAACTACTAATGAATCCTATCTCCCTCATTGAAGTAGAGGAATTTGTTTCTAGATGGTAAAGGGAAAAGCACTATCGCCATATGGATTCATGATGAACTTCTTTCATCATTTTTAGGACCTCATCAAGCTAGAAGTTTGGAAGATAGTAGAATATTCCAGGGTTTCAAGGAATATTTTTCTAGTGTTCAATGCTACCTTTCTCACTCTCATACCAAAGTGTGAAGGGGGTGATTTTCCAAAAAAATTTATGACCATAAGTATGTGCAATGTAATCTAAAAAATCATAACTAAGGTGATTGTGAATAGACTCAAACCCATCCTACCCTACGTAATCTCCCTATAAAATTCAAGGTTTGTAGATGGTTGACTAATAATGGGTGGTATCATCTTGGTGCATGAAATTCTTTGTTCTATTAAAATGAAGAAAATCCCGAGAATGATGGTGAAATTGGACATAGCTAAATCCTATGACAAAATTAATTGGAAATTTATCAGAATTATGCTAACAACTTTTTATTTCTAGGTTCAGTGGGTTTATTGAATAATGAAATTAGTTTTCTCATCCTTATTATCCATTCTAGTAAATGGAGTGTCGTCAGGTCTCATCAAGCCATCGAGGGGGATAAGATAGGGAGATCCCTTATTCCTTTTTCTCTTGATTCTTATGGTGGAAGGATTGGGAAGGTTAATTTCGTCATTGAAAGACAACAATGATCTCATAGGGCTAAGAGTTTAGGGAAAGGCAGATAATCAAACTCATCAATGATTTTTGTACAATACCATGATGATGGGGTACCCCTCAGTCCAAGAAGCCAAGAATCTCAAAGAATTTATTTCCAATTTTGGTAAATCCTTGGGCCTAGAAAAATTCTCACTCAGATTGAACATTGGTTGTTGCACTTGCCATCATTCAAGTCCCATTTAGAAACATTCACTAGGATACCTCTTCATATCCAAGCACCACACAAATATAACCCTTCTCAAGCCCCCAAGAAGATTCAATATGGCATCCATGAGGCTTCTATTTTCAGCATGCCATTTATATAAATATTTTGATGTAATCACATTTTATGAAAAAAGAGTGTAACGCCTCTTTTCTCTTGTCTCTCTGTTGGATATTATTTATGCAACAAATTCTTAAAATCGATTCATTTACAAGTGCATGTTCAACATGAAATTTTGTATTATTGCACTCCTACTTTCACGAGGGAAGACTATTCAATGAAAGTATAATAAGAATTCATCTTATATTCTTATTTCAAAATTTTAGACTTTGGCACTTCTACTTTCATGGGGGTAAACTATTCTATGCTGTAAAACTAGGATCCATTGCGTGTCAATCATTCTCCATTGCATTGTTTGGCTTGTATATGAAACTCATATCCTATGTCTATAGTGTATTTTTGAGAATTTCCTCCTTTAAACAAAGGGTCTATCCTTTTTTGACCTAGATACAAGTCACAAGAGGCATCCTTTGTTGGCACTTTATTCCTTCGTTCAGACTATTTCCTTAGGCCTCTCAAGTGAGAAACAATGTTCTGATTCTTAGTCTTTTCCTAGAATTACAAATGATTTAATCTTGGTGTTAATATTGCCCCTTTCACCAATTCTTAAAGGGTTTTATGCCAATGGAAGAGCACCTTCTTTACAAGCAATAGGTTGAATGTTTGATTCCTTCGTTCCCTAATGATATTGTAATATTGATATTTTAAATAAAATTTATTTTATTATGGCCACGATGGGGTTTCTAAACTGACTTTATATGTCACTACGAGGGGGGTTCAAAACTTCCCTTGTATGTTACAACGAGGGGGGTTCAAAACTCTCCCTTGAAGTTTATATGAGGGGGGTTCATAACTACCCCCAGAGGTTTGTAAACAGTTTTAGGGGGTGTTTCAAACTGCCTCCATAGGTACCTATGAGGGGGATTTATAACCACCCCCAAAGGATTGTGAAGAGTTTTAGGGGGGTTTCAAAAAACCTCCATAGATACCTACGAGGGGGGTTTATAACCACCCCCAAAGGTTTGTAAAGATATTTAGGGAAGTTTTTGAACCGCCTCTGTAGGTACCTATGAGGGGGGTTTATAACTGCCCCCAAAGTTTTGTAATAAATACTTTTATGGGGGTTTTGAACTGCCCCTATATGTAACTACGAAGGGGTTTATAACCACCCCTAAAGGTTTGTAAAGAGTTTTAGGGGGGTTTCGAACCTCCTTCATAGGTACTTATGAGGGGGGTTTATAACTGCCCCCAAAAGTTTTGTAATAAATACTTTTAGTGGGGGTTATGAAATTCCCCCGTAGGTACCTATGAGGGGGGTTTGAAATCACCCCTGTAGGTACCTATGAGGGTGGTTTGTAACCACCCCTAAAGTTTTCTAAAAAGGAATTTTTTGGGGGGAGGGGGGTGGAACTGCCCCAATAGGTGTCTATGAAATGGGGTTTAGAACCTCCCTTAAAAGCCACTTTTTGTGTTGGGGGGGGTGGGGGGGTTAAAACTGCCCCCAAAAGTCACNTAGTTTTATGAGTGGTTTTGGTCTCTTCCAGAACTGCCCCTAAATGTGAAAAATGTTAGCATCAGTGCTATTAGGTTCGGTTTTGTAAAGACCTCCTCCAAGTCCAAAACTTCCCCCAAAAGTGACTTTTGGAAGCAGAAGACAATCACCCCTAAAAGTAAAATATGTTGTAGTGTTTGCATGTGGATGATAGAGAATATTTTTGCAGGTGTGATATCTTTCAAAGAATCAAAAAGTTGTCGCGACAAGATGAAATTCCACTACTACCTCAAATAACTTTGTAGGCATTTGAAAATGGGAGTTTGTTTTTTTCATACCTATTAATCCACTAGGGAAGCAAATGGGTGTAAGATATATTATTGCTGCGACATATTAATTGACTAGATGGACTGAAGCAGCACCAGTAGAGGATTGGAATGTTGCGAATGCTGCCGAATTTTTGTTCGACAATGTAGTGCCTAGATTCAGATGCCCAAATATTTAGATAAGTGATCAAGGCACACACTTTGTCAATCAGATAATCGAATAATTGGCTAAAGAATTCCAAAGCCAACATAGAATACTACACGAAATCACCCACAAGCAAATGGTGTTGTTGAGGCATTCAACAAAATCCTCAAGAATGCATTAACAAATATTTGCGATGTTCAAAGAGATGATTGGGACCATAAAAAATTTTGTGGTACTGTGGGAATATCGCATAACCTATCAGAAGTTGACACACCAAACTCCATTCCTATTAGTATATGGGAAAGATGTTGTTATGTCAATGGAATACATTGTACCCAGTCTAAGACTTGTTGCAATTAATGAAATGACTGATGTCGGTATTGTCGAAGAAATATTATCGCAGCTTGTACAATTAGAGGACAAATGTTTTGTCGTAGGTTATCACCAAGATGTTGATAATGAATGAGATAAAGTATGGCATGACCGCCACATCAAGATTAAACATTTTTAGGTCGGAGGACTTGTCCTCCTAGATGAAAGTAAGTTTTTTAAGCACCCTAGTAAGCTAAAAACACATTGGCTAGGGTGCATTTTGTAGTTCAAATAAGTTAAGGAGGCTTAGTACAATTACAGAAATTAGATGGAACACCTTTGAAAGGATTGGTGAACATAAGTCATCTAAACACTTACTAGGATAATCATGACTTGGTTCACTGGAAAGAAAAAAAAATACGCAAAATTATAACTATTAGTCTGTAACAAATATGGTTATTTGGTCACATAATTCCTTTGAGTTGCAGGTAAAGAAAAAGTTCTAGTCGAATATCTACCTGTCGAAGATGAAAAAAGGTTGCAAAGACTCTCCATCTTTCGGAAAGGAAACAAAGGTGTCGATGACTAAATCTTGGTCACGGGATGAAAATTCCTTTCACATGATGGAATTTGGTCGGAGAAAGACAACTCACCGTAGTTAAATTGAGGACGCGGGAGATTTTGGAAACCTACTTCTTGGTCCTTTTTGTCATTAATGCAAAATAAATACCACCAAAGTGAGAGACGAAGTGACGGTTTCCCTGTAATGATTCAAACGATTGCCCCATGTGACATAAATCGCTACCACCTTTCTAATCATTGCCTGCTTGTGCGAAGGAAAGACTAATTGAATGAGGGAACGTATATCATCTTCACACCTGTAGAAGGAGCAAGTCAACGAAGTCGACTTGAATGAATACCGACTTAGTTTATCAGCCAACTTAGTCAATCCAGAAGAACACATCAAGCTTTGTGAAAAGGAGTGGAGACGGCTTGGATACAAAGATGAGCGAGCCTGGCCACATTTGTTCCCTTCAACCCTAGCCGACTTTCCTAATAAATGGTATAAGATGGAGGAAGCTAGAGGAGAAACCTTCTTTTGGCATGAACTTAAAGAAAATTTTATTAAGGACTTCCAATTCATACCTAAAAATGAAAAATTGGCTGGGACAGCACAACAAATCAAATAGTTTCTTCAACCGACAGAAAAACAACCCGTCCAAGACCATTGACAAATCAAGGACTGTAACAAAATACAAGCTGAATCAAAATCACAATCGACACGTTTACACTTAGAAAATGAACACACAGAAGGTAATAGCTTTATATGTAAGACCGACCACATTGAAACAACCAAACCGATCTACTCAATCCTGAAATTCGAGACCTCCGACAAAACAGACCTTGACAGAATGACTGCAGTTAACTTTTCGGCTACATTCTCACAGTTCAAAGAAGGAAGTCGGCCAATCAATGAAGCTAAAGCACTAGAGTGGCTGGATGCCAAAGTGAAAACTAAGGAGGTCGACATTTAAAATGAAGACCATCCAAAAATAGCTAAGATTGGTGACTACTGGAACGAACACCAGACCACCGAAATCATAAACTTACTTAGAGAATTCCAAGATGTCTTTGCAAGGGAATACAAAGACTTAAAAGGGTTAGTACAGGAAATGGGAGAAATGAAAATAGATACTAAACTTGATGTCCGACCTGCCAAGAAATTACCTTACAAACTAGCTCATAAGTATAAGGAGATAGTTAAGAAGGAAATAGACAACATGTTAGCAGCAGGGATCATTTACCCTATCGACCAGTCGGAATGGGCAAGTACCATGGTCGTACAGCCAAAGAAACATGACCCGACCAGGTTAAAAATTTGGGTTGACTTTAGGGAGCTCAACAAAGTCACACTCACAGATCCATTCCCCACCCCCTATGCTGATGAAATATTGAATGAAGTGGCAGGACATGAATGTTATTCATTTACGAATGGGTTTTCAAGATATAATCAAGTACCCATAGCAAAAGAGGATCAAAAGAATACAACATTTTTCTGTGAATTTGTCTCTTTTGCTTACAGAGTTATGCCTTTTGGGTTGAAGAATGCACCTACAGTATTCTCTCAAATTGTTGTCAAAACACTCCAAGAGTATATCTATAAGACCATGGCAGTCTACTTCGATGACTGGACTATATATTCCACCCTAAAGGATCACTGCACATGGCTTCGACTTATGCTGGAGAGATGTCGATAGATACAACTCTCCCTAAATATTAAGAAATGTATTTTTATGACCCCCATAGGCATTCTCTTAAGGGCATATTGTCTGCAAAGATGGTATAAAGGTCGACTTTGCCAAAATAAAAATCTTCCTCGACCTAAAACCCCCAATAAACCCTAAACAATTCCGGGTGTTATTGGGACATATAGGATACTATAGAAAATTCATCAGACACTATTCAGATATGATTTAACCTCTAGAAGAAATGCTAAAAGAAGATCAGGAGTTTACATGGATAGAAGAATGCCAAATATCCTTCGACAAATTAAAAGAAAACTGGTCGAAGCTCCCATACTTAAATTTCCAAACTAGTCGACCAAATTTCATGTGCATATTGATGCATCAGGCATCACAATTGGAGCCATCCTTACTTAGCCAGGGGATGATGGGATGGATTACCCTATAGTCTACAGCAGTCGAAAATTAAATAAAGCTAAAAGGAACTACTCGACCACTAAACGAGAAGCCCTAGGTATGGTCCTTGCCCTCCAAAAGTATCGACATTACCTATTGGCCAACCCTTTCATATTTTATACTGACCATCAAGCTTTGAAGTGCCTTGTTAATAAACCCCTTCATCATGGAAGAATTTGTCAATGGTTACTTCTTTTTCAAGAATTTGAGTTTGAAGTGGTGGTGGTCTGACCAGGAAAGCTAAATGTCAGACCCGACCACCTATCACGTATAGACACAGGGGAGGAACCGACCGAAATCAATGATGACTTTCCGGATGCACATCTATTTCACATAGAAGAAGTCCCTGAAGAACTAGAAGAAATAGCTCAGTTCTTAGAGACACGTCAGGCACCCGAAGGTCTGAACACTAAGAAGAAACAAATCTTAGCTATGAAGGCTACACCCTATAGCCTCATTAATGGATTTTTGTACAAAATGGGGTTAGAGGACATTCTTAGATGTTGTGTACTCAACCATGAGAGAGAACAAATCATGCAAGAAGCACACTATGGACCCGCAGGAGGACATTTTCAAGCGGAAACAACTGCAAGAAAAATCCAATAGTCAGGATTATGGTGGCCGACAATCCACAAAGATTGTAAAAACTTTGTTAGTCGATGCGATAGATGTCAACGACTTGGTCGACCTCTACCAAGCACATAAATTCCCTTTATATCTGTAAACCTTAGTCTCACATTCGAACTTTGGGCTATAGACTTCATAGGACATTTTCCTATCCCATCCAAACGATCAGGTGCAAGATATAGTATCACGACAGTGGAAAATGTCACCAAATGGGCAGAAGTTGAACCCGTCGATACATGTTCAAGTGAGGTAGCTGCTAAGTTTATCTATGAAAACATTATCAGTATATTTGGATTCCCACTCACATTGATTAGCGACCAAGGATCACACTTTATCAACAAAACCATCAAAAATTTGACCGACCAGTTTCACATCGACCACCGACGAAGCACTGCATATCATCCTCATTCGAACGGCGTGATTACAGCATTCAACAAAACACTAACAAAAGAGTTAACCAAAATATGCAGTACCGACAAAGATGACTGGGATGAGAAAATCCCTGTGGTTCTCTGGGTATATAGGACAGCATATAAGAAGTCGACCGATCAAACCCCCTTCCGACTAGTCTACGGGAAAGAAGCAGTCATCCCCCTACATTTTCGACAGCAAACACCTATTATTGCACAGATACTACATGTCGATGTCTAACAGGAAAGAAAGGACCAACTATTTCAACTCAGTAAGCTAAAATAACATAGAATCATGGCTATCCAGCATCAAGAAATTCACAAATAACAACAGAAAGCCTGGAAAGACCGTAACATCAAAAACAAAAACCTCTCGGTCGGCGACCTTGCTTTACTTTATAATAGTCGAGTCAAAGGAAAACCCAAGAAATTACACATAGAATAGATGGGACCTTACATTTTCAAATAAATACATCCCAATGGTTCAGTCCGACTGAAGACGTTACAGGGCCTAGTATTCCGGAAGCTCGTTAATGGAGCCCGACTCAAACGTTACAGAAACTATAAAAAAAAAATCAAATAACGACCTTAAATGTCAATCGAAACCCATAAAAAAGATAGAAAAATTACAAAACAAAATAATACATCCGACACAACAAGCCATGACAGCAACTCACTACTTCGACAACCAACAACACTGACCATCGACTTCGAAAGTCCCATCACGCATTGATGGCCTTGAGCGCTGAAACAGATCCTCCATTAAGTCGCACTCAAGTATTGCAGTTGGACTGTTAAGTCCGCCATTAATACACCCATTTTGACACTCAAACACACCCACACCTATAAATAATGGACAATTGAAGGTTCATTCACCACACCAATTACCCTCATAGCACCCGCAATCTTAGTCGACCAAAGACCAAGAACCCCGTCAAAACCCCGACCAGTCCAACGCAATGGCACCCAAACTAACCAGAGCCACGACCAAGGAAAAGGAGCTGCAAGCGGAGGACACCCCCTTGATCAGTCGCTTAAAGAACATAAAAAATGCAAAGGTACAGGAAGGCCCATTCCAGAAACTCTGGACAGAGATCCAAGAGTGGGCCTATGTCGAAAACAGAATGACCCAGGCTACTGAGAAAATTCGGAAGAGCTCCATCTTCAACTACCCTAACGCACCACTGATGGCTAGCTTCAGTGGGACGAAAGAAGCAGCTGTTAAATTCATTATCAGTCGTTACCACAACGGCCGATTCTACTTCGACCAACCGATTGATATCACCGGGGATGTTATCTCCAAGCTTATGGGTCTATCCAACCAAGGTAGCCCTGTACCTATTGGGATCAAAGACGGATTAGTCCAAGAACTTACGGGCTCACTGTCGGGCAAGAATTCCAAAGGATTGATGATCGGATAGATTGCAACAAGGACGCCACAAATTGTGGCTAAAATCATAGCAATCACCCTTACATTGACAGGTCGGGGCAGCGACCTTAAACTGGAGATGCTGGAGGCCGTCGACACTATTGCAACCTACGGTCAGATCTACCGATGGGGAGACTATGTTGTCGACATGGTCAAAACCATCTGCGAAAGATGCCAACAGATGGGAGGTATGATCAAGTTCCCCTCTCGCATTCTCTGGATTGTTATGTACCATATTTGTCCGGAGGGTAGTCCAATATTTTAGGAGCTGACCAAGTTCCAAATGAACCACTTTAAACCCTTTTCACAAAAAGGAACCCTGCATGAGCTGGCACAGGGGAAAGTCTTCTTGGAAACCTGGTTGCAGCAGTTGAAGGTTCAGACGACGAGGTGGAGGGTGCCCCAGAACATCCGACGAAATCTCCCTGCTGAGTCTCATATACAGTTAGAACTTGATCATACATCAGTATGGTACATGTGAGGTCCGGACCCCAAAGCCTAGGACCTCGACTACTATCCGACGGTCGACCATATTTTCCGAGAGTTGACCCGATAAGTGCAGATAAAGATACCAATTCCAGAGGCTGCCAAACAGGTCGACTTCTCCATCATAGAGCCACTCACCGACCAGGAAAAAGAAGAAGACTATGAGCTCAACTTATACATCAGCACATTTGTGTCAGAGGATACCCTGGTCGTGCCCACTAGTTGGGTACACATCACTGTCAAACCTTCGACTGCAAAGATAGTCGACCCCCAGCTGATAGAACAACAACAACCAACAGTACAACCATAGCAACAGACAACTCCTCCGGCTCCAGCAACCGTCGACCCCACTCAAGTACCGACAGGTGAAGTCGAAGGCGACGATTCGAAATATGCTTTATCCTGAAGCATCATTAAGAAGCTGGCTAAGGAGATAGTTGTCGCCAGAAAAAAAATCAAGGCCCAAAAACTCCAACAATGTAGGGGTAAGCGCAAGCTTATTCTAGCTGACTCGTCTGACGATGAGGAGGAACTAGCAGCCGTGGCCATTGACATTGTCGAGGATGCTCGTGTAAATAAAGTATCAGTTGAAATTAAGTTTCAACAGTATCTGGATGCAGGAGCTCTGGAGGGTCGGCCAAAGAAAGCAAAAACGACATCGACACTTGAAAATGCAGTCGACCTTGTGTCGACCCCTCCCCCCCATCCCCAACAACCATAGTCGAGGAGAAAGTACTAGTACAGCAGGCAGACAGTCCCCATGATGAATATCAACGCACCATCCCAGAGGCACTCAGAGCCAGGGTCAACCAGGATGTTGAGCTTAAAGATTTCTTCGTGACACTTCCTGGATTGTTTAAATTGGCCTAGAAATTACAAACAAAAGCTCCTCTCTATGCAAGAAAAAATCCCTATGTAACTGTTACAATGACATTCACCCGAGACCAACAAGGTGATGTAATAGGAACATCAAAATCTTTCACAGAGCCAATCACCACCGATGCCCAGGACGACCTACCCACTACACCTTCAGAAGCAGGTATCTCTTCTGACCAAAGTTCACAACACACTCCAGCCAACCCTTCGACCCTTGTCCATACCCCCACTCCATCCCCAACACCACCATCATCACAACCTCCTTCACCACCACCACCACCACCAGAATTACAGCCAAACCCATCACAGCCATTGTTATCTTCACAACCGGAAGTGGTCATACCACCTCCTCAAACAGAAACACCCCGGACCTCCATACCACCTCCTCAAAAAGAAACACCCCTGACTTCTATACCACCTAACCAACCAGAAAAACCCTTGACTTCCAATCCACCAACCACAGACCCAACCTCAACTGCTGTAGATACCCAAGAGCAACGGCCAGACAAACAGCAGAAAAAGAAAGAGCTGCATAGAACATCCAGTCTCTAGATTAGCCTAAGGGATGCAAGTTCCTTGGACGATACAGAGGTCGGTCAACTCCTTAAAACTGCGCCCAAAGAGTCAAAGAAAAGGACAGATCAAAAAAATAAAGAGCTTGTAGCCAAAAATATAGAAGAAGTCGAGTTTCTCGGCAGATGCAGAGCTCTAGTACAGGCCATGATACCAGGCCCTATCGAAGTCGACACAGATCAACCACTGGAAAGAGCATATCAGCTCTTCAAGACAATGGTATCGACCGTCTAGACCCGGATGCAAGAGACTAAGGAAGAGAAAAAGGAGGAGACTGTTCGACTGCTCCTGGCCCAGCACACTGCATTCTCGGAGGCATACAAGGTTCTACAGAATCATATGGAAGAATCAGTTGTCACTGAGGAAGTATTACGAGACTGGCCTACTCACTATGGGTAGGTCTATCAGCAGACAAGGCAGACGCAACAGGGAATTTAGGTTTTGGAGGGCCGGAAGTCGACAGAGGCAGAACTGAGGCAGACCATTGAAGAACAAATTGTGATGGAGACCAACAAACTACAGAAGATAGAACGAGAGGCACATCAGTGGGTTCAACAGGCCCTTTCCAACTTAGATAAAGTCGACATCATCTGCCCACAAATGAAATGACTCATCAATGCTGCAGAAGAGCAAAACAACTTATTGGGTCCCAACATGGAGAACATCACAGAAATGGCCATGTCAGAAAAGATGTCGATCCTTTCAAGTCTCACTACCTTAACGATCAACATCCAGAAAGCCTTACAAAGCTGGACAGATTTTCAGCATCACCTTGCCATCACAGCACCAGCCATTGTCGAAGTCTGGATCCAGAGAAGACCAACCATCCAGTTGCACGGTCCACATCATGAGCAAGTATGATTGATTCGACAGAGTTTCAAATATTGTACCTCCCTGTTTCTTCGAGATGAAGAAATGTTTTGTTCATGGGGGAGATGTAGAAGGAGCAAGTCGTCAAAGTCGACTTGAACGAAGACCGACTTAGTCGATCAGCCAACTAAGTCGGTCGGCCAACTAAACTAGAAGATTAGTCGACTTAACTAACAGTCGTTTCGGTTCACCGAACCGACAGGTAGTTATTTTGTAACTGTTTGTAACTTGTATATATTAGGCTGTTGAGCCAAGCAAGAAATCAGTTCAGTTCTATGCCTTGTATGAACCCACTACATTAATATAATATGTTTCCCTATCTGTTCTTGTCTCTTGTATCTGATTTATAGTTATGTTTTAGTATGTATTATTGGTAACCTTATGTGATCTGTGAGATTACAACAACACTGGATTTTTGTTCATTCTTTTTGCACCCAAATGAGTAAGATGAATTATTGTTTCTACACCTATAAGAGCCAAGGAAATTTTTCACATATTATGGTCATCTTTATATCTAGAAAAATAGCAATTGCAAAATCAAGTGTTGAGACACCTTCACCTACAACTATCATGGAAGACTCTGTCGCATTTATTCCACTGATGACTATGGTTATAGATGAAGTTGAACATATACCATTCATCCTTGAATTTAGGTTAGGACCAAATCCAACTGACACGTCAAAGAGGAAATGGTCTAGTAGCCATAAGAAAGTAGCAACACCACCACCAAAAGTTGAAGAAGTAGGCTCCGTGAGCATGCAGCTAGATTATATTCCATCTCATTTAGTTGATTCACCTAAGATCAAAATCGTCAAAAATGAAAAGTATCTATTGGTAAAATCAACCATTCAGACATGAGTTCAGATAACAATGAATAATGGTAAGATCTCGCGGATTCATCCTCAACGTTAAAATAATCTCAAGATATATTAGGTGATGTCAATGAAATTTTATTTTCATCGAAATAAAAATTGGACAGCAAAGGGCTTGGATGGTGTTGATGGGATAAATTACGAAGGATTCAAAATAATGGAAGATAAGTTGGAGCCAAGTTTTGTGGTGGAGAAGTGCATGACAATGACTGATGATCAAATTCATGCAGCATACGTGCGAGAACATTTTTAATATATATATATATATATATATATAT